>CM065599.1:43068253-43618946 GCA_033119425.1 Bufotes viridis
GCCTTGGTCATGTATCTCCAACCAATGTTGGACATTTCGCATAAATCCCACTTGAAAGGCAGGAGGCTCCTGTGATGATCAGAAGTTGGGTAGAAGCAGTTACTTTATGGGCTCGGATCTCCGCTGTACAAACCAAGAAGTGTCTCCAATTATTACACATAGTGGCCAGTGCGAAAACTGCTGAATTGTTGGTGTTGGACAATTAAAAACTTCTTTAAAAATATGTTAAACATAAAAAGGCCATTTTCTGATGACACATTCCCTTTACGTGTACCATAGACTCTTATTCACCAGATGGAGGTGTAATAAATGCAGTCTTGGCTTCTGCATGGAATGTATCAAATACCAGAACTGCATAGGGAAGGGCAGCAGACTGTGATTTTCTATAACAAACGCGCCGCAATATCTCACACTATTTTCTTTTTTTAACACAGGGACCATACGGGTGATGGATGCCACTATACGGAATAAATCACAAGCCTCCAACAGATGTATACGTCTGATGGTAGGCTCAAGCGCACTCTATACAGAGCATTACTGAGGCCTCATGCACACAAACGTATTTTGCCTCTGTTGCTTTTTTTTTGCGGACTGTATACGGAACCATTCATTTCAATGGATCCACAAAAAAACAGAACTTAGGCCTCTTGCACACGGGCGTTGCGGGTGCACTCCGTCAAACAGTGCGGGTGCGTTGCGGGAATCGCCGCAATTTTTCCCTGCGAGTGCAAAGCGCTGTCATGCGTTTTGCACGCGCGGGAGAAAAATCGGCACTTTTGGTACCCAGACCCGAACCTGCACTTCTTAACAGAAGTGCATGTTTGGGTCAGAAATTGTCCCGCTGGTATTATTTCACATTATAACATAGTTATAATGTAAAATAATACCCTTGGCCATCTCCCTAATGTTTAAACTGGTGCAGAATGAGTTAAAATAATAAACTAATCATAACTTACCTGGTCCATTTGATCGCGAAGCCTGGCCTCCTCTCCGTTAGCTTGAAAGATGTAAAGGACCTGTGATGATGTCACAGCATCACATGGCCCAATCACCTGCTCCATCACTATGGTGATGGAGCATGTGATTGGTCCATGTGACCATGTGACATCATCCAAGGTCCTTAACCACTATCCACAGCTTGAGGATAGTGTTTAAGGACCTTGGATGATGTCACATGGTCACATGGACCAATCACATGCTCCATCACCATAGTGATGGAGCATGTGATTGAGCCATGTGATGTGACGTCATCACAGGTCCTTTAGATCATAGATGCTGCAGGGAAAGAGAGGACAGATCGCGACTACGCGATCAAGTGGCTAAGGTAAGTTAACTTTTATTATTTTTAACCCTTCCTCATCATTTAACAATGCATTCTTTATTAAGAATGCTATTATTTCCCTTATAACCATGTTATAAGGGGAAATAATAGAGATTGGGTCCCGTTGCTAAGCAACAATGCGGGAAAATCGCAACGCATCCGCACTTGGTTGCGGATGCTTGCGATTTTCCCGCATCCCCATTCACTTCTATGGGGCCTGCGTTGCGTGAAAAACGCAGAATATAGAACATGCTGCGATTTTCACGCAACGCAGAAGTGATGCGTGAAAATCACCGCTCATGTGCACAGCCCCATAGAAATGAATGGGTCCGGATTCAGTGCGGGTGCAATGCGTCCTCCTCACGCATTGCACCCGCGCGGAAAACTCGCCCGTGTGAAAGGGGCCTTACTCCATGTGCATTCCGTTTCTGTATTTCCGTTCTGCAAAAAAATACAACATGTCCTATTATTGTACGCGTTATGGACAAGGATAGGACTGTTCCATTAGGGGCCAGCTGTTCCGTTCCACAAAATACGGAATGCACACGGACATCATCCATTTTTTTTGCAAATAGGTTTTTTGTAGACCGCAAAATACATACAGTCGTGAGGCCTTAGAAGCATTTTCCTCCAGTTCAACACCATGGAAGTCCATCTGCACCCCAATGCCCGTGCCATCCACACAATTAGACTATGTTCACACATGACTGACTACCTGAGGATTTGCCAAAGCGGATTTTCATGCAGCAAATCCGCAGCGCTGTACAGCACCAGTAAAGTAGAGTCAATGTTAAAAAAGGTCATCCCCATACTGTGTAGAAAACCCGCAGAGTAAATTGACCTGCGGTGTGGATTTAAAATCTACAGCATGTCAATGTATACTGAGGATCAGCCAACGCATTTCACCCTTTGCAACAGAGAGGATGAAGTCCGCAGCCTTCTAATGCATGCCATTAACATGACTCCAGACTTTTTCATGGTATTTCCCGGCATGTTTTTACACAGTCTGAAGAGGTAATACAGCCTGAGGCCTTATGCACACGAACGGATCCGCAAACAATATGGATGACGTCCGTTTGCATTCCGTATTTTGCGGAACGGAACAGCTGGCCCCTAATAGAACAGTCCTATCCTTGTCCGTAATGTAGACAATAATAGGACATGTTCTATTTTTTTGCAGAACGGAAATACGGAACATAATGCACACAGAGTACCTTCCGTTTTTTTTTTTGAGGACCCATTGAAATAAATGGTTCCGAATATGGTCCACAAAAATAAAACGGAACGGACATGGAATGAAAATACGTTCGTGTGCATGAGGCCTAAAGATGTCATACAGCCTGAAGATGTAATAGGGCATGCTTTTGAGCGGAGGCAAAAAAAGATCCAATTTATCAAACTGATTTTATTTCTTTGTTTTAAAAAAAATGCGACTTTTCTGGCGTTTTACTTGTAAGACAGATTTATCAATAGTCTGAGCCAGGGCAGCGTTATTTTTGGGGATTGTCGCAAAAAACTGTCTCAACTGCTCTTCACGTCTGACCTGCCTTCGCTGTAGCAGGTGAAAATAAGTCAGAAGATAAGCGTTTGTCTGTCGCTTTCAGAAATGTGACTCACAGACCGTCACCATTACACAAATGTAAAGAGAAAACTTCAAATTGTAGATAAATCAGGACCAAAGTTTTTTGGGCTTTCAAAAAGAGTTGACATCGTTCACTTAACGCGAGTGAACTACAGCGCCAAGCAGTCACACTCATATGGACGACACAATGCCAGGCACTGCAGTGAAATGGACTCTCACCCCAGAAAGAGCCGCTGCCCTTTTATTTTTTTGCTGAATACAGGGGGGTCCTAAGGGTGGGAGGACCCCTGAATAGATCAATATAAAGTTCTGAACAGAACTTTTCCTTGACCAATGTTTGCCTCTTTTCACACCCTAGAAAGATTATTTCCCACCATCCTATTAGGTATCCGAGATATCAAGTGATGCACTTATAAGGCGCCTGCGTGCCATATATCCCGGATGAGAAGGTCGTCTGAACTGGCCCGCTCTGTTCTTTGTAGACTTTTTTTCCTCAGGATGTGGGAATGGAAAGTTTCTGCTGCTGCTAAGTGTTTAACACTGCGTGTGCCTGTTTGGACCTTCGAAAATGAGCGCTTTGCTGTAGACCTCACAGAACAATATAGAATATATATAGCATGCATATGTGGCTGTATACCAGGGCAAATCTGTATGTCTCTCTTGTACTGGAATAGCTTAGGCGGGTTCACATCTGCGGCATGCTGATCTGGCACAAATGTAGGCCGTCTAGCATTTATGAAGGAAAAGTGGCTGGATCACCGCCTGATCCCATTATGGTCCATTGGGATCAGGAAGTCCATAGTGGTATCTGGCATTGCTGGTGAGCTCTAGGGTTATCAAATTATCAATACTCAATCGATACTTTTGTACCAGTATAGATTCGATACCGGGATTTGACAGTTACCGATACTAGCCTGCGCAGCCTAGTATTAATATCAGCCTGTGCTGCTGCTGCTGCCACCAATAAGAGAGAGGGGAAGATGAGGGGAGGGACTGTGGCCATTGCGCCACCAATGAAGATAAGTAACCTTTTAATACAAATACAGGAGGTGGTTGCCGGCGGGAGGATTACATAGCCGGGACACGACCTCTATGACAGGACGCTGCGATCCATGGCAGTTAAACCCTTAGGTGCTATACCTGAGGGGTTAACTGCCGCGGATTGCAGCGTCCTGTCATAGAGGTCGGGTGCAGGCTATGTAATTCTGCTGCCGGCACCCGCCTCCTGTATTTGTATTAAAAGGTTACTTATCTTCATTAGTGGCGAAGTGCGCCCCCACCTTCCACCCGGAATTAAAAACATTGGTGGCGCAGTGCATTTTTTTTTGCGTGGTATCGAATGATATCGAGTTTTGCAATACTTTTTTATGGTATCGAAATCGAATCAAAATGTTGGTATCACAACAACCCTAGTGAGCTCCGGTAGCCTGATCCTCTGCCTTAGGCCTCATGCACACGACCGTATGAGTTTCTCGGTCCGCAAATTGCGGATCCGTAAAAAAAAACAGATGACGTTCCGTATGGCATCCGTTTTTTTTGCAGATCCGTTATTTTTGCGGATCCATTGTAATAAGGCCTATCCTTGTCCGCAAACTAGAAAAAATAGGACATGCTCTATTTTTTGGCGGAACGGAAAAACGGACACACGGAAACGGAATGCACACGGAGTACCATCCGTTATTTTTGCGGACCCGTTGAAATGAATGGTTCCGCATATGGTCCGCAAAAAAAACGGAACGGACAATGAAAGAAAATACGTTTGTGTGCATGAGGCCTTAGCAGGAGCCTCAGGCAGCGTATTCAGTGATGAATATCTGGGCATTGTATAGCAATCCTTCACATGCATATCCTATACAAGTATTCTACATCTATGGGTTCTCTAAGGGTTAACACATACTCATAAAAACAAAGAGTGACAGAACTCAAATTAGTTAGAGTCGCCCCTAACGGTACTCACAGCCGGGTCTCCTTCATACAGTAGGGACAAGTTCATAGGATAATGGGTTCTTTATCAGTATATTTTAGGGTTTCAGGAGGAAACAGGAGCATTATCACTAGTGTGATACAAACTATTAAACACAATGTAACAACACCACAACTGTGACAATCTGACCTGGGATTGCTTCCAGTAGAACAATATGGCCGTATTCCACACAGGTCATAATCGCATGTGACCGGTTACCCATGATAGCAGTAGGTAGGGAGGGCAATCGACTGGTTTTATGCCATTATCGAAACAAAATACAACATTGTTGATGTTTGCCGCTGAGATTTTGCAGGCGTGCGACCTGCACACGTAGTGATGGCATGTGATCTCACAGATATACAGTACAGGCTTTATCGCACTGCTTCCACCTGGGCGCACGCACATGGTTATGGCGTGTACGATCGTCATGGAAACCTGGCCTTACAGGGTACCTTCAGTTTTATCGGACACTTTGTGGGTCTGTTTTCTCCGCTCACAACCTCTCATTGCTGGTGGATATCCCGCAGAGATGCCCCTGGGCCAATAATGTTACGGGTGTACCGACACATGCCTGTTTTATGGATTAGCTTTTGTAGTATATTTGCAATAAAAATAAAATAAAAACACCACAAAACTAAAAACGTATGAGTGCACCAAAAGGAAATCCTTAGGATATCATCTTCTGGGGGTGCGTCAGGACTGGATGTGGTTGCTATGAAGACTATACCTATAAAGAGGCACCGTACAGGAGTGCCTATGGCTGCAGAGTGTGGAGCGGGGGGAGGTCGTAAAGGTATACGGGTCATTCCCACTGTTTTATCACCAGTAAAGTGTATTACTCCACAGGAAACTAGGGTTATCGTGCAGGGAAAGGTTTGGGTTTCTATTGATCACCAGTAAACTAGAAATTGTACTATTTTTGAATAAAAGTAGCTATATTACTCTCAGATTGTTAGGTGTTTGCCCACTACTGCCACCGCAGCTGCTTCTCCCCGTGCGCGGATTAAAACATCTGGTGTCGGGAGGAGCAGCCAATGGCAGGCGATGACGGGGCGAGCCTCCCTAGTGTCACCCACGATGCTAGGGAGGCCCGTCCCCGCCTGCACACCCTCCGACGCGCATGGGGAGAAGCAGCTGCGGCGTTGCGGGGACCAGGAGCGGCACGGGGAGCCAGGTAAGTAGATTCATTGTGAGGGGCCTTGGCATATGGGGGACATTTTTTTGTCTCGGATAAACCCTTTAAAGAAAGATGCAAAGTAAATCACATTTATGAATCCATGCAACAAAGTTAAGGCGCTATTAAACGCTGGGATATGGCCAGCACACGCAGGCTACATTTGTATTCAAGCAATTAACTATATTCATTGGTGCAGTCGCAGTGGCGACAGTCCCTCCCTTCTACTCCCCCTCTTCTCAGTATTATATTAATTGCGGTCCCCGCCCCCCACAATATTAAATCATTGGTGTTAGTGGCCCCAGGCTCCCCCCTCCTCACCCATTGGTGGCAGTGGCAACTTCTGATCGGAGCTCCAGCAGTGTAATCCTGCTGAAGCCCTGGCTGCCATGGTAAGCTCCCTGCTGCTGTGCGCACAAAGCCCAGGGCAGCAAGGACAGTGTGAAGTCCTATTCACCCTAAGGGTGCTTTCACACTTGCGTTCTGAGGATGCGGCAGGCACTTCCGTCCCGCCGGATCCGTCAGAACACAAGTTGCCTGAAAGCATTTGAAGACTGATAAGGATCCTGATCATTCTTCGAAATGCTTTCAGGTTATCATGGCAGCCAGGACGCTACTGAAGTTCTGGCTGCCATGGTAAGTACTCCGCAGCAGTGTACTTACCTGCGCTGCAGCCGCCGGGCGCTCCTTCATGACTAGAGATGAGCGAACTTCTATTTTTAGTTCGGCGTCCAAAGTTCAGGTTATCGTAGCATCCCGTTATAGATTCCATAACGGCATTTGGAATCCATAAGGGGCTGCTTCATTGAACCCGAACCTTGGACAACCCTAAGGACCTGGGGTGACGTCACTGGCATGTGATCAGTGCAGGGGGCGTGGCTCACCACTGGACTGGATAAGAGGTGATCCAGTGCTGAGCCACGCCCCCTGCACTGATCACATTTCAAGGTTAGGGACCCGGACTTTGGACGCCAAACTAAAAATAGAAGTTCGCTCATCTCTATTCATGACGTCACAGGTCCCAGCTGTGCATAGATCAATGCGCTGCCCGGACCTGTGACGTCAAGAAGGAGCGCCCCGGGGCCGCAGATCAGGTAAGTACACTGCTGCGGAGTACTTCAGTAGCGTCCTGGCTGCCATGGTAACCGAACGGAGCCCGAGCTTACACACCACGGCCCCAACCGGAACTGCAGCTGCGCATGTGCAGAGCTAAACGTCGGATACAGCGATGCGCCGAAACGACGTTTAGCTTAATTCAGGATCCGGATTAATGCACTTCAATGGGCATTATTTCGGATCCGGCGTTACGGCATGTCTTCCGGATTTTTGGACGGAGACAAATCCGCAGCATGCTGCGGTTTTGTCAACGTTAAAAAACGTTACAATACTGAACTGAATACATCCTGATGCATCCTGAAAGGTTTTCTCTCCATTCAGAATGTTCTGAATGTTTCTTTCCGACGTAGAGACCCGACGACGGATCACTACGCTGGAAAGTAAAAACGCAAGTGTGAAAGCACCCTTACAGATCTCTATTAGGGTGAATAGGACAAGGGTTTTATATCGCGATATAGATTTTAGGCCATATCGCCCAGCCCTACATGGAATGCTAGAAAATATTTAGATTGTGAGCTCCATTGGGGACAGTGAGTGATGATAATGTCTGCAGAATATGTCAGCGCTTTATTAATGAGTAAAGCTACCTTCACATTTGCGTTTTACTTTTCCAGTCTTGGGATCTCAATACCAGAGAAAAACGCTTCTGTTTTGTCCCCATTCACTGTCAATGGGGACAAAACTGTACAGAACAGAATGGAGTGCAGCAGAATGCATTACGTCCGGTTGCATTCCCAAGCCGGACACAAAAGCACTGCAAGCAACGGTTTTCTGTCTGGCATGGGATGTGGAGCAAAATGGATCCAGCATAAGGCTACATTCACACGACAGTATGAATGGATCCGCATCCGTTCCGCAATTTTGCGGAACGGGTGCGGACCCATTCATTTCAATGGGGCTGCAAAAGATGCGGACAGCACACAGTGTGCTGTCCGCATCCGTAGATCCGATCTGCGGCCCCGCAAAAAAGATAGAGCATGTCCTATACTTGTCCGCGATTGCGGACAAGCATAGGCATTTCTATCATAGGGCCAGCTACATTCACACGGCCGGTATCTGTGTTTTGCGGGTCCGCAATTTGCGGAACGCAAAAACCCATAAGGTCGTGTGAATGTAGCCTAACACACAAGTTAAGTCACTGGTGCCAGATCGGAGCTACAATGGTTTTAATGCCGGATCCGACAGGCTATTATAAAGATAATACAACTGAATACATTCATCACGGATGCAGCCGGATGTATTATCAAAAACTGAAGCGTTTTTGCTGATCTTTGCCGTATTAGGCAAAAACGTAAGCGTGAAAGTAGCCTAAAATAAATATTAAAAAAATATTCATACCCAATTAACTGCGTTAGTGGACAGCTGTAAAGCAGTTCTCTGAGAGTACAATATAGATGACCTATCCTCAATGCAAGTCATCAATATTAGATCGGAGGGGTCTGTTCCTTTAATAAGAAGTCTGCATCCTTCGCTGGCAAAAAAAATATTAATTTCTGAAAAATCCAAGGGATGATCATGTTGGCAAAATCCAGAGCTGTAGCATTTGCTAGTAGGAAGATTAATGTGGAATAATATTAAACTAGCAGGTTTATGGTAATCTCTGCCGCAGAAGACGGGATTTATGTGCGAGAGGGAGAGCACAAATGAGAGTCCAGTCATGGAGAGATACTGTATACGTGGAAAGATGAGGCAGAAGCCAGAGCCGAAGAAAACGGGGGGAGCACGGGAGCTGGACTTCTCTGTAATACACAGGGACAGACCCTAGAAATCTTCATTTCAAGTGATATTTTAGACCCGCCACTCTCACACTTTTCCTGGGAGTTCTCCTCTTATACAAAATGTGGATTGTTACTTGACATTTGGAAAAATATAAAAAACTTCAGCGAAGAACCATTTAACTCTCTACCATAGTACAATACAAAGCACATATGGAAGAAGCCTTCCCAAATGTGTGTTCGCTAGGAGAAAAAGCTTCACAACTTAACCCAAAATTCTAACCTAGAAGACGTAACGTCATTTGGACTGTTAATTAATAAATGACCCGTATGGCCCAGAAAACAATCCTTAATTTATTTACACAAACTTAGCCATTTCTGTTTGCGGCCGTATACATTAAATAAAATATAACTTTTATTTAACATTTTTAAAGGAAATGTGTGGGTTTTTTTTAAGCTATGTGCGATTTAAAACCATACTGGGGCATTGGTGTTGTTTAAATGGTATGACTATTTCGTATACTGGTATGACACACCTCCCTGGAAGAAACTCATCGGGCGAAACGCACGTTGGGGAGAAGCGGGAAGTCAGACTTCCCTCCAGTCGGTATTGTACCGGTCATACTTTTATGTGTAAACCTGCTGTTACTGCCACTTTGGCAATGCACATAGGTTTAGTCTTTTACACACTTCATGTAGCGGTGGGCAGATCACAGGTGCACTGCCTCTGTATTCACATGAAGATGCTCTATTATCCCTTTAATAGTGGACAGGGGTGTGGAATTCCTATTGCCCGACGCCCGGGACATGCAGTTCCGGGCGCCGGGCAGGTAGTTTGGGCAGGTAGCTTAGCCCTGCGGGCAAGTAGCAGGGCTAGGGTGGCGCCGGATTCTCCTTTTATACACAGCCCGGCAGCACGTCCGGGCTGCTTACCGCTGTGCGAACATCGCTCCTGTGCAGGCCGGAAGTCATGATCAGAGGAGTGCACGGAAGTCAGCGGGCAGAAGCGCGAGTCAGGCAGTCAGCGGCTGAACCAGTAGTGGGAGCTCCTGTCTCCTCACATGGTGGCAGCCAGTGTCTCCTAAAAGATAGCCCAGCATGTAGTGTGTGGTGACTCCCTGGGTGAGCTGCCGGGTCGCCCGGGGAGGAGGAGGGTTGCTCGAACTGCCCCAGTATGGCATATACATTAAAGGGATTCACTGCCCCAGTATGCAATATAGTATATACTATACTGGGGCAGTGAATCCCTTAATGTACATGCCATACTGCGGCAGTGAATCACTTTAATGTACATGACATACTGGGGCAGTGAATCCCTTTAATGTACATGCCATACTGCGGCAGTGAATCACTTTAATGTATATATTATACATTAAAGGGATTCACTGCCCCAGTATGGCGTGGCTGCCCCCATACAGTAGAACGTCACCTTGTGGCCCCCGCCCCCATACAGTAGAACGTCACCTTGTGGCCCCCGCCCCCATACAGTAGAGCGTCTCCTTGTGGCCCCCGCCCCATACAGTAGAGCGTCTCCTTGTGGCCCCCGCCCCATACAGTAGAGCGTCTCCTTGTGGCCCCCGCCCCATACAGTAGAACGTCTCCTTGTGGCCCCCGCCCCCATACAGTAGAAACGTCTCCTTGTGGCCCCCGCCCCATACAGTAGAAACGTCTCCTTGTGGCCCCCGCCCCATACAGTAGAACATTTCCTTGTGGCCCCGTCCCCTCACAGTAGAACGTCTCCTTGTGGCCCCCGCCCCCATACAGTAGAACGTCTCCTTGTGGCCCCCGCCCCCATACAGTAGAAAGTCTCCTTGTGGCCCCCGCCCCATACAGTAGAACATCTCCTTGTGGCCCCCGCCCCATACAGTAGAACGTCTTCTTGTGGCCCCCGCCCCCATACAGTAGAAGTTCAGGACAAGTAGATTGTCATGAGGGACAAGTAGATTGAGCCCCAGCTTTAGTCCTTCGACAAGTAGTTTTTTTTAAAATTTCCACACCCCTGAGTGGAGGTCTATTATACAGTCATGTGAAAAAATTAGGACACCCTTTGAAAGCATGTGGTTTTTTGTAACATTTTTAATAAATGGTTATTTCATCTCCGTTTCAACAATACAGAGAGATTAAAGTAATCCGACTAAACAAAGAAAACTGAAGAAAAGTCTTTTCAAGATCTTCTGTAAATGTCATTCTACAAAAATGCCTATTCTAACTGAGGAAAAAGATAGGACACCCTTGCCCCTAATAGCGAGTGTTACCTCCTTTGGCTGAAATAACTGCAGTGAGACGGTTCTTGTAGCCATCTACCAGTCTTCGACATCGGTCTGAGGAAATTTTACCCCACTCCTCAATGCAGAACTTTTCAGCTGTGAGATGTTTGAGGGGTTTCTTGCACGTACAGCCCTTTTCAAGTCACCCCACAGCATCTCAATGGGATTCAAATCTGGACTTTGACTTGGCCATTCCAGGACTCTCCATTTCTTCTTTTTCAGCCAATCTTTGGTTGATTTACTAGTATGTTTTGGGTCATTGTCATGTTGCATGGTCCAGTTCCGCTTCAGCTTTAATTTTCTAACTGATGGTCTCACATGTTCTTCAAGCACCTTCTGATACACAGTAGAATTCATCGTGGATTCTATGATGGTGAGCTGACCAGGTCCTGCTGCAGCAAAGCAGCCCCAAACCATGACACTTCCACCTCCATGCTTCACAGTTGGTATGAGGTTCTTTTCTTGGAATGCTGTGTTTGGTTTACGCCAAACATGTCCTCTGCTGTTGTGTCCAAATAATTCAATTTTGGACTCATCTGTCCAAGAACATTATTCCAGAAGTCCTGGTCTTTGTCAACTTTATCTCTGGCAAATGTCAGTCTGGCCTCGATGTTTCTCTTGGAAAGCAAAGGTTTCCTCCTTGCACACCTCCCATGCAAGTTAAACTTGTACAGTCTCTTTCTGATTGTAGAGGCATGTACTTCTACATCAACAGTAGCCAGAGCCTGCTGTAGTTCTCGAGATGACACTTTAGGGTTTTGGAGACCTCTTTTTAGCATCTTGCGGTCTGCTCTTGGGGTGAACTTGCTGGGGCGACCAGTCCTGGGCATGTTGGCAGTTGTTTTGAAAGCCCTCCACTTGTAGACTATCTTCCGGACAGTGGAATGGCTGATTTCAAAATCTTTTGAGATCTTTTAAATCCCTTCCCAGACTCATAGGCTGCTACAATCTTTTTCTGAAGTCCTCTGACAGCTCTTTTGCTCTCACCATGGTGCTCACTCTCACTTCAACAGTCAGGAGCACACCAAACTAAATGTCTGAGGTTTAAATAGGGCAAGCCTCATTCAACATGCAGAGTAACGATCTACTAATTATGTGCACCTGGTGTGATATACCTGTGTGAGATCTGAGCCAATTTAAGAGGGAATACATGTGAGGGTGTCCTATCTTTTTCCTCAGTTAGAATAGGCATTTTTGTAGAATGACATTTACAGAAGATCTTGAAAAGACTTTTCTTCAGTTTTCTTTGTTTAGTTGGATTACTTTAATCTCTCTGTATTGTTGAAACGGAGATGAAATAACCATTTATTAAAAATGTTACAAAAAACCACATGCTTTCAAAGGGTGTCCTAATTTTTTCACATGACTGTATGTGTCAATCCACAAACTAGTGGACTGTTACTACAAATTATATAAGTGGCCTTAGGGAGGTGTGTCATACCCGCCTAGCTGTGATATGGGATCCAATATCCCCACAATAGCGCTGCGAGATAGTGAGTGCTAAATAAGTACGCTTTAGGGTGAAAAAAAGTAACTAATTGTAGTTCAGATAGCGACATCAATCCAGCTAAATGTGAGACTGTCTCTGGCAAAGGTGGATACCTGGTAATGAACATAAGCCAAACAAGGGCTCTTTCACACTTGCGCATTTCTTTTCCGGCATAGAGTTCCGTCGTCGGGATGCATCAGCATTAGGGGTCGACCGATATTGATTTTTTAGAGCCGATACCGATATTCTGTGAACTTTCAGGCCGATAGCCGATATTTTATACCGATATTTTGCGCATTTTAATTTTTGGATTTTTTTTTTCTGTTACGGCGTCCGACGCTTTTTAACAAAAATATATTTTAATAGTTTGGACTTTTTGGTCACGGCGATATGTTTTTTTATTTATTGTTTATATATTTTATATGTAAAATTGGAAAAGGGTTAATTTATACTTAATATTTTGGTGTTTTTTTACTATTTTAAATTTTTTTACTTTTTATTTTATTACTATTTCCCCTAGGGGTAGAACCTGGGCTCTTTACATCCCTTGTCCTATTCACCCTAATAGAGATCTATCAGGGTGAATAGGACCTGACACTGTCCCTGCTGCCCTGTGCTATGGGCACACAGCAGCAGGAACCATGGCAGCCAGGGCTTCAGGAGCGTCCTGGCTGCCATGGTAACCGATCGGAGCCCCAGCATTACACTACTGGGGCTCCGATCAGAAGAGAGGAGGTGGGGGACCCTGTGGCCACTGCCACCAATGATATCAATACTGAAGGGATGGGGGAGGAGCGCACTGGCCACCAATGATAATAAGGTTTAAGATATTACAAGCACATTGCCCAGACCCTGCCTCTGATAGATGGCTGCGATCCGCGGCAATTAACCCCTCAGGTGTGGCACCTGAGGGGTTAATTGCCGCGGATCGCAGCTCTCTATCAGAGGCAGGGTCTGGGCAATGTGCTTGTAGTATCTTAAACCTTATTATCATTGGTGGCCAGTGCGCCCTCAGCCCCGCCTCCTCTGCTCTCATTGGTGGCCAGTGCGCCCTCAGCCCCGCCTCCTCTGCTCTCATTGGTGGCCAGTGCGCCCTCAGCCCCTCCTCCTCCTCTTCTCTCCACTGGCAGCGCGGAACAGGGGGAAGGAGGGACTGCCTCCTTCTCCCCTGTGCTGCTGAGGGAACATGGCCGCGCTGAGAGCAGCGCGCTCATGTTCTGTGATAGCACAGTTATCGGTATATCTGGTTAGGGGCCGATACCGATAACTGTGCAAATCATCAATATCGGCCGATAATATCGGCCAAACCGATAATCGGTCGACCCCTAATCAGCATGTCTTCAGTTCAGGACCGGAACGCTGTTGGGCCGGAGAAAATACCGTCGCATGCTGCGCCTTTTGCTCCGGCCAAAAATCCTCAACACTTGCCGCAAGGCCGGATCCGGAATTAATGCCCATTGAAAGGCATGAATCCGGATCTGGCCTTAAGCTAAACGTCGTTTCGGCGCATCGCTGGATCCGACGTTTAGCTTTTTCTGAATGGTTACCATGGCAGCCAGGACGCTAAAGTCCTGGTTGCCATGGTAAAGTGTAAAGTGACGTCAGGGCGCCCCACACGCATGGATCACGTGATCCATGTGCATGGGGCGCTCTGACGTCATTCTGGAGCGCCCCAGGAGCCACACGGGCGGTAAGTATACTGCTCCCCCGCTCCCCACTACCACTATGGCAACCAGGACTTTAATAGAGTCCTGGCTGCCATAGTAACACTGAAAGCATTTTGAAGACTGATCAGTCTTCAAATGCTTTCAGGTCACTTGCGTTGTTACGGATCCGACGGAAGTGCACGCTGGATCCTAACAACGCAAGTGTGAAAGAGGCCTAAGGCGCTGATTAAAGGAGAGATAAGCGTGAAAATAACACTCTCCCATTTTGCACCGCAAACACCCAGCTCTATCCAGTATACGATATAGTCATACCATTTAAACAACACCAATGCCCCAGTACGTTTTTAAACCACACATGGCTTTTGAAAAAAAACATTTCCTGTAAAAATTTGAAACAAAAGTTATATTTTATTTACTATATACGGCGACTCATGACCTGCGCACAGACACACCGACACCTTGTATGTTTCAGTCAGAGAGCAGGTTCTGCAGCACATTCCACACCAGAGCAGCAAAGCCCTCCGGCCGCAAAGGGATGGAGGGGAGGAGTGTAAGATGAGCCAGCTACCACCCCTCCTAAATTCCCGGAGATTCGGAAGGAGGAGGGGCGCATCTGACATCACTCATAGGACAGAAGGAATTCTAAAGAAAACCTCTACAACTCAAAACACAACCAAGTGAATTAGACGCGTGACACAAGAACGTTTTACTTTCAGTCTAAGAAGACTGCCGCCAGCATTTCTACGCACTGTCTGGTAGACAACCCTCCTCTTCATATAGCCTACGGGGGAATTCTGCTTTAAAAGATGGAGGTCCTCAGCTCTTGGCCTGGACTCTCACCCTGGAGGACCTGTCCTGCACTACTGATAATCAATAGGTATGAATGTTGCACTCCCACAGGGTAATTTAACGCTTACTGCAAGGTGTCCCCACATAACAGTTGGTGGATGGGGTCCAAGATGGAGGACGCTTTATGATCAGTTATCAAAGAACCTTTGTAATACACAGACCAGCCCAGTAGCTTCTACTCAACAGTGCATGAGAGCGCTGCATTTAGGCTACTTTCACACCCGCGTTTGGTGCGGATCCATCATGGATCTGCACAAACGCATCCGTTTAGATGACACAACCGCGTGCATCCGTTAAGAACAGAGCCGTTTCTATTATCTTTAACATAGCCAAACGGATCAGTCTTGCACACCACTGAAAGTCAACGGGGGGCAGATCCATTTTCAATTCAGCCAGATTGTGTCAGTGAAAACGGATCCGTCCTGCCTCACAATGTAGGTCAATGGGGACGGATCCGTTTTCACTGACACAATCTGGCTGAATTGAATACGGATCTCAGTTTCTCCAAAGCAGAATGGAGACTAAACTGATGAATTCTGAGCGGATCCTTTTTGAGTCAGAATGCATTAGAATGCAAACTGATCCGTTTGGACCATAAACGGAAACCAAAACGCCAGTGTGAAAGTAGCCTTACATAGAGTATGGGGAGGAGCGATCAATAACGCCATTGTCGTCCCCGGACTCGTTTACACAGCACGATCTGCTGTCAGAAAACAAAGATTCGGGTGTCCACGTAAATGATGCGATTACCTGATGAACAAGCATTTCGCTTGTTCATCAGGTAATTGGCAGCAGATAATCGCTAGCGCTTGTTAACGATCATCTGGCCGAGAATCGGCCCGTGTAAAGGGCTCTTTGACACCTTTACGGATCCTACACTAACGCTGCTTTCACACAGTCAGCGTTTGGTCAGTGTGATCAGCAATTTCCATCAGTGATTGTGAGTGAAAACCAGAAGCAAAGCCTATACAAAAAAAAAAGGTATAAGGCCTCATGCACATGACCATATCAGTTTTGCAGATGACGTCTGTGGGACGTCCATGTTGCGTCAGTTTTTGTGTGGTCCGTGGTCATCATTTTGTGGACAAGAATAGGACCCACGGATGCGGACAGCACATCAGTGACATCCACGCATGGTCTGTTTTTTTCTTTTTTGCGGACACACAGATATGAATGGGTCAGGGTGCAAAAAAAATTCAAGTGAATTGGACACAGATAGAAAATGAGCCCCTGTTCTGTGGTTCTGACCCACACCTGGTCTTGGCTCACAATCACTGATCAAACACACCGACTGTGTGAAAGCGGCTGACAAACGATGACAAATTCCCTAAAATACTCGGATTATTAGAAAGTGCCTTAAAAGAGGAAATGCTTCATTCCTAAGCTCGCAGGTTGGGGGCCGGGGTAGTGAATCACACATGCCCTGGAAAGTGAAATTGCCGACATGATGCAGAATCCATTCAGTGACACATAGAAAGGAAAGGCTGAATCCACTAGGCCAGGGATCAGCAACCTCCGGCACTCCAGCCGCTGTGAAACTACAATTCCCAGCATGCTCGATTCATTTCTATGGGAGTTCTGAGAAGAGCAGAGCAAGTATGCATGCTGGGAGTTGTAGTTTCACAACACCTGGAGTGCCGGAGGTAACATATTTTAAATGAAGCTTCACTTGCAGTTAGATTTCGTGAGTCATTTACCGTGTAATCGCTCTGGACATCCAGCTGCACGTAGATATTTCTTAGTGAAGCAGTTCTTCAATCCAAGAGGATGGAAAAATTCTACCAGACGGCCAAGCAGGCGGTGACTTTCAATGGCTCATGAGGCCCAGCTGTGCGCATGGACGATACCTCCGTACATGTACTGCGCAGCATCGAAGAGCAAAAAACATATCGTCATATGATCTGCTGCAGTGTGCACTCAAGATAACTCCAGTGGGACGATTTTCTTTCACGCACTGGAATGAGACCACTAAGGCTACGTTCACACTAGCGTTTTTACTGGACATGGCAGGGTTCAGCAAAAACGCTTCCATTACTGATAATACAGCCGTCTGCATCCGTTATGAACAGATCTGTTTTGTATTATCTTTAACATTGCCAAGACGGATCAGTTTTCTATTGTGACAGAGAAAACGGATCCGTCCCCGTTGACTTGCCGGATCCGTCTTGCTCTGCATCCCAGGACGGAAAGCAAACTACAACATGCTGCGGTTTGCTCTCCGGTATGGGAACGCAACTAAACGGAACAGAATGCATTTTGGAGCACTCCGTTCTGTTCAGTTACATTTTGTCCCCATTGAGTCTTGACAATTGTTTTTTTCCGGTATTGAGACCCTATGACGGATCTCAATACCGGAAAACGTAAACGCTAGTGTGAAAGTAGGCTAACATTTCCTTGTAGAGCTCAATAATCTGTCTGTGACTTCGTCTTTCCACCACCTCAAATATGCTGTACTCAAAAAAATCGGATGGTGTTTTTGCCATGCGGATAACTGCTACGCACTCAACTTTTCAGTACAGCGCAATAAAGAAGCAAAAACTATGTAAACCTGCCACAAAAAAAGGCTTTGAGTACAATGAGTCCGGGAGGAGAAATGAAAGTAAGAAATTCCACAAACACACCAGAAATGCAAACTTCTAGATTCAGACCTTAGGGAACATGTACACAATCCAGTTTTTGTGACGCATAGAAGTCGCAAATGTATGTGCAAAAATGTGTGACTGAGATTTTCCCACTCTCAGAACTTTGTTCCTGAGCGGCTGGGCCTTAGCTGAAGAGGCGCGCCTCCTTGCCCGACACATTTACCATCATTTATGCCAGAAAACTGCTCAAAGATATAACTGAAATCTCAGATAGTTCCACAGAGAGCTTGTAACACGCACGCTTGTATGAAACTGGACTTAAAGGGGTATTCTGGTTATACCCCAGGAGAGGGGATAACCATCAGATCCTATACACTATCCTATATTAGATCCTACTGCTGGGTCCGCCACCGATAAGGAGAACGGAGGCCCCAAACCCCATGGAGCGCCCCTGGAAATGGACGGAGCGGCTGGTGACAAATATCTGGCGCTCCCATAGAAATGAATGGAGCAGCGGCACACGTCCTGCCGATCTAATAGCTATGCAGCATCCTGTGGATAGGGAATAGCTTTCTGTAAGCGGAAGTGCAGAGCGCAGTCCGCGGACCCCCTTCATAGGCACGTGCAATGAGGCAACACAAACTACATTCATCAACAGGACTTTCTATTTAGATCTGAAACGGAGGGACGGAGATCTGTTCAAATGACGTAATAAGTCAAAGTGCATGATATACATGGAAATATTTTACACTCCCATATTTACACTGTCCAACCAGTGT
This sequence comes from Bufotes viridis, assembly GCA_033119425.1. Taxonomy (NCBI): domain Eukaryota; kingdom Metazoa; phylum Chordata; class Amphibia; order Anura; family Bufonidae; genus Bufotes; species Bufotes viridis. The sequence continues at coordinate 43,086,761 of CM065599.1, forward strand.
GCACACACCCATCATGTCGCCGGCAACAGAAAAATCCGCTCTCACTTTCAGCTGTGATACTATGATTGACGTATACATTTCCCACCTTATGCGATACATTACACATGCTCTGCCCACCAGCAGAGCTGGCAACGGCCGCCCATACCCCCTATATGTCAGTACAGGAGGGCAAAGCTAAATCCCTTCTGCCTGCCGAGCAGAGCGTGCCCCAGACACTGCTGGCACCCGAGCGAGGATGAGATGAGTGTGCACATAACAGACCATGTATCTGCGGCCAGCAATAACACGATGAATACAAGAAGGTAACCCGGGAGAGAGACCATGCAGTATCCTGCCTGCCCATATAACACGGGGCGTATTGTGTACCACTTGGATTCTGAGGTGGATTTGGCTTCCCATCTGCACAAATTGAAAAGGGGTTTCTGAGATTTAAATCCTGATGATCTATCCTCGTATCAACATCTGATCGGTGGGGGTCCAGACAGCACTGGCACTCCTGTGATCACCGCGGCTTTCTCCGTGCTCACCAAACACAGTGCCGTCCATTTTATAGCACCGGTGCCTGGTATCATAGCTCAGCCCCATTCACTTCTACAGGGCCGAGCTACTCCTAGGCCATATGACCGATGAACGTTACTTCACACGGCCCAGGGAAAGCTGTGAGAAGGTTGTGCCGTCACTGCGACCAGCGCGGGTCCTGGGTGTCGGACCGCCAACAATCAGATACGGATGACTAGGGTTGAGCGCATCGAGCCTCTGTTCATAGAGACTTTGGTAAATGACTTCAATTTTCCTATCTGCCATTTGAAAACATTTTAAAATATGAATCCGAAGTCGGCTTCCTATTTTAAAGTGTTTTTAAATCCGCAGATAGATAGATACTACTGCTATCCATCAAATTCAAGTGTTTTTGTTTTTTACATATCTTGTCAATAGGGATCTATTTTAGTCTACTTTCACGCTCGCGTTTTGTCTTTCCGTTTGTGACATCCGTTCAGGGCTCTCACACGCGGTCCAAAACGGATCAGTTTGCATTCTGAAGCATTCGCTCAGAGCGCATCAGTTCAGTCTCCATTCCGCTTTGGAGACGGACAACAAAACGCTGCTTGCAACAAAAGTTGTAGCAAGTCTTAAAGGCCTTTTATGAAGGGGTCTGTTCAGCAAAACCAATTCTGTCTGCGACTAGGCTGAGCGCTTCAGTTCTTTCCATCAGGATTGCACATGTTTCACACCAGTTTTTCACGCACATGAAAAAAACTAAAGAACACCACACTGCAACCATCAGTGAGAAATGGACCCCACTGACTTGAATGGACCAGTCCGGATGCTATACATTATGAAAACGGAAATCATCCTGATGGAAATATCACTACTGCGAAATAAGCCTTAGGGCTCAGATGACCGTAGTCTTTTTTTTCCTTCTGTGGGGTCGTGGAATGGAACTACGGATGTGGACCCCATTGAAATGAATGGGTCCGCACCTGTTCATCCGGCCGTGTGAATGGCCCCTAAAGGGGTTATCCCGGAATTGATAATGATGACCTATCCTCAGTGGTCCGAGTCCTGGCATACCTGCCGATCCCGTTTCAGGGAGCGGTCACGCTCACCACAGCTCTGGTGCCGCACACTGCATAGTGGCAGTGCCTGGTATTGCAGCTCAGCCCCACTGACGTGAACGAGGCAGAGCAGCAACCAGGCCATGTGACCGATCTACGGTGACGTCACGCAGCTGATCACCAGGGGTGTCGGGTGTTGGACTCCCACCCATCTGATATTGAAGACCTATCGAGAGGATCGCTCATTGATATAAATTCCCGGACAACCCCTTTAAACCTCAGGTGATAAACTGCGACCATAAAACAACCAGTTTATACCCCTGTCCAGACACAGCTCCCAGGAAGGACACGGCTGATGCAAATCAATTAGAAAACCCATCACATAAAAACATTCAGAAAAATTCTCACACACAGCAATACGACTTCTGACCCAGAATAATGCACAGTAACAATGTAATAAAGCATACCTAACAGAACGGTTTCTACGGCAACAGCCGCGGCACCCGTGGCTTCTCCGTGAGGGCACCGCTGCCAGCAGAAATAGAAGGGACCTGCACACCCAGAACCTCTAGCCTTCAGGCTCATGCACACGACTATAGTTTTGGCCCGGCTCCAATCCACGTATTTTTGCAGCGGACCTGTTCATCACAATGGGGCCGCAAAAGTTGCGGACAGCAACCCAGGTGCTGTGCTTATCAGTAAAACACCTACCGGTATGTCGGTGTGCGGGAGCCCTTACCCATATGGAGAGCTCAGGTCTACCGGTGTACTGAACCCAAGTCAGATCCAGGTCTGTTCACACTAGTGTGCTGCTTTACGTTTCTAAGGAAGCCAATGACCTTGTCAAATCCCTATGGATCTTTATAGCGCAATGTGAACACAGCCTTACAGGTCATCTAAGGCCCCATGCACACAACCATATCCGTTTTGCGGTCCGCAAATCAGGGGGCCACAAAAGACGGATGCTGGCTATGGGCACACCGCCGTTTTTTTTTTTCCAGTTTTTTTTTTTTTCAACTCCTCTTCAAATTTACTATCCTTGTCTGCAAAACAGACAAAAATGGGTCACGTGCCATATTTTTTTTATCTCTGGAGCCGTGGAACGGACATAAGGATGCAGACAGCACACAGTGGGCCCTCCAAATCTTTTGCTGCCCCACTGAAGCGAGTGTGCGCGGAACGGATGCGGCCCGACCATACGGTTATGTGCACGAGGCCTAAACAAGGAGAGCACAGTATATTGTGGTGGCACTTGTCACACAACGGTCACCAGAGTACCGGTATACAGGACATAGCTAAACCTCTTCAAGGATGCTGATCTAAACAGGGAATTCCCTCAGATAATCACTGCGCACAATGCACTAATGCCATCAGCTCCGCAGTCTTTTAATCAGTCGCCTAAACACAGTAGGGCAGTGTATCAAAGACCTCTTAACAGATTTGGAGCACCTTTGGCTGAAATCTATGGGGGGGGGGTATCATTGGCTGTACTCTAATTTTAAATGTACAAAATTCGCAAAGTTATTGTCTCAAGTGGATTTTGTGCAAAGCAAATTGCAACTTTTTAGAAATACGAAGAGATGAGCCGCCATCGCCAGTTTTACTATAATTTACGGTGTAAATTATTACAACCTGTGCCACATCATAAGACCGCCTGAAGATTTTTGTAAGGGGACGAGCAGTGTGAAATGTTACAACTTATACAGCAAATATGCCATGCTCCATAACAATGGTGTAAAGTCTGATACATGTCTCCCAGTGTTTTTTAACGTTTGTTCCGTTACCACTATATGTACATAAAGAGGAAGGAACCTCGCTCCCAACAGAGGCACAGACCCCAACACCAGGGTTCAGCGACCGAATGTCCCCTCTGTACATTACAGCAGTATTTATAAGATGGGTTCTCCCTTCTCACAGCACATGGAAGGGGTTTTCTAGGGAGCAGAATGGCTTAAAAATAACTGTTCCCCCACCTTACTGATCCCCTGCCATGCTGCTCTCTAGTTCCTGGTCTTCACACACAGGAAGCGGCCTGGACACCACTGCTGAGCGGGTGTAACGTGGTATCTCCCTACTTCGTGCGATTTCCCTACCTGTCGCGCCGGAAGTGACGTTGTGGGCGTTCCTGGCGTTTGGACGATCTGTGCATGCGGGCCGTAATATGTCCCTACCGTGGCTCTCCAGCGCATGCGCAGTGTCCATTGTACAGCCAGAAATGCGATGTGAGCTTTTCCATCCTTTGCCCTTTTGCGCATGCGCAGATCGTCCAAACGCCAGGAACCCCTACAACGTCACTTCCAGGGCGACAGGTAGGGAAATTGCACGAAGTAGAGAGATACCACGTTACACGGGCAACCCAAGCCACTTCCTGTGTGTCGAGCCTGGACCAAGAAGTGGAACACAATGGAGATGGAGCAGCAGTAGGGGTTCAGCAAGGGTCAGTACTGATTTTTAACCCACCCCACCCCATTAAAAATATACTTTTTAGGGGCATTTTACACAATACATGTAACATATACGCTCGGAAAGCTTCAATACACAATATAAGGGTACACCCTCACAGGACGGAAATTGAGTGGAAGAAATCTGGGTAAAATCTGTAGCATAACTTGACGTGCTACACCTGAGGATGAAATACATGTTGCCTATAACTGTAGAGAGGATCTATGGCATCTATGAATGCTCATGAGCAGGCCTCGGCACACATTTCCTCTGCTGTGCTTCCATTTCCTCTCGAGGTTCCTCCTGTGCCTGCGGGGCGCTGGCACAACTCAGCTTCAATGGCAGCTGGGTGACTACTAATACAGACATAACACCCCAGTACCCGGGAGAGCTCGAAGAGCACTTATCTGGCTGTCAGAGATGAACAACCCCAATTTGGGAGAAGGAAATGACTCAAAGATTTTTTATTCACTGGTGAAATATTCTCAAACGTCTCATCGTACATACAGCCGGTGTACATGGTTTACCTGCTTCTATAGCCCCTCCATATTCCACAGAGCTCACAATCTAAATTCCCTGTCCTGTGGTTCAACTTCAGCACTCCAGCTGTTGTGAAACTACAATTCCCAGCACGCTTCATTTATTTTGATGAGCGTTCTAAGAAGAGCAGAGCGACAATGCATGCTGGGAGTTGTAGTTTCACGACAGCTGGCGGGCCGGAGGTTAGCCACCACTGTGTCAGTATGTCTTTGGAGTGTGGGAGGAAAACTATGCAAACACGGAGAGAACATATAGACTCCATGCAGATTCAAACCTAGGACCAGTGCTACCCACTGAGCCACCATGCTGTCCGCCCGCACATGATACGTCAGACTCCAAAATCACTACAGGGTAAAAAGTAGAATGCCTGAACCTGTCACACTGCTGCTCTACCTACCTGCCGTCAGTGAGTCAGCACTGGAACGACTCACCCTGTGTAATTCCGCCAGCTCATAGCTACAGACACACGCTGCAGTCTTCCGGTGCCTGCACAAAATACGCACAATAACCTGCACTATTTATCCCAGGTTTGGGGCGTTTTTTGCAGATTTGGGTGCGAATGTTCTATTTATGTTAACAACCCTGCTGAAGTCTATAGGGAAAAGCACTCTACATAAGGGGCGGAATGACACAAACAACTGACGTGCTGTGGATTTTAAAATCCAAATTTTTGCACTGAAGAAACAAAGTGTACATGATTTGTCAGATCAATCTGCGCGGAAAAAACGCATGGATTCCGCAACGTCAGCAGTTACCCTTAAAAAAAAAAAAAGTGGGAATCCCACTAAGTGATCCTCAGGATAGACGGTCAATAGCTGATCGCCGATCCGCTGCTCTGTACAGCTTTGTTGCCGGAAGTTATGGCTGAAGCTACACAGCACAGTCATCAATGTAGTGGGCAACACTCGCAACGGCCGCACTGCTGCTGGTGAAGGTGACTGGAGCAGTGCTGTGGTGACGAGCGCGGTCCACTACAATGCTGATGGCGCTATGTCGTTTCAGCGCTGACTTCCAGTGACAGAGCGATATCGGCAAAGTGTCGTCTGCCAAAGGAGAGCCTAACTGGCTCACTCCTGAGACCCAAACTCTTCTTTTCCACCCTGGGAGCCAAAAGAGCAGACTCTACTGGCTGAGCTGTCCGATATCATTCAGCTCCCCAAGAAGAGCCGAAGCAGCTTCAGCAGGCAGCACAGAGGGACACCGGGGTGACTCATTAACCTCAAAGTTACCAGGGAGACACAGTAACTTTAGGACCTCCATGTGCCTTAGGCCTCATGCACACGGCCGTTGTTCGGGTCCGCGGCCGAGCCGCGTATTTCGCGGCTCGGCCGCGGACCCAATCACTTCAATGGAGCCGCAAAAGATGCGGACAGCACTGCGTGTGCTGTCCGCATCCGTTGCTCCATTCCGCGCCCCAGCAAAAAAATAGAGCATGTCTTATTCTTGTCCGTTATGCGGACAAGAATAGGCATCTCTATAATAGGCCGCGTTCCATTCCGCAAATTGCGGAATGGAACGCGGAGCAGCTTCCGTGTTTTGCGGATCCAACATCCGTGTGCATGAGGCCTTATATTAATGCTAAGGGTACTTTCACAGATAGCATTTGTTTACGGATCCGTCTAACAAATACATTGCAATACAGGATCCGTCTCTCCGGTATTATCCGGAAAACCAGACGCGGTATTTATTTTTTATCACAGATTTAAAGGTCTGCACATGCGCAGATCGGGAAACCAGATCCAGAATTTTCACCGGAGAAAATACGGCAGCATGCGACTGAACGGAAGACATCCTGATGCATCATGAACGGATTCCTCTCCATTCAGAATGCATTAGGATAAAACTGAAGCGTTTTTTTCCGGTATTGAGCCCCTGTGACAGCACTCAATGCCAGAAAACCTTAGCTAGTATGAAAGTACCCTAAGTGACCCCCATCAAATACCCCCTCAAATAATAAGCAACATGGGGCAAATTGATAACACCTTGTGACTCGCATTGAAGGGGTTATCCTCAGGATAGGTCCTCATTATCACATCTGGGGGGCCGTGTCTTGGCTCCCCTGCCGATCAGCTGTTGCAGGGAGCCTCCGACCAGCTGGACCTTCAGATCCTGCACACTTATAGGCTGTCGAAGCTGGTGTCCCATAAGTGCTCAATTGACAATAGATCTGGTGAGCGGGCAGGATGAGGAAATGCTGTAATCTGGAGGAGACATTCCTGGGGAACCCTTGCTGTCTGTGGCCGAGCATCATCATGCTGAAAACTACAAGTTGGAAGCTCTGCCATGAGAGGAACACGTGGCGGCAGATGTCCTGCAGATATGGCTGAGCTGTTAGTGTCCACAGTATCCCTACTTGGAGCGACCACTGCCATGAGCGATGGCTCCTCAGATCATCAGTCGGGGAAGGGTTTAGCTCCACAGCAAAGGCAGGATTGAAGAGCTCACCATGAGGCCTCCATACTGGAACCCAACCATCATGGGATCCCAAACAGAACCAGGATTCGCCACTAAAGCTAAGACGGTTCCAGTCTGTAGCAGTCCAGGTTTCTCGTTCACGGCACCACTGTAAATGAAGGTGACAGTGGCTGACTTTCAATGGCAGGACACGTAATGGGCGCTGTGACGCCAAATTTCCTTCTGTTAAGTGGCAGGAAATGGTTCGGGTAGAGGCCGGGGTGTGTAATGAAGATGCCACCTGTGACTGGAGGGTGAAGAACAAAACCGTGGGAGCTGCTTGTGCCTGTCGGCAGACCAAATGATCCTCACTCCTGGCGGTCTGTCCGGAGCCTGTTCGCCATGTGTGCGTGCCGTTGTGTAACCACAGCTCCCAACATCTCCTAACAGCATGGCCCGAATGCCGTGTCAATGTTAAAATGACCATCCTGCTTCTCTCAGTCCAATCCTGAGTCCTCACTCAAAGTCTGTCAACTAGGCCAAATGAGGGCGTCATCGCATGTCTAGTCAATCTCCCAAAAAGAGGTACACTACCCAAAAGTAGCATCTGAGAGCAATTTTATAGGGCAGCAGGGGACAGAGAGCAGAAGCAGAACGCACGTGTAATCATTTATATATCTGCCTGAGACATACCTGCATGCCAAGTTTTACAGCAGTATATGTGTGTATATATATATTACACACACACGTACGTAGATCAGAAGTCACAACTGAGACAGACAGACCGTATGTTTCGCCCCATAAGACGCATTTTTATATGTGCTGCTAATAGGCAAGACGGCTCATATGGGGGCTGATGACAGGCATATGGGGCTCTTATCTGAGGTCTCATTGGGGGTCTGATAAGGGGCTGTGAGGTCTCATGAACATTGGGGGTCTGACCTGAGGTCTGATGAAAAATATTTTTTTCCTCTGCGTCTTATAGGGCGAAAAACACAGTAACTGTTAAATAGCAAAAAATAAATAAAGGCCGTACTCCAATTTGATGCAACCAATCTGAGCTCTAGATATACTTGCTGCCGAGCTGTGTGACAAGTTGTGTTATACATAGATGATGCATATAATAAGTTGGGTGATACATAAAGCTGCTGCAGTTGCGGTATACATAGCTGTGTGATATAGAGTATGCTATAAGTTGAGGGATTTACCGTATAAAGCTGTGTCGTGTGGTATAACGTTAGAATAGTTGTGTGAAGGTGCAGAGAATAAAGATTGTGTGCGGCGTACAGTAATAATAAAGGCTGTGTGAAGATATACAGTATATGCTGTGCGATATACAGTGTAATACAAACTGTGACAGTATAGAGATATGCTGTGTGATATACAGTATGATAAACGCAGTGGGAAACTATACAATACAATGCTCCAAACTGGGTCAGAAAGGTCATAAAAGTTGTGACACACAGAATAATGATATACATTTTGTGCTTAGTTATACCGCGCCATACACGGGATGCCGGTGTCAGCCGCGCCATACGCGGGATGCCGGTGTCAGCCGCGCCATACGCGGGATGCCGGTGTAACAGTATAACAATATAAGTTATGTGATGATACAAGTTGTGATAAACAGTACAATGATAGGGCTGTGTGATGATGCAAGCTGTGAGATACACGTTGTAATACACAGTACATTAATACAAGTTGTGTGATAGATATGTGTGATATGGTTGTTGGGCTGTTTGATATACAGTATAAGGATACAAGTTGTGCGATAGATGTGTGGATATGTGTGATGATACAAGCTGTGATATACAGTACAGTGATAGATATGTGTGATAGATGCTGTGTGAAATACAGTACAGTGATAGATATGAGTGATGATACACAGTACAGTGGTGGATATGTGTGATGATACACAGTACAGTGGTGGATATGTGTGATGATACACAGTACAGTGGTGGATATGTGTGATGATACACAGTACAGTGGTGGATATGTGTGATGATACACAGTACAGTGGTGGATATGTGTGATGATACACAGTACAGTGGTGGATATGTGTGATGATACACAGTACAGTGATGGATATGTGTGATGATACACGCTGTGTGATGATACACAGTACAGTGGTGGATATGTGTGATGATACACAGTACAGTGATGGATATGTGTGATGATACATGCTGTGTGATGACAGTACAGTGATAGCTGTGTGATGATACACAGTACAGTGATGGATATATGTGATGATACACGCTGTGTGATGATACACAGTACAGTGGTGGATATGTGTGATGATACACAGTACAGTGGTGGATATGTGTGATGATACACAGTACAGTGATGGATATGTGTGATGATACACGCTGTGTGATGATACACAGTACAGTGGTGGATATGTGTGACGATACACAGCACAGTGGTGGATATGTGTGATGATGTACAGTGATGGATATGTGTGATGATACACAGTACAGTGGTGGATATGTGTGATGATGTACAGTGATGGATATGTGTGATGATACACAGCACAGTGGTGGATATGTGTGATGATACACAGTACAGTGGTGGATATGTGTGATGATACACAGTACAGTGGTGGATATGTGTGATGATACACAGTACAGTGATGGATATGTGTGACGATACACGCTGTGTGATGACACAGTACAGCGATACACGTTGTGTGAGGCGGATGATGATGATGGCTACCAGCAGGCAGCTGGGCAGATGTGCCCGGTCTCGCAGTAACACACAGCAGCGGGCCTCACCTTCTGGTCCACGATGGAGCAGGCCATCTCTCTCACGGCCCCCAGGCTCAGCTCACCGGGCTCCGGTAGCAGGACGGGCTCCCGGCTCAGGCCGATCTGGATCTGTAGGGAGAGGCCGGGGCCCGCGGGGCTGGGCGGCCGGATCACCGGGGGGGCGCTCATAGACAGCTGGGCCCGCCAGCGGGAGACACCAGAGGGGAGAGTAGTGGGGACACGGGTCACACACCAGGCAGCCGCACCCCGAAACACGGGACGTGACTAGACGGCAGGCATGCGGCCAGACACGGCTCCCGGCACAAGTTACACACACAGGGGACACTCACGGAGAGACGAGCACACAACTTCCAGCCGCATAGCCGCACTCCCGGCACACGGGGCTCGCACTCCCGGCTCCCGCACCGCCCCCGGGACTGACAAGCGCCGCTCACACCCGGCCACGGCCGCCTCTTCCTCTCCAGCAAAACTTTACCCAACAACAAGTCCGAGCGGCGCCCACACACACTGCACTCCCCGAGCACACGCGCGCCCCCTGCCGGTCAGACACCATTCTGGGAGGCCGACTTCCCCCTGCCGGTCACTCCGCCGCACTGCAACGTGGACGCCCGGGGACTTCCCGGCAGCTGACAGGGGGTAATGCTGCAATATTTCGGAGAAATATCCCTCACATTGTGCTCTGGGCTCATGTCCCCCCTCCAGAAGAAGATCTTAAAGGGGTTGTCCAGGATTAGGAAAACATGGCTGCTTTCCTACAGAAACAGCACCACACTAGGGGTGAGCCGACTTGTGTTTCAAGTTTGGCGTACAAGGTTCGCGTTATCTAAGAATTTGGGTTAGTGTCCGTGGTAGCGGAATCCATAACAGAAATTCTTAGATAACCCGAACCTTGTACGCAGAACTTGAAACACAAGTTCGCTCAACACTACACCATACCTGTCCGCGGGTTGTGGGCAATAGTAAAGCTATGGGGCACTGCTGTGAGGTGTCCCGCTGGTTCACTGCTAAAGGGTTAATACCTTGATTCACTGCTAAAGTTATCAAATTGTTCAGTGTTAAAGTTGTTAGGATGTCTACTGAAAGGGTTAACTATGCGCTCTAAGTGATTTATGTGAGGCTCAGTTCACACTTCAGTTATTGTTAACCAGTAGTGAAGCCTACTCAAATACTAAATATTGAGAGTGACTGCACTCCTTTGGTCAATTTGGAAGATTGCTAGTATTTATAAAGAGGGACTCAGGGAGTACCACCATCATAGCCTACTTGGTAAAGTACTCAATCACTGTGCCTACTGCTAGCATTTGTACTGTGAACCCCATCATCTGTTCCAGGGATGGGCAAACTGTGGCCCTCTAGCTGTTGTAAAACTACAATTCCCACCATGCCCTGCTTTAGGCTGTAAGCAGTCTTTGCATGCTGGGAGTTGTAGTTTTGCAACAGCTGGAGAGCCGCAGTTTGCCCATCCCTGATCCATTCAGTAAAAGAGAGTCTTTATTTTATTATAAGTCGGCCTGGTCGTGGTTTCCATACCTGATCCAGGTTTTTTCTTCTGGAGAGGTGCCTGAGCAATGGGTATTTCTAGATTGCTGGGTCCTGTAAAGGTGCAATAATTTGTCTGCCTGTGTACCGACTTCTGCTTGATTCCTGGATCCTGTCCTTGTGCTGCCTGCCCTGACCTCTGGACCTTTTCACGGATTCGTGCAAACTGTGCCCGTCCTGACCTCGTCCTGAATTGACTACGAGTATTCTTGTTCCCTCTGTCCCACACCTGTGTGTCTGAGCCTTGTGGATCATCAGCCAACCACATGGAGACTACACCAAGAGGTAGCAGCCTGGTGTTAAAGACCAGATCCCTGTATAGGGGTTAAAGAGTGGATACCAGGGAGCATCCAGGATAATGCTCTTAGGTGTAGCCAATATCCAAATCTGTTGGTTGGTAAAGTTGTTCCACAACCATTGCCCTTAACACTGTAACCCCCATACAAATGTATAGGAGCTACAGAAACAGCGTAGCACTGTCCACTTAGATGTTTCCAACGCGCTCCGACCACTGCATCTAAGTGGGACAAGGTTGAGAGCTGCGTTCTGAGGATCCTCTCACTGCCATCTTTTAATATTTTATAGGAAGATAAAAATGATATGAAACGGTATATAAGCTGGTCCACACCCCCCTGCAACACTCACAGTGGTCCAGGAAGCTGAGACATGGCCTTTCCCTATACAAAAATATCAAATGTAGGCCTAAACGGGAGTTTCCAGCTTCCTAATAAAGGTTTATGGGGTATTTCCTCTATGCTTGCAGGGTGGCCAGCTGGATAACTCACTTGTACTTTGTGAAAATGGCTGCATGATAGCATGTTGTATATTAAGGCTACATATCATCTGACCATAGGTGATGCCCCTAGTGGTCTGATAAGGCTAGAGCTACACAATAACTTAGGCCACGACACATTTTGCATAGCCAAGTATTACAGTGATGCCGTGTCTGCTTGTCAGTAAGGGTACTTTCACACTAGCGTCAAAGTTTTCCGTCATTGAGTTCTGTCCTCGGGGCTCAATAACGGAAAAAAACTGATCAGTTTTATTCTAATGCATTCTGAATGGAAAGCAATCCGTTCAGTTTGCATCAGTTTGTCTTCAGTTCAGTCCTTTCCCATTTGGACGCAGATAAAAACGCAGCATGTTGTATTTTTATCTCCGTCCAAAAATGCGGAAACACTTGATGGAATGACGGATCCGCCAATAATTTCCATTGAAATGTATTAAGGGCGGATCTGACATTGAAAATTGACTTATTGATGGATCCGTTCTTCCACTCTGCGCATGCGCAGACTTCCAAAAATGGTAAAATAATAAATAATGGATCAGTTTTTACAGATGATAACGGAAAGACGGATCCGTTATTTCAATACAATTGTTAAATGGATCTGCAAACGGATCCGTTTGCAAATGAACTCTGTTTCAAACGTTTTAACGGATCTGTCGGGCAGTTCCGTTGACAGAACTGCCTGACGGAATCCTTCAACGCAAGTGTGAAAGTATCTTAACTGTTGCAAGCAACCTGCAAGTTGCACATGACCTCAAAACAACGGTCTTCGGAAGTCTAACATGTTTCCTGGTAGCCTAAAGTGCCGTTAATATGCACATTTATTCATGCAGCCACACATACACAGGACCGGCAGGGAACCCAGCGAGCTGTAAAGTGGGTATAGCTATGGTAATGCTATGTGTTAAATGTCCCTATGACACTGGCTGGCCTGTTGCATGTGCGCTTGGCAGCTGAAGGCATCTGTGTTGGTCTTATGTTTATACGTGTCCGCATTGCTGAGAAAAATTAAGTTTTAATATATGCAAATGAGCCTCTAGGAGCAATGGAGGTGTTGCCATCACACCTAGAGGCTCTGCACCTAGGTGATTTTACACCTAGAGGCTCTGCTCTTCTCTGTAACTGCTGCACCCTCTGCACTTTGATTGACAAGACCAGGCAATGAAAATGTCATCACTCTTGCCTGGCTCTGTCAATCAAAGTGCAGAGGACGCAGCAGTTGCAGAGAGAGCAGAGCCTCTAGGTGTAACAGCAACACCCCCATTGCTCCTAGAGGCTCATTTGCATATATTAAAACATCATTTCTGTGAGCACATATAAATATGGGACCAACACAGATGCCTTCAGCTGCCAAGCGCACATGTAACAGGTCAGCCAGTGTCATAGGTACAGATCTTCTGACAGATGCTCTTCATTTCTAGGGAGCAGAAAGGTATCTATATTGTCCGCACATGGCGTGCCACAGCTTTGTAAATGACTCTTTGTAGTCCTCGAGTGCTGATTTCCAAGAATGCAGCAGTGGAGAAAAAGTTGGGGGAGTAAGGATGAATCTCCTGCCAAATACAGACTTTTCTGCATGCAGCTTGAGATTTCATTACAAATATTTTGGCATGGCTGAGATTACTTAAGACACTCACATGACAAGCCAAAACGTAACTGTGTGCAGAACCCTTAAATCCTAGTCCGCCTTGGATAAATCCACATCCTCCCATGTAGTCTCACACGACACTTTCTTCTTGCGGCACTCTCTCGGTGTCACTCATTCTCATCTTACATACTTTTTCTTGTGACTGTTCTTCGTTGGGCAGGGAATCCGTCCTCATGTTTTTGTTTTTTTTTTGTTTGTTTTTTTTATAGCTGAGAATCCTGGATTAGATTTCTTTAGTTGACTTTTTGCTTTGAAAGAACACATCAATCGAAACTGATACACCGTAATACGCCTGGTTCAGTGTCCAAGGGGGTGGTGCATGACACATGGATTTTCTTTTTGGATTTCTTTAAATCCCTGGGCCAACCTGCACCATTTCAGATTTGCTGACTATGTTCTAGATTCGAAGAATTTTAATACATTTTTGACTCTCTGCTTTTCACCGGTCATAACCTTTTCTGCATGTCAGTATATCTGTATGAGGCCTTGTTTCTTGTGAGACGAGTTGCAATACGGTATATGTCATGCTGTGGCTGCATGAAAGAAAATGGATAGTAAATGTTGCATTATGACCCGAAAGTTGTTAAAGGGGTTGTCCAGTAGTTTTAAAAATGAAGGGAATGTGATAAAAACTGTAACAATCCACCACCATTCCAGTGGTCCTTTAGTCTTTAATTTGCATGCAACAACGGTGTGTCCTCCTTCCACATGAGTGCTGCCATCAATCAATTGGCCATAGCAGAGATGCCTGCATGTGTGGCTTGAAACTGCATCAGTCAAATAGATATACGCTATGTAATTGATGCGGGAAAATGTGCAAAGACAGTTAAAGGCTATGTACACATTGGAGGCATTTTTTATTATTATTGCATTCTACTCCTTTTGAGCTAAAAATTATATTTGAAATTGGTCTTTATTAAAAACATGGCTTTCTTTTTTTTGTACAGAGCTGAGATGCTCTAGCAGCACAATCTGGATTTTCTGTCTTTTCCGTCATCTGGGAAGCTGATGGGCTCCTTATCTCTGCTCTCTGACATTATAAACACTCATTATAGCTCAGTTCTTATCTTACTGATAAGAATGTGGCTTAAATAAGTGTTTATGACCTCTCAGTAGTTTCGAGATAAGAGTTATTAGAGGGCACAAAGTGAAAGTACCAGTAATACAGCTAGAAAAACAGTTAACCCTTTGTGACAGAACAGCTCAATATTTTTTACAAATACCAATTGAAAAAATATTTTTTAGCCAAAAATGAGTGCTGGAGTGGAGGGGAATTTAAAGTTTTTTTTAATTGAAATTTAAAGGTCTTGTTGAACATGTGGACATATCTGCAGTTATTATAGAGCAGAACAAGCTGAGCAGATTGATATATAGTTTTGTGGGAAAAGATTCAGTTTTGCGCCTTGTTCAAACAATCTGTGTTCGGGCAGTGATTTCCATTAGTGATTGTGAGTAGTGTTGAGCGAACCCGAACTGTAAAGTTCAGGTTTGTACCAAACTTTGCGAGTTCGGGTACCCGGATCCGAACCCGAACTTTTCAGGAAAAATTTGGGTTTGAGTTCGGTGTTCGGGTATTTAATAAAGCTTGTTGAAAGGATGCAGGGCAGCCAATCAACAAGCTTTTATGCTGTGGGCACTTAGGAGCCATCACAGCCATGCCTACTAATGGCATGGCTGTGATTGGCCGGTGCATCATGTGACCCAACCTCTATACAAGCTGGATCACATGTAGCACCGCCCATAAACTCTGAGTATCGCAGGGACAGGAAGCAGGCAGCTGAAGTGAGGGAAAGTGTTAGGAATCTCATCTGGCTATTTATACTGTGGGTGACCTATAGTGATTTTTTTGTGTGTACTATACACCAGCTTTGCACCCCTGACAAAGAAGTATAATAATTAATCTGGCTGTTAGTTCTGTGGGTGAACTATAGTGATCTTTTATGGGTGCAATGCACCATCTTTGCAATCCTGACACAGAAATTAATAATTAATCTGGATGTTAATTCTGTGGGTGACCTATAGCAATTTTTTTGTGGGTGCAATGCACCATATTTGTACCCCTGACAGAAAAATATAATAGTTAATCCATTTGTTACTTCGGTGGATGACATATACCCATTGTTTGTCTGAGGTACACCTGCACTGCATACATGACAAGGAAATAAATCTAGTTAGCTCATCTGTTAGTTCGGTGGGTGACATATACCCATTGTTTGTGTGAGGTACACCTGCACTGCATACATGACAAGGAAATAAATCTAATTAATCCATCTGTTAGTTCGGTGGATGACATATACCCATTGTTTGTCTATGGTACACCTGCACTATATACATGACAGGGAAATAAATCTAGTTAGCTCATCTGTTAGTTCGGTGGGTGACATATACCCGTTGTTTGTGTGAGGTACACCTGCACTGCATTCATGACAGGGAAATAAATCTAGTTAATCCATCTGTTAGTTCAGTGCATGACATATACCCATTGTTTGTCTAAGGTACACCTGCACTGTATAAGTGACGGGGAAATAAATCTAGTTAGCTCATCTGTTAGTTCGGTGGGTGACATATACCCATTGTTTGTGTGAGGTACACCTGCACGGCATATGTGACAGGGAAATAAATCTAGTTAATCCATCTGTTAGTTCGGTGGGTGACATATACCCATTGTTTGTCTGAGGTACACCTGCACTGTATTTGTGACAGGGAAATAAATCTGGTTTATCCATTTGTTAGTTTGGTGGGGGACATATACCCATTGTTTGTCTGAGGTATAACTGCACTGCATACATGACAGGGAAATAAATCTAATTAATCCATCTTAGTTTGGTGGGTTACCTCAAAGGATGAGAAGAGCATTAAGTAAGGGATGTGGCCCTGGTCGTGGTGCTGCTGGTTTTGGTGGAGCTACTTTTGCAGGGAGAGGACATGGACGTGGTCGATCTGTGCCAGCTACATGCCCAAATAAAACACCTTCCTCAGGTGCACATAGGCGAAAGAACGTTCAGCGTTATTTTGTAGGCCCAAATAACGGTGTAGGGATGGTGAGGCCAGAACAAGTAGAGGCGGTAGTAGATTGGGTGAAAGTGCAGAGTTGGCACCTGTAGCCGATGGGCACCTGTGTTTTACCTCTCCATCTTGCAAATTAGCCAAGCAGTCTGAGCCCCAAGTCATGCATCAGTCTCTTATGCTTTTTGATGACTTTGCTGGCAAGGTTTCCCAGGGCCATCCACCTAGCCCTGCCCCAGAAGTGGAAGAAATTGAGTGCACTGATGCCCAACCACTTATATTTCAGGATGTGGACATGGGAGGACCACCATGTCTCTGATGATGACAAAATACAGGTGCCAACTGCTGCGGCTTTCTGCAGACCGGCAAGGAGGGCAGGGGTGAGGAGTGGGTGGAAGATGATGTCCTAGACCTCACATGGAATAAAGGTAATGCGAGTGACGCGTGCAGTGCGGAGGAAGAAGTGTTGGTCACAGAGCGCCAGACACACAGCAAAAGAGGGAGCAGGGTGCAAAAGCAGAGTGGCCGTCCCCTAGCCAGTACACCTGCTACTGTCCACCGCACCCAGGGACTGAGCACACCAAAGCCACCAAAATCAGAGCCTGAAGCGAGGCATAAATGTTCTAAACCTGAGCACCACCTGCATGACCAGGCATCTAAATGCAATGCACGAGCTGCAGTGGAGTACACACCCCAAAAACCACAAAAGATCTCAGGCTCCTCCTGCTCCTCCTTCTGCTGCTGTCTCGGCCTCTTCCTCCCCCTCTGGAGTGACAGTGGCACCTGCTACCCCTCAAACAGATGATGTGGCAGCAACAACACCACCGTCACACAGCAAGTCCACACTGTCCCAAGGAAGCGTTCAGCTGTCCACCCTTCAAACACTGGAGAGAAAGAGGAAGAACCCCCCTACCCACCTGCGATCCCGGGCCCTGAATGCCAGCATTTCAAAATTCCTGGCCTTTGAAATGCTGTCATTCCGTCTGGTGGAGACGGAGACTTTTAAACACCTTATGGCGGTGGCTGTCCCACAATACGTGGTTTCCAGCTGCCACTTCTTTTCCAGGCGAGCCATCCCTGCCCTGCACAACCAAGTGGCAGACAAAATCAGGTGTGCACTGCGCAACGCCATCTGTGGTAAGGTTTACATAACCACCGATACTTGGACCAGTAAGCACGGGCAGGGACGTTATATCTCCCTAACTTCACATTGGGTAAATGCAGTGGCGGCTGGGCCTGAGGCGGATAACAGTTTGGCACATGTCCTTCCGCCACCAAGGATTGCAGGACGTTTCTCGTTGCCTCCTCCTCTTACTCCGCTTCATCCTCTACCGCCTCCTCATCCGATTAGCGTAACCCCTTCACCACCAACTTCAGCACAGCCAGGGGGAAACGACAGCAGGCTGTTTTGAAAATTATCTGTTTGGGGTAAAACCACACCGTGCAGGAGCTGTGGACAGGCATGGAACAACAGACTTATGAGTGGTTGGTGCCACATATCCCTTGCCTGGCGCACGTGCTGAATTTGGTGGTGCAGAGGTTCCTGACAAATTACCCAGATATGCTGCAGAAAGTGCGGTCCGTCTCACCCTGCTGCTGCTTGCCTGTCTGCGCTGCAGCGTAACTTCGGCCTTCCTGCTCACTACCTCATATGCGACATACCCACAAGGTGGAACTCCACCTTGCAGATGCTGGAGAGACTGTGCGAGCAGCAGCAGGCGATAATGGAGTTTCAGCTGCAGCACACACAGGTGAGTCGCTCTGTGGAGCAGCACCACTTCACCACCAACGAGTGGGCCTCTATGCGGGACGTGTGTGCCATGTTACACTGTTTCGAGTACTCCACCAACATGGTCAGTGCTGATGACGGCATCCTCAGCGTTACTATCCCACTTCTATATCTCCTTGAAAAAACGCTTTGGGCAATGATGGAAGAGGATGTGGCCCAGGAGGAAGAGGAGAAGGAAGAGGGGTCATTTCCACGGTTATCAGGCCAGTTATTCATAAGTGGCTCGGAGGGTGGGTTCCTGCACCAACAGAGACCAGGTACACAACTGTCCAGCCAGGACACAGTTCTGGAGGATGAGGAGGATGATGAGGAGGAGGAACCATATTCACAGCAGGATGGCACCCAAAGCAGCTTATGGCCATCACTGGAGCGTGGCTGGGGGGATACAGAGGATACAGATGATACACTTCCCACAGAGGACAGCTTGTTGTTGCCTTTGGGAAGCCTGGCACACATGAACGACTACATGCTGCAGTGCCTACGCAATGACCACCAAGTTGCCCACATTCTAACCAGTGCTGATTATTAGGTGGCCACCCTGCTGGATCTCCGTTACAAGGACAACGTGCCATCCTTAATTCCGTCACTGGAGCATGATTCGAAGATGCGTGAGTACAAGTGCATGGTGGTAGATGCGTTGCTGATGACATTCCCACCTGACAGCGGGGGCTCAGTGGAAGCACAAGGCGAAGGCAGAGGAGGAGGAATAGGTCGCCAATTCAGCTGGGGTACCGCCAGCACCTCAGAAGGGAGGATTAGCATGGCTGAAAATGTGGAAAAGCTTTGTCAGCACGCCACAACAACCAGCACCATTCGCTGATATGAAACGTCTTAGCAGGAGGCATCATTTCAGCAACAGTACATGTGCACACGCCTACACTTACTGACTGATGGGTCTTCCCCATTCAACTTCTGGGTCTCCAAATTGGGCATGTGGCTGAGCTTGACCTTTACGCCTTGGAGGTGTTGGCCTGCCCTGCGGCCAGTATATTGTCCGAACTTGTGTTTAGCATGGCAGGATAGGTGATCACAGACAAGCACAGCTGCCTGTCCACAGCCAACGTTGGACAAGCTCACGCTCAATAAAATGAACCAGGCATAGATCCCAAAGGACTTGTCCGTACCTTGTGCTGAATAAACAAGTATACTCGTCGCATTCGCCATTGTTATACTCCAGCACACATTCTCTTTGCATTCTCTTTTCTATTTCCCAATGTTTTGGGGTCTTCCCAAATTTATAAAAAAAATAAAAAAAATTTAAGGAAATAAAAATAATAAAACAACAAAAACAGTGTTGGCTACCTTCTCCACCACCACTTCCACCAACACCACCACGTCCACCGCCTCCTCAACCTCCTACTCCACTTTGACTGCCTCCTAGTTCAAGATTATTATTATTTTAAAAATGTTTTTATTCCATGTTATTTTAAGTAATTTCCCTATCCACATTTGTTTGCAGGGCAATTGTCCTTCTCTTACCCCCACTTTGCTTCCTTTTGCAGCCCTCTAGCCCTTACTATAACTATTTTACTGCGATTTTAGTGCACCAAAGTATGGGTTCCTATTGACTTCAATGGGGTTTGGGTTCGAGGTCGGGTCAAGTTCAGGTCCTGAACCCGAACTTTGACCCGAAGTTCGGCTGAACCCGGTGAATCCGAACATCCACGGGTCCGCTCAACCCTAAATGTGAGCCAAAACCAGGAGTGCAAGCTAGACAGAGAACAGAGATAAGGTACTTGCTGATTTCCTCCACTTTGGAAGCTGGATTTTTACTATCTTCCTTTCAACAAATAAAATGAGCCCTCTATTGCTGCAAATGGATGTACTATGGCAGTGTAATTATTACTTTTACTCAATAACGAGCAGCTGGCCTAGCACCTCAGAGCCCCGCTTCACTTTCTTATCTCCCCCATCGCAACTCCAAATTATGGTCTGATGAGCGAATTGGTTTCAATATTTCCACCATATTAGGAACTTTGCCCTTTTGCTTGCCAAAAGTCACCTGAATGTATTGTGGGAACACAGCATGTCACCTGTGTGTGAGAGAGCATTTTTGAATATATGAAAACATCATGTAGTACATATTTTTGTCCACAAGATGGCCGCTATCCAGATGTATGGCTAAGGTCAATGTGAAGGGGGAGGGGGAATTAGGTTGCAGTTTTCAAATCTACCTATGAACTCAGAGTTGATGTTGCTGAAACCACTCCTATGAAGTTAAGGAGCCAATTACCTTTTCTTAAGGAACACCCCTTATGTGATGTCATGTCTGCTATTTAAGGGAATATAGTTTTGAATAAAGCACTCTTAGCTTGGGGGAGGAGAAGTGCTTTGAATGGAACCAACTTGTGTCTGGTCTCATTATGAAAGCAGTATGGTGTACAAATACTTATAACTTCTATTTATTTGGCACCACACAAAGAAGATGAGAAGCGCATGAATTGCGCTAACAAAATGGCGCCCAACGTGGGGCAGATCAGCTTGCGTAATTTCCGATTCAAATGCCACGAGAGGACTTGGCCAAAATCATTAGACGAGGTCATGCCAGTTAAAACAAGGTAAGAAGCTTTAATTCTTACACCTCCTCTGAATATTTTGCCCAAGTTAATTCTCAAGAGTTGAATTGGTGTTATCGTGATAGAAGGGTTCAAATTATATATGATCTGTCCTTTAGAACGAAAGAACCCGTTTGAATATTCCTTCTTTGTGTGGTAGAATGTGCTGAAACTAAGCAGAACAGAAGTTGTTAGACAGCTGATGCATATCCTGTGACGTAGAATTGGATCCCAGCCAAGCTCTGACGAGAGTCTTGGAGAGTCCCTAGTAGGATTAACACCAATTCGGTTGGCAGTTATTAAGATTGTGTATCCCTACAGAAAGTAGGATTAACACCAATTCGATTGGCAGTTATTAAGATTGTGTATCCCTACAGAAAATAGGATTAACACCAATTCGATTGGCAGTTATTAAGATTGTGTATCCCTACAGAGATCAGGATTAACACCAATCGCATAATATATAGGCGATTGGAAGTTATTAAGATTGTGTATCCCTAAGAGGTGAATTAGACCTGGGGTCTTCACCAAAGGTAGTGTGGGATCAGTAGCGGTTATATATATTGTTTGAATTGTATATTACCATTTTCTTCTTTTAGTGTAAGATTGTGGGATCAATGAAAGCCGCATATTGTTAAGCTGTGCAGCCCCCAATAATGGGTAATTCTAATGTTACAGTATATAATGAGGAGATGTTAACAGCGGCTCAGCTAATGCAAAGAAAGAGAGGAAAAGTTTCAGTTAAAATGGAAAAAAAAAAAAAAGTTGAAAGTATTATGTGATACTATGTAGCAGAGATTTCCGGTAGTATATACGTAGTATAGTGTAAGAGTTCCCCCTAGAGACTGTATATCGAAACTGTATAAGAAGGAAAGTGCAGTAGGAGGTAGACTAAATGAAGGATTGTGGAAAGTGTATTGAATGAAAAGAGAAGTTGGTTGAAGGATAGTAATAGGCTGGTACAGTTATGGTGAAAATTGTCTATGAAAGTGATTGATAGAAATTGAAGAAAGTGAAGAAATAAAATTGTCAGCATGTCTATGCAAGATGGAGGATTTTTAATCCTATAGAGAACAAAGGGTCTGCCACGTGGCATCCCTTCCCCATCACATCTGCTGTAACCAATAATGGTTATTTTGTGCTTGTAGTTCTATAAAAAACTCCTTCCTGCCTGTGCTCTTGCTGAAACCCCCTCCTCAGGAATTCAACCCCTCCTTATGGTGGGGGCTAGTAATTGGGGGCTGGTAATTGGGAATACATCTTTAGACTGTGAAAATCGTAACGTGTGTTCATATTATAGGTTTCAGTATGTCCCAATTGTATGTGTCACTAGTTAAAATGTGCCTGCAGTGATTATCCCTATGATGCCAATTGAAAGTGTCCACTCCTATCAATATAGGGACTCGTAGTCCTTATTCAAATATGAATGGAATTCAAATCACAGGAAAATGTGAGATTTTTAGCACCATTTTATGATGTATGAAATCTGCTCTACCCATTATCCCCAAATAGTAATAACATCAATTATACCGTTGAGTAGAATTCCCAATTCAGAGGACTTACCCATGCTTGTTTTGTAGTAAAAAAAAAATTGAGAGTTTTCTCATGTTGTTAGTGGGGGGGGGAGGAAGCATTTAGGTGATTAGCCTGTCACATTGTCTGAATGTGCATCAGTGCATGGCAGAGAGTGTGGAGAAAGTTTTCATTAGACTGCAGGAAAGTTGGGTGGATTTGGGCTTTGAAAATACCTTAAAGAGCAATGAGAAAATCATAAGTGCTGCCTTTGTGGATGGTTTTGAGGATCATCTGGAAAAGTCTAGTATTAGCTAGGCCTGAGTACAGTTCACTACTGTATAGTCCTATATTTTGTCCATCCATGTTGTAGAAGTTCGATTGAACAAAGGTCTAATGCGTGTCTGCCTATGAGTCCTCACCACAAAAAGGGGGTAAGGAAGACTCTGTACATACTTGCCCACTTCCTCGCCCATGGGGGGAGCTACAAGTGTTGAGCCCTTCAAGTGCAACGCCCATAGGGAATCAACAATCCAGAATCAAATGCTGGATCCCTATTATCTATACAATCCTTAGGATTTGTTTCTATTGTCTCATAGCAAACATGTTCCATGATTTCTCCTCATGACTAAGGGTAGTATCACATGTGTAGGAGTAGATAGTAATGCAGTTCCTACTCCTCTTACCAACTATTCACTGCCTTAAAGGTGCACAAATTTGGATCCAACTACTCTGCTGCCTCTGGAAGGGGGAGGGAGTAGTAGTGTAGTACCTCTAAAAATAAAAATTCTAATTTACATGACTATCTCCAATTAATAACCCCTTTTTTAAATTTCTGGTACGAAATTTCAGGTTCTTGGAAGATGGATCATCTCGGACAGGATATGCTGTTCCTACTTAATCTGATGTTGTCAAGAAAGAACCACTCCTTGCAGCAATGTTAGTGCAGGAGACAGAGCTGAAGACACTTGCTGAGGTTTGTAAGATGATTGAGGGTAAGACTGCTAACATTAATATTAATCCAGGTATGCCTTTGGTATCACTCATTATTATGGTCTAATCTGGCAAAGCAGAGATTGTTTAATCCATGGGTAAGCCCATCAATAATGAATGCTGAGTGTATGAAAGATGTTTGATGCCCTGATGCTGCCTGAGAAGGTAAAGGCTGAACTATTATCTGCAGTCTGCGCTACATAGAAGTCTGTGTAATACAAGGTGGCTTAGGGCCAGTAGACTTCCAAAAGTTTGTCTTTTTCAAATACATGCTACAGAAAGGAAACATCAAAGGATAAAGGTAGAATTGATGATTGAGAATGAACTCTGGAGGGTTGATAAACGATGCCTCTAGCGGGCACTCTACCTAAAGAGGATGGATTTAGAACATGGGCAAATCAAGAGAGAGAAGGTGTGATTGGGTTCTGTGGTGGATGGCTCCTGGGTTCAACAATGCTGCCACTATGTTAGTTGAAGGTGAATGCTGTAATAATGAGGAGAGAACTATGGGAGTTCCAGGAAGGCATAGGCCAAGGTCATCTTACCATTTCAGAGACTGCGATTTGACTATATTCAGAACAAAGGTGGAACATTGTAAATATGTCTATGTCCATATTGATCTCTTTCCAGCAAAGGCTACAGATAAAAGCTACTAACTGAGGTAAGAGTACCTACCCCTGGGGCTTTTCTCCATCCGGTACACCGCTAACCCGGAAGATAGGCCTAAGTCCTTATGAAGTTCTCTTTGGGAATGCCCCTAGATTATGTCTCTATTTTCCCCAACAGCTCCAGATGCAGCATAGTAGTTTTCCAAATTATGTTGTCTGTTGCACAAATTGATTGTCTAATGTGTATTTCCAAGTTTTAGTTGTTTTCTAGAAATTCATTCTTTACAATCAGGAGATTGGGTAGTGATAAAATGAGAGATGTGCGGAAAGTCCTAGAGCTACTGTTTGAAAATCTACATCAAGTCCTGATAATCACCGCAACTGCTGTCAAATTGGAAGGAGAGCCTGAAAGGATCTATGTGTCATGTTGCAATCAAGTGCCAGGACTATAAGAACCATAATGTTTTTGCATGTCGTATTGTTTGGTTCATATTGTACAAAGAGAGAAATCACCTCTCAAATCAAATTCCAACGGTGTTATATTAACAAGATGAGTCAAGAATTTGATCCCGTGCTGAGCCACTCCCCCTGCACTGATCACATGACAGTGACGTCACCCCAGGTCCTTTGGCTGTTCAACAGTTCGGGTTGGTGGAAGCCGCCCCTCATGGATTCCATATGCCGCGATAGTCCGCGGTAGTGGAATCCATAACGGGATGCGCGAGTTACCACAACCCGAACGCTGAACTTTTTTTTAAAGTTCGCTCATCTCTACATACCAACTGTGGATATTAGAGATTAACAGAATGGAGTACTAGTCTGAAGTGTTGGGAATATAAACCAGTGGAAACTACCTCTTAGGTAAAGGTGAAGGTTTGTCTCAAAGGATGACTGTCCTGAAGGGAACACCACCAAACTGTTGTAAACATAATGAGTGTAATCCTCTGTTCCTGTCCATTAGAAATCCTAAAATAGGATTCGGGGATATATGTTTTAGGAGCATGTGTAAGTGACAAAAATCCCCTAGGCAAATTTTGAATGTTGGTAAGGGAAAACCTCAGAATTCAGTTACATCTGTGGCTTCTACGTCCTTACCTATAATTGGCATTAAATATTTGGCCAATTTAAAAACATGAAGACAAACTGACCTTAGAGACAGGATTTTATACAGGAAAAAGTTCTTTGGTGTTTTCCCTCCAGGATATTTTTCTTATATAATTTAGCTGAATGGGACAAGTAGATATCTGGTGATTGTGTGGAGATTTGAAACTCTGACCCAGGATGCAGGTAGAATGAAATGGCCAACATACCTTAATCAAGTACTGATGCCATTTGTTCTATTCTCACCTCCTGAGTGGGATCAAATCAGTAAGAAATACAATGTCCGGTC
The DNA here is from genome assembly GCA_033119425.1 of Bufotes viridis. NCBI lineage: Eukaryota > Metazoa > Chordata > Amphibia > Anura > Bufonidae > Bufotes > Bufotes viridis. The sequence goes on from CM065599.1 coordinate 43,112,285, forward strand.
ACGCTTAAGGAGGACACTCCCTACATCCTTTGACTCACATGTATACATGGATGCCATAGGAGTGTGTAGAAGAGTTTCAGAAGAATTTAAAGCTAAAAGTCAGCTGCAGGATTTGAGTAATTAATTCCTACGATTAGTAATAAAAATGTGTAGATTGAATTAACACCTCTATTGTCATCAACAGAGATTTGTGTAATATATCTGTGATGCTGCGAAGGGAATGGCGGAACAACTAAACTTTTTCAGTGATGACTCTACAGAAGCGACTGGTCCTTCACAGCAGAAAAAGGAGGGATCTACAAGATCGTTGAAAGTTCCTGCTGAATAAACATTCCGGACAAAACTGCCCCTGATGGAAGGATCACCAAGAATCTGAAGAAACTGATAGACTTTAAATGAACTGATGGGAAAAAAATCTGAAATTAATCACATCATGATCAGAATAATGTTTTGGGAACTGGTTCAGTGACTACAGTGTTTTTAGCCTTTGGCTTTAACAGGGTGCTGTATAGTTTTCTGTTAGGAAAATTGTCTTGGAAATGTTTAATACATCTATGCCCATGCTATGTATATGTGCTGTGTGCCCCTGTCAAAGACAAAGATTATTCTATTCTGAAGTAAATAAAACCTTGTTGATGGTTGTGCACCCTGTATGTGAGGCCTTTTGAAGTCAAATAAAGCCTACCTCGTATTATTAAGATGGGTGAGTGCCGTGCATTCTATGTCTAACGCTATTTATTTATGGGACTATGCCATCGCACTGAGCACCACCTGAACCTTGTTAGTAGATCGGAGTGTGGAAAAGCTGTAGCAGGAGCAGTGTGAATTACTTATTCACGGAGTGGTGCCGCTCGTACTTACCTTCTCTATACTGTTGTTACAAAGTGAAGGCAAACCCGAAAGGGAGTTGAGGGGACCTGGTGAAACAATAAGGAAAGTTCAGCTCTTCGCTGTTTAGGGCGTTGGGAGAGTAGCTCACTTTGCCTGTTCACCTTTGGTCTATTTCCCTCAAAAAGGAGGGATTTGTGAAAGAGAGCATTTTTGAATATATGAAAAACATCATGTAGTACACATTTTTGTCCACAAGATGGCCGCTATCCAGATGTATGGCTAAGGTCAATGTGAAGGGGGAGGGGGAATTAGGTTGCAGTTTTCAAATCTACCTATGAACTCAGAGTTGATGTTGCTGAAACCACTCCTATGAAGTTAAGGATCCTGTTCTGTTTCAGTATCTTGCATTGTGTATTGGTATGCTCCTCTCTTTCCTCCCCCCTCTGTTTCACCTTATACTTGGTTCAGTCTAGCCACTTCCTGTTTTCCCTGTCATGCATTGCTGTTTGTGTGTGCTGTAATTCTGAGGAGAATCTGAGGAAAATCTGAGGAGAATCTGTGTAGTGTCTCATCGTCTTATCAAGGAGATTATTAGAGGCATAATTCTTTTACCATCTGGATTCCCTGCATATCTTGTAATACAATCTCCAGATTAAAAGACTACTTGATTAACTCCTGGGTGTCTGATGCGTAAACTGTAAGTGGAGAATGTCTGATTCAACAAGTCACCTCACAGATGCGTGATTGTATAAGGCTGACATTTCAAAACGCCACAGATCCAATTATCTTTTCTTAAGAAACACCCCTTATGTGATGTCATGTCTGCTATTTAAGGGAATATAGTTTTGAATAAAGCTCTCTTAGCTTGGGGGAGGAGAAGTGCCTTGAATGCAACAAACTTGTGTCTGGTCTCATTATGAAAGCAGTATGGTGTACACATACTTATAAGGCTACATGCACACGACCGTTGCCTGCCTCCGCGTCCGCTCCTCCTTGAAATTTTGCGTCCGTCAAAAAAAACGGATGACGGACCGTTTTTTATGACGGATCCGATTTTTATGGCAGATCCATTGTAAAAATGCCTATCCTTGTCTGCAAACGTGAAAAAAATAGGACATGCACTATTTTTTTGACGGAATGAAAACACGGATCACGGATGCGGAACAAAAGCGGTTGACCATCCGCATTTTTTGACGGACCCATTGAAATGAATGGGGAAGCATCCTATCCGTGAAAAAAAACGGAACGGACGCGGAAACAAACAACGGTCGTGTGCATGGGGCCTAACTTCTATTTATTTGGCACCACACAAAAAAGATGAGAAGCGCATGAATTGCGCTAACACCTGGTTATGGAACCTAGCACCATTCACTTGTATGTATCATCCTTGGGCGACCAGTATCTGCATCTAAGTACATGCAGCGGCCCGTGAACGGGCCTACACACGAGCCCGCACTGGACCAGGGCACACTGTAGCACTCCCTGGTACATGCAGTGAAGGGTGGGTGTACCTTTTTTTCCCTCAAGGCACACCCTGGACTTTTTGGGCTCCTGTCTGCTGGGTGGATGAGTAGTAGGGTGCTCCGGCCTGCCCCCATTATAGTCAATGTGGCCCGGAACAGTATTCTGGGGGCAAGCGTGCACTAGCGGCGGCACGGATCCGACAGGCTGTTCACTCGCCGGAACAGCCTGCCGGAGTTCTTTGCCGCTAGTGTAAAACTAGCCTTGGTAAGGTTGCTTTCTGGCAGTTTTCCACTCTCAGAAATAGTGTTTTCCTGGATAAGGCTTCTCCTTATGGCCTACTTGGCAGCAGCACAACTCAAACAGGTCTTGTCCAGAACTGACATTTTGTTTATTGGAGTCAGACAAGGTTTTGTGTATAACAGAGAAAAGGAGTGGATTGGACATACAACTTACAGGGAAACTTACCGGTGGAATGATTCCAGGGGGTCTCCTGAACCCTGCTCATGGCCCTCAGCCAGAGAAGTAATGGTCTAAAGCTCCCACAGTTAAGTAATGCTAGGGGCATCAAGCACTTATGTCAGTGGCTGCAGGTGCCCTCCTGATTCCTGAATTCAGCTGTATTACTATCATTAGGCAACTGGAGTAGGGAAATGGAATGTAACAGATGGAGCTGGCCACCACAGAGATTAAGATTCTTGGGGGTTTTTTAGTGCTTTTGGGGCATTATTTTGCAATTAACTGTGGTATTTTTCTCTGCTGGAGCGGTATTTTGTGCCACAATATGGTATTGCTGGTCCCATTTGTGTTGGCTTCCCTTATGTTAATTTTGATCCACCTAGAGTTGTTTCGATACCAAAATTTTGATTCGGTTTTGATACCATAAAAAAATACTGCGATACTCGCTACCATTTGATACAACGCGAAAATTAAAAAAATTAGCAAATTGCGCGCTTTTTATTTTTACTTTTCTGTTACGACGTTTACCGCATAGTTTTTTTTAACAGTTTGGACTTTAGATATGGCGATATGTAATATGTTTTTTTATAAATTTTATATGTAAAATTGTGAAAGGCGGCGATTTATACTTAATATTTTGGTGTGTGGTGTTTTTTTTAACCTTTTTCTTTAATAATTATTTCCCTCCTTAGGGGTAGAACCTGGGATCTTTTCATCCCTTGTCCTATTCATTCTAATAGAGCTCTATCAGGGTGAATAGGATCTTACACTCTCCCTGCTGCACTGTGCATAGTGCACACAGCAGCAAGGAGCCCCCATGGCAGCCAGGGCTTCAGTAGCATCCTGGCTGCCATGGTAACCGATTGCAATGTAGGGCTCCGATCGGTTACCATGGCAGCCAGGACGCTACTGAAGCCCTGGCTGCCATGGGGAACTGCCACTGCCACCAGTGGAGGGGACCCTGTGGCCACTGCCACCAATGATCTAAAAACTTTAATACTGGAGGGGGGGGGGCGGGATTTAGGGCGCCCTGCCAACTTATTGAGTTTAATATGGGGTGGGGGGGGTCGCACTGCCCACATAATAATTAGCCTTTAATGCAGTTACAGGAGGCGGATACTGCCGACACCCACCTCCTGTATCTGTATTAAAGGCTAATTATAATTGTATGGGCAGGACGGGGGCAGAGCTGCTGGCGTTCGGGTCTCACAGCGGAGTAGCACACAGGAGGCGGAGGAGGCTGCTGCCGTTCGCCCGGCGCAGCAGTTCTCTCCTCCCATGTCCCTCCTCCCGCACTAATCACCGGCGGCCGCGTCATAGAAGGGAGGGATTCCCTACCTCCCTCCTTCTCCACCATCTTCGGCCTCAGGGAACACAGCGTGTGCCGAGCGCTTCACACGCCGTGTCCTCCCATAACAGGAGATACTAGACCGCACGGTAGCGCAGTTTAGAACCAAAAAAACTAACATCCTGATACTGAATCGATATTGGCATAAAAGTATCGATTGGGTATCGAAAGTTCGATACCCGAAACAACCGTACCTACAACATGGGGTTACTTTCTGTTCCCCGTCTGCAGACTTTTCTGCTGTGAGGAGGAACTTTGCTAACACATTCTTCCACACTTTGAGACAGTTTGGCCAGCCGTAACTTAATTCTGTACCCCTCAGCCCGGTAATTACAGAACCAGCTACTAAGAACCTCTTTGCCAGCCTTACGTTCTTTAGAGCAGTGGCATTGCTAGGGCTGGTGTCACCCGGTGCAGTAGAAAATGGTGTCACCCCCCCCAAGCACCCCCACACCCCCACCCCCCGTCGGCAATATGTTTGCTTAGCCCTCCCCCCCCCTCCCACGTCAGCTGTTTGTTTACTATCCAAACCCCTATCCCCGTTATCGCTTGGGTTCAAATTATAGCACCCCCAACAGCCCCCTTCCCCACGAACTGTCTTCTGTCTGCTTAGTGCCCCCCCCCCACACACATATTTGCATTCATATTTTATTCTGTGCTATCCAGAATACAGCACCACATATCTTACATCCAGTAAGAAAAGGGTTCTTCACGGTAAGAGCAGTGAGACTATGGAACTCTCTGCCTGAGGAGGTGGTGATGATGAGTACAATAAAGGAATTCAAGAGGGGCCTGGATGTATTTCTGGAGCGTAATAATATTACAGGCTACAGCTACTAGAGAGGGGTCGTTGATTCAGGGAGTTATTCTGATTGCCTGATTGGAGTCGGGAAGGAATTTTTTCCCCTTAATTGGGGAAAATTGGCTTCTACCTCACAGGGTTTTTTGCCTTCCTCTGGATCAACTTGCAGGAAACAGGTCGAACTGGATGGACAAATGTCTTTTTTCGGCCTTATATACTATGTTACTATGTTACTATGTTACTTCTCTGATGCAGACCTTCTCTTTCCTCATCTTCTCCTTTCAGACCAGACTGCCATGATGATTTTTCACCCATCTCTCGTCTCTGTAGTTTGACAAAAGACATCTTAGGTTCCTACTTTTCCATCATCCTCCTACCTTCTTAACAACTCACCTGCCACCTTCAATAATAATAATTTGCACTAGTTCAAAAGTGCTCCGGTTCTGTGTGCCAGTGCAAAAAAATTCCCTTAGTGCCACCAGTTGAGCTAATGTCCCCATAATGTGTGCAAGTATAAAATACCCCTATATAATGCCCCTAGTAAATGCCCACATAGTGCTCCTTTCCTCTTCCACATAGTGCCCCATAATGTGCCAGTATAAGATTCCCCCATAGTGTCCCCCAGAATGTACCAGTATTAAATGTGCCCTCTTAGTGCCCCCATAATATGCCTATATAATATACCCCATAGTATTATTCTCCCCTCCAACACCATAGTGTCCACATAATGTGCCAGCAATGCCCCCAGTAGATACCCCCATAGTGTCCCCCATGTGCTGGTAGATGCCCTCATAGTGTCCCCCATGTGCCAGCCATGACCCCATAGTGTCCCCCATGTGCCATCCATGCCCCCATAGTGTCCCCCATGTGCCATCCATGCCCCCATAGTGTCTCCCATGTGCCATCCATGCCCCCATAGTGTCCCCCATGTGCCGGCAATGCCCTCATAGTGTCCCCCATGTGCCGGCAATGCCCCCATAGTGTCCCCCATGTGCCAGCCATGCCCCCATAGTGTCCCCCATGTGCCAGCCATGCCCCCATAGTGTCCCCCATGTGCCAGAAATGCCCCCATAGTGTCCCCCATGTGCTGCCAATGCCCCCATAGTGTCCCCCATGTGCCAGGCATTACCCCCATAGTGTCCCCCATGTGCCAGGCATTGCCCCATAGTGTCCCCCATGTGCCAGGCATTGCTCCATAGTGTCCCCCATGTGCTAGGCAATGCCCCCATGCCCCATAGTGTCCCCCATGTGCCAGACATTGCCCCATATTGTGCCCCATGTGCCAGCAATAATGACCCAAAGTGTCCCCCTTATGCCAGCAATGCCCCCCCAGCCCAGTGCCTCACAGAAAAACAAAACAAAAAACACTTACCTCTATGGCAGCGATGCGATGCAGGCTTCTTCTGGCATGTGTCCCGAGCTGTACGGCTCAGACGGGGCGATTACTTCAATGCGCCGCCTGCGCCGGCCTCTGATAGGCTGCTGGCCTCTCCCTTGTCCTGCTGCAGTGTTCATCTGTATCGCCATCCTGAGTGCTTCCATAATGCAAGTGCTCATCTCCTGGTGGTGTCAACCCATCACTGGTGTCACCCGGTGCGGCCCGCACCCCGCTCGTAATGCCACTGCTTTAGAGAGAGAGAGACTTTGGAAAGACACAGAGCAGGTGTACCACAACCCCATTATTGCTGATATCCACACATTGCTATTGGGGATGAACTGGGCCTTGATTTGCTTGGAGGTGTGCTGTGGCACTGTTGGTACTACATTCCTATCCAGCATGGTAAAGAGAGACTTATTTACTTACTTTAACTGGCATGATTTCAGAATCCACCATACGCCAGTCAGTGCACCTACACCTCCCGCCTTGCACTTAGACCAACACTAAACACCAAGCACCAAGGGCACCCCAACTTCCACCAGCCCCAACATCAAGGTGTGCCTAGAAGGAATAAAGGGTGAACCCTCCTGTCACTGCATGGCTCTAGGAGGGTGTCAAAGTGAGGATTGCAACTGTGAACCATGTGTATAACTATTATTGCCAAAACTAATACCCCTTCTATCCTTCACTTGCTCCTCCTCGGCTTGCTGCATATGAGCCCTTTTTGGACCGTACGTGTGTGAGTGGTGGTAAATGCATTGTGCCTATTTTCCATCATGATCATTGTAATCTGAACGATGGCATATCATTATTTTTTTTTTTTTTAACAACCTAGGTCTATTTGGCATTACATCTTGTTAACAAAGCTGTAAGGGATAATTCAGGGTCCCCTAAGGTAAGACTCCAGTTAGCGGAATCGTCCTTATCTGGGCAAATGTCCTGTTTTCATGCAGGCCAACCTAGGGATTCACTAGGGGCATCCTACCTTTCCTCAGCTGTGTTGGGGGAGAAGATGGCTAGAAGGTTGGAGGAGTGTTTAACCACTTCAGCCCCCCTAGCTTAAACACCCTTAATGACTAGGCCACTTTTTACAATTCCGCACTACACTACTTTCACCGTTTATTGCTCCGTCATGCAACTTACCACCCAAATGAATTTTACCTCCTTTTCTTCTCACTAATAGAGCTTTCATTTGGTGGTATTTCATTGTTGCTGACATTTTTACTTTTTTTGCTATTAATAAAAATTTAACGACATTTTTGCAAAAAAATGACATTTTTCACTTTCTGTTGTAAAATTTTTCAAAAAAAAAATACATTTCTATATAAATTTTTCTCTAAATTTATTGTTCTACATGTCTTTGATAAAAAAAAGTCCAATAAGTGTATATTTATTGGTTTGGGTAAAAGTTATAGCGTTTACAAACTATGGTGCAAAAAGAGAATTTCGGCATTTTGAAGCAGCTCTGACTTTCTGAGCGCCTGTCATGTTTCTTCAGGTGCTACAATGCCAGGATAGTATAAATACCCCCCAAATGACACCATTTTAGATAGAAGACACCCCAAAGTATTCGCGGAGGGGCATGGTGAGTTCATGTATCATTTCATTTTTTTCACAAGTTAGCGGAAAATGACACTTTCTGAGAAAAAAAAAAAGTTTCAATTTCTGCTAACTTCTGGCAAAAAATAAATAAATCTCAGACGGACTCACTATGCCCCTCAGTGAATACCTCGGGGTGTCTACTTTCCGAAAAGGGGTCATTTGTGGGGTGTGTTTACTGTTCTGGCATTTTGGGCGGGGCTAAATTGTGAGCCGCCATGTAAAACCTAAAGGTACTCGTTGGAATTTGGGCCCCTTTGTGCACCCAGGCTGCAAAAAAGTGTCATTTATGTGGTATCGCCGTACTCAGGAGAAGTAGGGCAATGTGTTTTGGGGTGTATTTTTACATATACCCATGTTGGGTGAGAGAAATATCTCTGTAAATTGTCAACTTTGTATAAAAATTTTTAAAAGTTGTCGTTTACAGAGATATTTTTCACACACAGTATAGGTATATATAAAATACACCCCAAAACACATTGCCCTACTTCTCCTGAGTACGGCGATACCACGTGTGTACACTTTTGCAGCCTGGAGTGCACAGAGGCCCTAAAACCAATGAGTACCTTTAGATTTCACAGGGCATTTTTACGCATTTGGATTCCAGACTTCTTCTCACGCTTTAGGGGCCCCTAAAATGCCAGGACAGTATAAATACCCCACATGTGACCCCATTTTAGAAGAAGACACCCCAAGGTATTCTGTGAGGGGTATGGTGAGTTCATGTAAAATTTTATTTTTGTCACAAGTTAGTGGAATATGAGACTTAGTAAAAACAAAATTAAAAAAAAAAATATATATCAATTTCCGCTAACTTGTGCCAAAAATAAAAATTTTGTGAACTCGCCATGCCCCTCACGGAATACCTTGGGGTGTCTTCTTTCCAAAATGGGGTCACATGTGGGGTATTTATACTGACCTGGCATTTTAGGGGCCCCTAAAGCGTGAGAATCCAAATGCGTAAAAATGGCCTGTGAAATCCTAAAGGTACTCATTGTTTTTAGGGCCCCTTTGCACTCAGGCTGCAAAAAGTGTCACTCATGTGGTATCACCGTACTCAGGAGAAGTAGGGCAATGTGTTTTGGGGTGTATTTTTACATATACCCATGCTGCGTGTGAGAAATATCTCTGTAAATGACAACTTTTTAAATTTTTTTATTCAAAGTTGTCAATTTACAGAGATATTTCTCTCACCCAGCATGGGTATATGTAAAATACACCCAAAACACATTGCACTACTTCTCTGAGTACGGCGATACCACATAAGTGACACTTTTTGCAGCCAAGATGCGCAAAGGGCCCAAATTCCAATGAGTACCTTTTAGGAGGGCATTTTTACGCATTTTTCTTCTCGCGCTTTAGGGCCCCTAAAATGCCAGGGCAGTATAAATACCCCACATGTGACCCCATTTTGGAAAGAAGACAGCCCAAGGTATTCCATGAGGGGCATGGCGAGTTGATAGAAAAAAATTTTTTGGCACAAGTTAGTGGAAATTGATTTTTTATAGTTTTTCTCACAAAGTCTCCCTTTCCGCTAACTTTTGACAAAAAGTTTAATTTTTCATGGACTCACTATGCCCCTCAGCGAATACCTTGGGGTGTCTTCTTTCCAAAATGGGGTCACATGTGGGGTATTTATACTGCCCTGGCATTTTAGGGGCCCTAAAGCGTGAGAAGAAAATGCGTAAAAATGCCCTCCTAAAAGTTACTCATTGGAATTTGGGCCCTTTGCGCATCTTGGCTGCAAAAAGTGTCACTTATGTGGTATCGCCGTACTCAGGAGAAGTAGGGCAATGTGTTTTGAGGTGTATTTTTACATATACCCATGCTGGGTGAGAGAAATATCTCTGTAAATTGACAACTTTGAATAAAAATTTTTAAAAAGTTGTCATTTACAGAGATATTTCTCTCACCCAACATGGGTATATGTAAAAATACACCCCAAAACACATTGCCCTACTTCTCCTGAGTACGGCGATACCACATGTGTGCCACTTTTTGCAGCCAAGATGCGCAAAGGGCCCTAATTCCAATGAGTACCTTTAGGATTTCACAGGGCATTTTTACGCATTTGGATTCTCACGCTTTAGGACTCCTAAAATGCCAGGGCAGTATAAATACCCACAAGTGACCCCATTGTGAAAGAAGACACCCCAAGGTAGGGGCATGGCGAGTTCACAGAAAAAATTTTTTTTTGGCACAAGTTAGCGGAAATTGATTTTTATTTATATTTTTTACAAAGTCTCATATTCCACTAACTTGTGACAAAAAATAAAATTTTACATGAACTCGCCATACCCCTCACGGAATACCTTGGGGTGTCTTCTTTCTAAAATGGGGTCACATGTGAGGTTTTTGTACTGCTCTGGCATTTGAGGGGTCTCCGCAATCATTACACGTATGGCCAGCATGAGGAGTTTCTGCGATTCTCTTTATATTGAGCATACGGGTAATGAGATTTTTTCCGTTCAGCCTCTGGGCTGAAAAAAAAAAAATGAACGGCACAGATTTATTCATTCGCATCAATCAATGTGGATGAAAAATCTCTGCCCAAAATCAGTGACTGCGGTGCGGTGGGCTGGGCGCTAGCTACCTAACAAGTAGCTAGCTAACTGGCGGTGATAGGGGACCCTTATGCCCCATTCACACGTCCGCAATTCTGTTTGCGGAACGGAATTGCGGACCCATTCATTTCTATGGGGACAGACTTTGTCCCGCTCGGATCCGGAATTACGGATCAGCGCTTCGGGTCTGCACTTCCGTTCGCAAAAATATAGAACATGTCCTATTCTTGTCCGCAATTGCGGACAAGAAAAAGCATTTTCTATATAGTTCTGGCAATGTGCGGATCTGCAAAATGCGGAAAGCACATTGCCGGTGTCCGTGTTTTGAGGATCTGTGGATCCGCAGATCCGATCCGCGGATCCGTGAATCCACGGATCCGCAAAACACATATGGACGTCTGAATGGAGCCTTACAAGGGGTGTGATCAATGACAGGGGGTGATCAGGGGGTCTAGATGGGGTGATCAAGGGGTTAACAAGGGGTTAATAGGTGAGGGGGTGGGGGGGTTAGTGTAGTGTTTGGTGCAACTTTACATAGTTACCTGGTCCTCTGGTGGTCGATCCCAGCAAATGGGACCACCAGAGGACCAGGTAGCAGGTATATCAGATGCTGTTCACAAAACAGCGTCTGATATACTTGTTTGATGCGATTTATATCGCATCTACAGCCTGCCAGCGATGGATCATCGCTGGCAGGCTGTAGTTAAACTCCTGAGACGCGCGCTACTGTGAACGAGTGCGCACGTGCGCTCGCGTTCACAGGAAATCTCGCGTCTCGCGAGATGACGCACTTCTGCGGCGCCCCAGAACAGCCCGACCGCCGCGAGAACGCAGTTGTGCGTTAGGCGGTCGGGAAGTGGTTAAACTAGGGACTGGTGGGGGGGGGGGGGTAATGGGAAGATAGTGCAGAGAGAGACCGGAGGCAAGGTAATGGGACTGGGGGAGGAATGGAGAGAGGGACTAGAAGAGTTCAGAAGGAAAGGTGTAGGGTAAAAAATATACATAAACCTCTTAATCAGTGGCGTTGCGAGGGTGGTGCGCGGGGTGCGGGCGGCACCGGGTGACACCAGTCTGATAGGGTGTCACCCGCCAGCCGCCGGACTCAGTTAGTTCTAACTTATTTCTCTTCTCTCCTCCTCTGCTCCTCACATCACGTCTTGCACATCTGCCCAGGCCATCAGGGGGTGTGACAAACCCCCCTGAGTGGTTTTCAATCTTTAACCTGGACTCCAGGTTGGACCTGGAGAGAAGTCAGCCAGGCCCCACCAACCCCAAATCCCCCCATATAATAAGTACTACAATGGGGACATGGGGACCACATGGTATTTATTATATTTAGACAATGGGTGGGGGGGGTTGTGTCTGACATTCCCAGGTCCAAAGTTTCAACAGAACAGAAGGTGTAATGGAAGGACTGAGTCCTCAGTCACACAGCCAGCCCAGACTTGCCATGCCACTGCCGCGCCGGAGGGGGAGGTGTGGTAGGAAGCACAGAGAATGCATATTGACTTTATATTTAGACAATTTAAAGGGACACTGACAGGCTGGTGTTCTGACAGATTGCTATACCTTGACAAAATGATATACCCGAAGTCACGTGGACGCACTGCGCATGCGCACATCCACTTGATTTGCAAAATATTATTGCAGAAGGACTTCATGCGCATGCACACTTAGGGGTAGGTAGATTTTCCATCACATCTCCCTACTTCTGAGTGCGCACGGGTGCACAAATCATCAGGAGCAGTTCATCCTTACCGCACCTACCTTTGCCGTATGGGCGATACCAGGGGCCAGTGGGCAAATTATGAGAGCATAAGGCCTGACTCACAAACAGCTTACCAGTAACCTCCAGCATGTAGCCATGCTTGCAATGGGAGGTGGAAGATGCCTGTGAGCCCCACCTTGAGAGACCTTGGCGCGGTGCCCGAGCTTAAAACATGTCCTCCTTGTAGGATATGTCAAACTAACCTCTCAATTTTAACATTAGTGTGAGAGTTTAGTTTAGTTTACCGCAGAGTGCACCTGTCTTTGCTATTGTTAAGTTTTTGATTGTTCTCCACATCCACATAATTGTTACCTTATGTAGGATGGTTATTGTGGTACTTGTAGTCAGTTGCTGGCATCTTCCATTGTATGCATTTTTTTGCTGTTGATTGCCATCAGCAAAGGACTACAAGTGCAGGATATGCTCCCCTATATACATGCACAACTGCATATGGGTTTGAGCATATCCTGCCTGTTTAACACCACGTTTTTTAATTGTTTGTATATTCTTATGTTTGGAGGTGTATAACCTCCAATTTAAATGTGCCTGTTTTTCATCTACAGGCTACATTTAGGTGCACCTGTTAGGCCCTGTGCCATATCAGCCAGTCTCGGGTGGGGCTCACAGGCACCTCCCACCTCCATTTGCAGTGCACCTGTCTTTGCTATTGTTAAGTTTTTAAGAGAGGCCATAGGCCTAACTAACTGGGACAAAGTCCTCAAAAATAAAAATACAACCACAAATGGGATATTTTAAAAAATCTAATTGTGAGAGGTACATACCTTATGGGAATAAAAGGTTAAGGAACAAGAAAAAACCAACGTGGATAGAATAGAACTGTAAAGAAAGCAAAAAATGACAAAAAGAAAGCATTTAAATCATTAAAACAGGAGGGTAGCGAGTAAGCAGTGAAAAAAATATGTAAAGAAACAAATAAAAGCAGACAAACTAGAGACCGAGAGATTAATGGCCAAAGAGAGCAAAACTAACCCTAAAATGTTCTTCAATTATATAAATGGTAAAAGGTATAAATCTGAAGGTGTCGGTCCTCTACAGAGTAATAAGGGGGGGGGGGGGGGGAGTTACAGAGATTGATGAGGAGAAAGCAAAGCTATTAAATATTTTTTTCTCCACTGTATTTACTAAGAAAAATAAACTGCCAGATGAAATGCAGAATGTTAAAGTAAATTCCCCATTAAAGGTGCTCTGTCTGACCCAGGAAGAGGTACCAGGACCAGATGGCATACACCCCCGTATCCTAAGAGAATTAAGCAATGTCATAGCCAGACATTTATTTCTGATATTTACAGACTCTATACTGACAGGGAAAGTTCAACAGGATTGGCGCATAGCAAATGTGGTGCCAATATTCATAAAGGGTCCAAAAACAGAGCCTGGAAATTATAGGCCGGTAAATTTAACATCTGTCATGGGTAAACTGTTTAAAGGTTCTCTAAGAGATGCTATCTTGGAGTACCTCAATAAAAATAAGCAAATAACACCATATCAGCATGGCTTCATGAGGGATCAGTCATGTCAAACTAATTTAATCAGTTTCTATGAGGAGGTAAGTTCTAGACTTGACAGAGGCGAATTAATGGATGTCGTATATCTGGACTTCTCCAAAGCATTTGACACTGTACCGCATAAAAGGTTAGAGTATAAAATGAGAATGCTCGGACTGGGAGAAAATGTCTGTATGTGGGTAAGTAACTGGCTCAGTGATAAAAAACAGAGGGTGGTTATTAACGGTACACACTCAGATTGGGTCACTGTCACTAGTGGAGTACATCAGGGGTCAGAATTGAGTAAAATATCAATTTTTGCAGATGACACTAAACTGTGTAAAGTTATTAACACAGAAGAGGACAGTATACTGCTACAGAGGGATCTGGATAGATTGGAGGCTTGGGCAGATAAGTGGCAGATGAGGTTTAACACTGACAAATGTGAGGTTATGCACATGGGAAGGAATAATGCAAGTCACCCGTACATACTAAATGGTAAAACACTGGGTAACACTGACATGGAAAAGGACCTAGGAGTTTTATTGAACAACAAACTAACCTGTAGAAACCAGTGTCAGGCAGCTGCTGCCAAGGCCAATAAGATAATGGGTTGCATCAAAAGGGGCATAGATTCCCGTGATGAGAACATAGTCCTACCACTTTACAAATCACTAGTCAGACCACACATGGAGTACTGTGTACAGTTCTGGGCTCCTGTGAACAAGGCGGACATAGCAGAGCTGGAGAGGGTTCAGAGGAGGGCAACTAAAGTAATAACTAGAATGGGGCAACTAAAGTACCCTGAAATATTATCAAAATTAGGCTTAATAACTCAGAAGACGACTCGGGGAGATCTAATAGCTATGTATAAATATATCAGGGGTCAGTACAGAGATCTCTCCCATCATCTATTTATCCCCAGGACTGTGACAAGGGGACATCCTCTGCGTCTGGAGGAAATAAGGTTTGTACACAAACATAGAAGAGGATTCTTTACGGTAAGAGCAGTGAGACTATGGAACTCTCTGCCTGAGGAGGTGGTGAGTGATGGTGAGTTCACTAGAAGAGTTCATGAGATCAAGAGGGGACTGGATGTATTTCTGGAGTGTAATAATATTACAGGCTATAGCTACTAGAGAGGGGTCGTTGATCTAGGGAGTTATTCTGATTGACTGATTGGGGTCGGGAAGGATTTTTTTTTCCCCTTAAGTGGGGAAAATTGGCTTCTACCTCACAGGGATTTTTGTTTGCCTTCCTCTGGATCAACTTGCAGGATACCAGGCCGAACTGGATGGACAGATGTCTTTTTTCGGGCTTATAAAATAAATTATGTTACTATGTATATAAGTTCCTTTCCTGTCATTCCACGTTCAATATCATCAGTACATCCATGGTAGGTACTGAGTAGAGTCATCCAGGGTAGGATCCTTATATGGGATCAGTGTGGGCATCCTGCCTCAGGCAGTACTATCTTTGGACAGAACAGGTACATTACTGTCTTTTTATACCTTTTTATACCGTCACGTTTTTTTTTTTTAAATTGAAATATTAAAGGCTAAGTTTTAGGAGTGGGCCTTTTTCTGTGATTATTAAAAAGCATAATAGCAAGCAATATAAAAGTTGCATGTACACCAATATGGTACCATTGAAAGCATCAACTCATCACACAAAAAAAGACCATCAGCAGAAAAAAATGGCAATGAAAACAATAAAATATTAAAATAGAACTGGTATCTCTGTAATTCTACTGACCAGCGGATTAAATTAAAGTTAATACTTTTTCCGCATGATGTATTATGCCAGAAAAACAAGACTCATAAGCAAGTATGGAATTGTTGACTTTTTTGTTCTCCCCGCCCCCCCCCCCCCAAAAAAAAAAAAAAAAACATAAAAAGCAATCCAAAAGTTGTATGTGTTTCAAAATAGTACCAATGATAATGGCAACTCATGCAGAAAATAAACCCTTACACAGCTGAGTTGAGAATTGTTTTCTTGTTCTCATTAAAGAAACATGTGGTTGTCAGCAAATGGCTGTACTGGTACCCTAGACGTTGGCTGAAAGTAACATGGTACCCTTAAACTAAATCATGAAAATCTGTGCTTCAAAAGCCAAAAGGTATTTTTTCCTTTCTGAACCCTGCAATGTAGTCAAAGTGCAGCTTATGTCCACATTTATGGCATTTCTGTACTTAAGCCCGTCCCAGATGGCACAAACTGGGTACAACATATATGGCACAGAAATGCCTTATCTTTGGAAAACTTGAAATTTTCATTTAGCACTGTCCCATGCTCATTCATTTTTGCAAAATTCTTGCCTCATCAAAATGCTCACTTAATAAATACCTTGAGGGGTGTAGTTTCCAAAATGGAGTCATTTATTGGGGGTTTTTACTATACGGGTACCTCAGGGTCTCTGCAATGGGATGAGTACCTGAAAACTATTCCAGCAAAATGTATGCCCTAAAAGACAAATGGTCTCCTTCCCTTCTGAGACCTGCCATGTGCTCATACAGCATATTAGATCCTCATTTGTAGCATTTCTGTGAGAAGATTGAAATTTTCACACTGCACAGCTATTTCTACCAAATACAGAAATGGCCTTAAAATGCTCACTCCACCTCTTAATATACAGTATTTTCCGGTGTATAAGACGACTTTTGAACACCTGAAAATCTTCTCAAAAGTCGGGGGTTGTGTTATATGCCGGGTCGTCCTTCTCCCCTGTGGCCGCCGAGCTCTCCCTCTTCTGGTAACTCACATGTCTGTGCGGCGCATTGCTTATGTAGCCCTTTTCTGAGAGAAATGTTTTGAAACAATTTTTCTGGTGGCCACCTTGTGTGGGGGCTCTATTTTTTTTGCAGGATAAGGTGAAATTGTCATTGGTACTATGTTGGAGTGCATATAAATTTTTGATCACTTTATATGATACTTTGGAGGTTCTGTGACCACAAAATTGCTGTTCTGACACAGCTTTTATTTATTTATGTTTTAAAGCGTTTACCTGATTTTTTTCTCTGTATTTGACTGTTTGATCACTTGATATTATGATATTTAGGAGGTGAGGTGACCAAAATATGACTGTTACGGCATAATTTGTCTTTATTTTTTTACAGCGTTCCCCTGTTTTTTCTTTATTTTTCTGGCAATGGTCTTGAGTGAGGACTCGTTTTTTGCAGGATGAACTGACATTTTCATTGGTATAATTTAGGTGCACATGCAACTTTTTGATTGTTCTAAATGCTTTTTATAAGACAGGGTGATGAAAAAATGGCTCTTCTAGCACCATTTTTTTAATGGCATTAACCTGACAGGATAGTTCATTTTTATAGCGCCTGTCATTGCAGACCCAGTGTTACCTAATATGTCTACAGGTATTCAGTTTTACACAATAAAAACATTTTAAAAATAAAATCATGTTTTTGTGTTGCCATATTTTTGTTATTTTTCTTCCAACGGTCTTGTGTAAGGACTTGATTTTTTGTGGGAGGAAGTGAAGTTTTCATTGGTACTATTTTGAGGTAAATGCAGATTTTGATTGCTCGATATTATACTTTTTGTGAAACCAGGTGACAAAAAAATGGCTATTCTGGCACTGTTTTTATTTTTATTCTTTTTTTTTCTGTATTCACCTGTCTGGGTAGATCTTGCAATATTTTTATAGAGCCAATTGTTATAGGCTCACCTCTACCTAATATGTCTATTTTGTTCTTTCAATTGTAAATGTGTTAATCAGGGGAAAAGTTGCTTTTTTCATTTGAAAGATTACTTGATGTTTGCCCCACTAGGGAACTTCAACTTTTCCCTTTTCCCTTTTCCAGTACAATTCATGCTGTATTGAACTGCATTGCGACTGTCAGTTGGGCCTCATAGGCCTCCATAGCTGGCAGGCCCTTAGACCCTTATAAGGCTTCTTGCTGCCTTAGCAGGCATTGGCATCCTGTGATCTCATCACGGGGACCAATGGGTAGGAAGAGGGCTCCCTCCCTCTGTAAACCCCTTAGGTGCAGCAGCCAGCATTGACCATGGTATCTAAGGGGTTATTCTGCTCATATCCATCTTAGCAGTCCCTTCCCTCGGCACCACACATGTATGGTTCACATCAGGAACAGGTTAAGGGAGTTGTCTGTGATGATTATTTTATTCAGCAGCAACTGTTTTATTATAAAAATTTTATTTTCCATTCCAAACCTTCTCTGTTGCAGCACCACCACTCTGTCCTCCCTGCCATTCTTTGTTGTTCTGACTGCACGGTGTCATGCCTGTATACCACACCTGACCAATACATCCAATCACTGGCTTCAGTGGTCTCATGTATGCTGTTGAGGCCAGTGATTGGCTGCAGCTCTAACGTATGGTATGTGGTCACGTCATTGCTGCAGTTAAAACATTACATCATGGCTGCAGCAACGGGGAGAGAGAAGCATCGGCGATGCAACAGACTGAGTTTGGCATGCAAAGTAAACTTTTTTTATCATTATAACACAATCCCTGCTAATAAAAAAAAAAAAAACATCTCAGACCACCCTCTTAAATGTATTTGTCAGACAAGTGGCATACACAAAATCATGGGGCGCCATAGCAAAGGTCAGAAATGCACCCTCTTTACAGCTACCTTTGTATATTTAACATTTTTTTTATTTTTTCCCCAGATTGTTGCTGCTAGGTCTTGAACTCATGACCTGCAGTATAAGAACTTTACCAGTTAAATGCTTGCTAATATTTCACACAACTTTGCATAAATCAGTAGTAGAAGTGACTCTAAGAAACTAATAGGTCTTAGTAGAGATAAATGTCTAGTTCTCCTATTATTATCTGTTAACCTGCTTGCTAAATGTTTTTCTCTTTGAAATTTATTTTGAAGCCATCTAGGATGCAGCAATTCACTGAAGGATCAGATTACACATGGAGAGAAGATGGGCGTGGGAGTCAGCAGGAACTCAGAAACAGGCACAGGCTGCTTTGACAGTTTATGTCTCAGCCCAAGTGCTGAATTCCCATCCATGCAGTTCAGTACCTCTTTGTAATGTACTCCATGATCTTGGGGCTGCTTCTGGGTGAGTAAGAGAAAGTACAAGTGATAAAATGTCCATAAATAATATTATTCCCCATGTACACACACTGTGCTATTGATTAATGCAACGTTTGTTGAAAGGTTAGGCACGCTTTAAATCACAGGCTTAACTGTAGCTATTGGAAGGATGCTGCACTGTGGTATTGCTGTCCATGTCTATTGGCTACTTTGGACCCACATATAACATGGGGCAACTTTAAAATGGTTTTTCAAGATTTTTTTTTACTAATGACCTATCCTGACAGGGAGTCCACGCTCCACGGGAAAAATAGGGAGAGAAACAAAGGTTGCATCCCGTTTGTGTCGACCCATGGTGCCCACAGTAGGGATATTGCACATATCCTACGTAAGGAATGGCAGATACTCCAGAAGAGACTACCCATTATATCGGAATTTGAGAATTATCCACTGATGGCATATAAAAGGGGTGTGAACCTCCGGGATAAATTGGTGAAAACGATGTTGGTGATCCCCGTGGGGATGGCCAAAGCTTCCTGGCACCCAGAAAATTGGGATGTTATGCCTGTCTGGGCTGTTGCAACTGTGGCAACATGATTAAGGGAGACACTTTTGCCCATCCTTACAGTGGAAAACGTTACAAGATTAAGGATTTTTTCACATGTAGATTAGAGATGGCCCGAACTATTCGCCGGCAAACAGTTCTCGGTGAACACAGCTTGTTCGCGTCCGCCACGGCGGGCGAACATATTCGATGTTCGCGTTCGCCCCTATACTTTATCATTGAGCAAACTTTGACCCTGTACCTCACAGTCAGCAGACACATTCCAGCCAATCAGCATACCCATTTGCGGAAGTTCGCGTTCGCCATTCAGGAACGGAAAATTTTATGTTCGCGACATCACTAATGTAGATCAAAGGACGTGATCTATATGATCACATGTCCCTCTGGATTAATTTACGTAGGGGAGACCACTATGGAAGCCCGTGAGCGTATGAACTCGCATAAAAGCAACATTAGGAAACAACAGATTGACAAACCGGTGGCGAAACATTTAATGGAGCGTGGACACTCGGTCAACCAGCTACGCTTTCGGATTATAGATTCAGTGGGGAAGTTGAGGAAAGGTGGCGACAGGGAGTGAATCCTACAGAAAAAGGAACTAAAATGGATTTTTGAGTTGAAGAGCGCTTCAACCCTATGGCATGAATATAGAGTTTCATGTGGGTGACACTTAAGCAGTGAATCTTTACTCAGTAGGTAGTATATATATGTTGTTCTTAATCAATCACGTTAGGTATACACTTAGGGACCACTGTTTTTATTGGTAGACCCATAGGTAGGAACTGACAATCCGTTCCACCGTGAGGAAATTAAGAGTGTGAGCCAGGTTGATGAGTTTGAGTTGTTACGTCCAGTATTGGACGACTTAGTTTGACCCCTGGATCCACCCTTGTACCCTGGGTGGATGGATGGAGTCACCCCTCTGTGGGATGGTGTTGGGAAGGGGAATGTGGAATATCTACCCTTGATGGGGTGGCCGCATTGGATAGTGGTACCTGCGGCGATAATAATAATGGTTGGAGGCTCATATACACTCCGCCCCCCTCCTATATGTATATCTGGGAGTTAGGGATTTGACTCACCTACCTGAATATGGTAGGTGTGTTTTTAGGAAAGAATACAGTGGCCTTCATTTAGGTGGTTATTTTGTATGTTTTTAGCACTACACATTCACTTTATTATGCGATATGATCACGATTTTGATTACTGGATACTCACGGTCCCGTTGCTGTTTATGTCTAAGCGGTGGATCACATGACCACATCGAACTGGGAGTTCGGCGATCATGTGACCTGGTGCGTGCAGTGACGTCATTAGGATGCGCCCTGCCATGTGGACATGCGCACTAAGCACTGTGAGACGCGATCCAGCATGCTGATTAAGACACTAAGACACTGAGGTATTTTTTGAATTCATGATATGTGATAATGCTAAGTTATGTTAAAGGGTGTGTTTGATGTTACATGTCAGAATTGATGAACGGATTAGACACAATTGATATGTCTTATACTAATGACACACTGTGATTGGGAAAGCCCGCCCCTGGGGGAGGGGGGTGGTATATACTTTATAAGCAATATGGTATGTATGGGATACAAGGCTTGACAAAGGCTAGTGTATAGCCGAAACGTAGCCCTTTGCTGTGTTTACACTTGTTCCTTGGTACGGTTCCAAATAAAGGGAAAAAAATAAAAAAATGAAAATTGAGGGGCAAGCTTATTAAAACTTAACTTTTACTTAATCAGAATAAAAATAGCCTAAAAATCAGCACGCCAGTCAGCCGATTACGGGCAAAACAAAGCCGCCATGCCTCTGCCTACCCTGTACGCACTTTCATGGTTGGTGTTTCTGTGTCACTTCCTTGGCTGTTATATTTAGCCTTACGGCTTTGTTTTGCTCGTAATCGGCTGACTGGTGTGCTGATTTTTAGGCAATTTTTTGGTATGTACTTTTATCCTGATTAAGTAAAAGTTAAGTTTTAATAAGCTTGCCCCTCAATTTTCTTTTTTTTGTATTCCTCTGGGTAGCAAGGATCTGGGTGTCTTGGACAAGGACACCGGAGTCAAACATTTTATTGTGTTCCAAATAAAGGGGAAGACACTGGACATGCTGCCTATGTTTATGTTTGTCTTTGTTTGCTATGCTCAGGATAGGTCATCAGTAGAGATGAGCGAATCGAAGTTGACGTAGTGGAATTCGATCCAAATTTCTGGAAGAAAACGATTTGCACCGAAGCTGAATTTCCTCACGCTTCGTGGTAACTAATCGCATTTTTTCCTAACATGGCTGCTGCACATGTTAGGACATGGAGCAAAACACTCTGGGAAAGAGGGATCAACCACAATGACATGCATGCAGCCAATCAGCAGCCAGCCCTGTGATGTCACAGCCCTATAAATAGCCTCAGCCATCGTCGATTTTGCCATTTTCCAGTGTACTTAATGCAGGGAGAGATGTGACAGGCGCTAGGGATCTACATATACATACCGATATATACTAGTATATTGTATGATATAAAAAACAGATATTTTAAATATGCTACGGTGGTCTGAGGTTAATGCTTCAATTTTTTTCTTGGTTGTTATCATTAAACATTACAATGGTAGCATCAGTTAGCTATCATCCGAGAGAAATACATGTGGGGAAATGTAAGTTGAATGATATTTCTCCCTACATTTTGGTCACAGGAAATATCTTTTCATGTATGTCCTCTTCCCGACAGGTGTTACAATGTAAAATAATAGATTGTTTATTATATTGTTACCAAATCTTTACATCTATGGTTAGCTTTAGACTTCTGACTTTATAGCAATAATTACATTTGCCTGCACAGCAGAATTAGCATATTGTCTTCATCTGCAATGCGATAAGTCTATAAGAATGCTTGCTCTCCACTGAGTTTTCTGTTAGACATGCAACATCTGTGTCATATATGCAGCATATGTACGACAGTTTAACATGGCTTGTCGAGTAGGTCTGCTTGATAAAATTTACTGCATGAGGTCTATAAATGTGACTGAAATTTTAATGGAAATGTTTAGACTGTGCACTGGACAGGTCAGGCTTTCTTAAAAATTTCAGTGAAAGATTGCAGCAAATGCTACACTGCTACAAAAATAAGTATCCTTGTTATGCTTCAGATCACTTCTTATAAACTTCAGGCCACAGGTCCCCTGTGTCAAGAGGTATAGGAGTTATTTACATACAATTTTTATTTGTTTTCTAAGACTGCTTAGTTATTAATATGAAGCATAGATATAGAACGGATTCCCTGCTCTTTAAATTTGCTGTTTGCACTCACTCAAACACATATAATACATACATGTCCCCATTTTTAGCCCATTTTCATGCTCATTCATTCTCACTCTCACCTTCAGAGCTGGCTTCATCCTCCTTCCCAAACCAGTTGAGCTGATGCTCTATGCTGAGCTCCCTTCTCCTCACTTTGTTTGGTGCTTCTCCCTCCCTTTATTCACAGACCTGTAATTCTCTGGAACTTGCGAGGGAGTTGATAGACATTGATTAACACAAGTGGTATTTAATAAAAAAAAGTCATTGTTATGTTGCAAGACTATATTTAATAACCATTTAAAAGAATCCCTGGTTGAATCAGTGATTGAAAATAGTTCCAATCTTTGTATCTTAATAATCCTAAACTGTTCGACCCTATATTTCATAGACCCTTGCCTTTCTGTTCATAAAGAGGTCAGTAACTGAATGTGATTTGCTAAATAAAACTATAGCATTATAGGGAGAATTATTAATATTGTTGGGGACATTATTACTACTTGGACACTATATGGGCCATTATTATTAAGAGGGGCACTATAGCAGGGCATTATTATTGCTAGAGGCACTCTAGAGGCATTATTAATGTAGGGAGCACAATAAGGACATTATTAATACTGGGGGCGCTATAAGGGGGTACTAACTGTTGAAAGCACAGTGCTTGGCACAATTTTTTTTGTATGGTTCTAGTGTTTTCAAGGGCACTCTTTTTATGGCGCTATTTTTTCTGCAGTATATTATTTGGAAGCATTGGAAAGCACAGCGAGCACAATATTGGGGGGGGGGGGGGGAGCAGGATGACCAGTGTGGGCACCAAGGTGGGGAGTTTGAGTTGAGAAAGTGAGGATAATGATAGGGAAGTGAGGAACCCAACATCTCTTTATAGATAACTCTGCAAAGACAAGATGTGGTGGAAGAAGTTGTCATGGTAGTATGGGCTGAATTGAACAGATTAGAAAAGAGAATGTCTACAATTAGGGGAGATGTCACTAGAAGTAATAGGTATAAAGTACTGTTTTCACCTGTATGTTTGGTACCTCTGACCAGGCATCATGCAAAAGGTAGGGCTGACACAATGTTGTGGCCCACATCTTACCTCCACAGCCCCCCTCCATATCGTAATTAGAGACAATTAGAGGAAGAGTAGTATAGAATGTAGCAGCTGATCCTGGCAGCCACAGACGAGCAGCCTCTGGGGAGGTATTCTGTGCTGCTATTTCACTCTGCTGGTGCAGTATTTTGTGCTGCACTGTGGTATTTGGTTCTGACGGGGTGATATTTTGTGCTGCACTATGGTATTGCTATCCCTGTCTATTGGCAATTTTGGACCCACATATAACATGGGGCCACTTTAAAATAGTTTTCCAAGATTTTTTACTGATGACCTATCTTCAGGATAGGTCATCATCAGTAGAGATGAGCGAATCGAAGTTGACGAAGTGGAATTCAATCCGAATTTCAGGAAAAATTGGATTCGCACTGAAGCCGAATTTCCTCATGCTTCATGGTAACGAATCACATTTTTTCCTAAAATGGCTGCAGCACATGTTAAGACATGGAGAAAAGAACCCTGTTAATGATGGATCACCCACAATGCCATGCATGCAGCCAATCAGCAGCCAGCCATCTTGGATTCTGCCAATTTCCAGTGTACTTTGTGCAGGGAGAGATGTGAAAGGCTCTAGGGACAGTGCTAGGAAATACTTTATTGTGCTGAAAAAATGATTAATAAGTTCAGGGAAAGATTATTCATAGTGTATAGAAAGTATAGGGAGACCTTATCTACACTATAAATGGAGAACAGGGTGCAATAGGGAGTGTACAGCCTGGGTAATAGGAGCGATTCTATTACACCTTGCTGCCCTAACTGAGGATCCAAATTGCACTAAATGATAGCTCAGTAATTCCAGCAAACCTTGCTTGTTATTGGGGTGCAAGTTCTGCGTGCTACAGCCATTTACAGGGTGTATTAATAGGAAATATACTTACGTCCTATTAGCCGTTGTGTGGTAATTTTTGATTGTTATACTTTTCTTTTTGGGGTGTATTGTGGCGATCAACTCAAATGGTGACTTCAGATATAGTTCAAACAATAGTCTTTTTATTTTATCCAGTACGGATTCAACAAATACTCGCTTTCTTCAGCATGTAAACACACAAAAAACACAGTCCATATGAAGTGGTCTGACTCCCAGTCCTCTGTAGTTCCGGGTTTTCCCCACCAGCTTGAGGGGGAAAAGACTTGGCAATAGCAGGCTTCTCTGCTGAAACACTCCACAAAGCTGTACTCCTAGTCTATCACATTTCCACACTAGGAACACACACCCCCAGTGCTTCTGGGCTTCCTAGCTTATATAGGCCAGCCAAAACCTGGTCTGGATACGTGGGAGTAGTCATCCCACCCTGCTCTTTGACTACTACAATGAAATCCGGCCCACATCGGCTGCAGACAGCAGCTAAACCACTACTAAGAAGTGTCAGTAACCTAGGGTTACTTACAAAACGTTATCGGTTGATTTCACCAAGGCCAGGCACCTTGCTGACACGTATCTATCATCTACTATGGCACCTTGTGCCTTCTCACAGTATTAATAGGAAAAAGAATACATCTTAATTGTTGCTCTGCGGTGAAGTTACATTGTACTACAGCCATTTTCAGGGTGTATTAATAGGAAATATACGTACGTCCTATTAGCCGTTCTGCAGTGAATTTTGATTGTTATCCTACTTTTATTATACAGCATGTCAGACAAATGACAGGCCCTTCGAAGGAACAGGCAGTGGCTAAAAATGTTTCTGTCACAGGCAGAAGTAGCAGCAGAAGAAGAGGGGGGTGGCAGCAGGAGTCGCAGCGAGAGGCCTGAGCTCCCAGTGTCATCTAGCGGTTGTATCTTGACCAGCAACCCAGCGGTGCTTGAATGGTTGACTCGGTCTTCGCCTTTGTGGCAAGTGATATCAGACACCCCCAGCCAAGAGTCGGTGGGTTCCTCTGACACAACGCTTAATTGGCATGGCCCAGGAGCAGGCCCTGTGGCCCCAACTGTCCTCAACCTGCCTCTATCATTTTCTGTTCCCTTTGCGTGAGAAGTATTATATGCAGGAGACTCGGCTCCACTTTTCAGCGAGGACGAGCTACTAGAGGACAGTCAGCACCTACTAGCCCAGCCAAGATCTGGCGGAGACGCTCGCCGCTTCCTCCGCTAGGCAGGCAAGTAGTGATGATGAGAGTCGCATGGGAGCAGGTGTTGTGAGCGGTCAGGCTCCTGGCCCTAAGACTGTTGAGGGGGACATCAGTGACGTGCAGACAGTAGTGAATGATGATGATGTAGCCGATCGCACTTGGGAGCCGGGTGAAGAAGGGGCTTCATCATCATCAGGAGAAGAGGGTGGCAGCTTGCGCGTGAGTCAGCTGCTGAGCCAGCAGGGTGGCAGCAGTGGGAGGTCGGGAGCCAAACATGCTGGGGGTAGACCACCTGCTTCGCAGGAGCCTACCTGCTCTGAAAGTAGCGGTGCAGGGGTTCACAAAGGCAGCAGTAGCAGGCAGTCAGCGTGGAATGTTGGGGGGAAAATGCTATACTTGGCGGTGTGGAAATGTATTGTTAAGCCACCGGCCATTTGATGAATTTGTGGGTAGAAGGTGTCACATGCAGCGTCACCATAAAGTGGCCTGGGAGAACTGTGGCACTGATATGGTGGTCCAGCCTGCCGCGGCAACTGCTGCATCACCCAGTGGCACGCACCTGATGCAGTCAAGGCTCCACCACCTCAACCGAAGGGAGCTGTCTGTCCTTCCCATCATCTACTGGTCCTGATGTTCCTTCTCCTCGTCGTCCTACTCTTTGTCATTAATTTCTTCAGCAATCAATCACTAAAGCGATTGCCAAGAGACAACAGTATGCGTGCACTCATCCAACGGTGCAGGAGCTGAACGTCCTCCTGGCCAAGTTCCTGGTGCTGCAGTCCCTCCCGTTCCAAGTGGTGGACTCTGCACCTTTCAGAGAACTGATGGCTTGTGCCGAGCTGAGGTGGAGAGTCCCAAGCCGGCATTTCTTTGTGAAAAATGCAGTACCAGTCCTGCACAAATATGTAGAACAGAAGGTGGATCAGTCCTTGAGCCTGTACTGTAGGTGTCTGCCAAAGTGCACGGCGGCACCGACATGTGGAGCTGTAACTACGGTCAAGGACGATATATGTCCTTTACAGCACACTGGGTAAATATGGTTCCTGCCCAGCCACATCAGCAACTTGGCCAGGTGACACCGCTTCCGCCTCCATGTTCTCACTCTGTTGGTCCTGCGACACTGTACACCTCTGCCTCTTCATCCTCCACTGTGTCCTCAGCCTCCACTGCAGGGACAATTCACAGTGCTACTCCAGCATACCACATGTGCAGGGCACAGCGGTGTCACGCTGTTCTGCACCTAGTTGGCCTGGACGAACGGAGTCACACATGGGATGAACTGCTCCGGGTCCTTCATCAAGAAATCGAATCCTGGCTTTCTCCTTGACAACTCAACATCGGAACCATGGTGACCGACCATGGTGTCAGCGCTGCATCACGGAGGGCTGAGCCATGCGCCCTGCATGGTACACGTGTTCAATCTGGTTGTAAAGCAGTTCCTGAAGTCTTCACCCCATCTGCAAGACACCTTGAAAATGGCCAGGAAACTTTGCATGCACTTCAGCCACTCATACACTGCAAAGCACATACCTCCTTAATCTGCAGCGGCAAAATGGTGTTCCCCCAACATAGGCTGATATGCGACGTTTCCACCCTTTGGAATTCCACCCTCCATATGTTGGACCGATTATATGAAAAGAGAAAGGCCATAAATGATTTCTTGATGATACAGGCGGACAGAGGTACTCCCCTGTGTAACTTCAATGTTAGGCAGTGGCAGATCATGCATGACACCTGCCGTTTGCTCAGGCCCTTTGAGGAGACCACTTTATTTGTCAGTTGCCAGGACTACGGGATAAACAACGTCAATCCACTGATTCATGTCCTCGAGCAGATGCTGCTAAATCTGGCTGGCCAGGACAGGAGACGTGGCGACTACATCTCACGGCCACATGAGCCCTGTGGGGGCTGAACTAGAGGAGGAGGAGGACATTTGAGCCCAAGCAATGGGTAGAGAAATGGGTGTTTTTTGTACACAGGTGACAGGAAAGAAGGAGCAGCCTCATAGCCCTGTAGCTCCTCCAGCTGCTCCTTCTTTCCAGGCACACAGTGGCAGTATGCAGTGGAGATGGAAGCAGCGAGTCCCTCCGAGTCACTTGCGCAAATGGCCCAATGCATGATAAGTGGCTTGCGTAGTGACAGACAAATTGTCACCATTTGGCAGAGGGATGACTACTGGCTCTCCACCATTTTAGACCCTTGCTACCAGTCCAAATTGGGGGCCTTTTTTACACCCGCTGAAAGGGAGGACAAACTGAATTACTATCGAGGCATCCTATGTAGTCAGTTGGCCGCTGCCTATGTGCACCATAGCCCTTCCTCACGCAGATATGACTGGGGGGCCCTCTCTGTTCACATTCCACTGCCCTGGCTGCTGGGGGGGGGGGGCAGGAGCAGTACCAGCTCCATCATCAGCAACTTAAGTCTAGAGTCGCTGATGAGCAGTTTTCCTCAACCGCCTGATAAAGAAACTACTCACCAGCAGCAGCAGCTAGACATAGAGCAGAACCTGAACCAGCAGGTTGTGGCATACTTGGAGTGCACCCTGCCACCCCACATTGAAGATCCCCTGGACTACTGGGACACCGAACTCGATTTGTGGCCGCAACTGGCGGAGTTTTCCCTGCCCGGTCAGCAGTGTGGCATCAGAGCGGGTGTGTAGTGCAGCAGGGGCCATAATTACCCCAGGGAGAACTCGCTTGTCCACCCAAAATGTGGAGAAACTGACCTTTGTGAAAGTGAATCAGGTGTAGATGAGCCAGGATTTCCACACACCAGTGCCTGATGCACCTAAACTTTGTCAAAAGAGACCTGTTTCTTCTGGCTACCTGCTTCAGCTACTATTCTGATGCTGCCACCCACCTGATGCGGCACACCTGCTTCCAGGTGCTTATACTGCCACCCATCATCTTCAGCTGGTACTGGTATTGCCCACCCCTTACCTCACCACTATGTCACTGGACCACTCTATGGTCTCCTCATCCTGCTGCCAACTCACCACTCTTTCACTGGAGACTTATGAACCTCATGTTGAAATATGCTTTTATATATTAGAACTATATATATATATATATATATATATATATATATATATATATATAGATATTAAATTTAATTCCCCCGTTTTTAGGATGGCCGAGCGGACGGCCGCATGCCGATCCCCCTCCCCATTTTCAGGATGCCTGAGCCGTTAGCAGAGTGTCAACATACAGCTGACACGCTGCTTGATACGACTGATGTTGGTGCTGGCACCGATGCCAGCCATTTAACCACTTCCATGCCATGGTCCCTCCTTCTCCCATCGGGCACTGCTGTGCCGTTGCTGCCACCCGATACTTGACGGGATCACAGAGGGAGAGGGCTCCCTCTCTCCCCGATCAGTCGCTGCTCTGTTGTGGCAGCGGCTGATGGTTACCATGGCAACCGGACTCCTTTACAGGCTTCCGGCTTGCCATGGTATAGCTAAGCCGGATGAGGCTTCTGCTAAAGGCAGCAGCCTGATCAGGCTAAGTGTAAAGTCACAATACACTACAGTACACTATATAGTGTACTGTAGTGTATTATATAAGCATTAGATCCACTGGATCTTCAAGAACCAAGTGGGTCTGGGTAAAAAAAAAGTTAAAGTGAAAAATAGCTGCACATTTATCACTAATTAAAAAAAAAAAAAAAAATACACTACACATGTTTGACATCACCGCGTCCATAACGACCTGATCTATGAAAGGGTAATGTTACTTTCCCCGTACGGTGAACGTGAAAAAAAGAAAAGAAAAACTATGATGAAATTTAAATTTTTCCCACCTCACTTCCCAAAGAAAGGTAATAAGAGTGATCAAAAAAGTCGTATGTACGCCAAAATGGTACCAATCAAGCCGTCACCTCATCCCGGAAAAAATGAGCTCTCAAACTATGGTTATATGAAGAACCACGGCACTCGTAGAATCCCGCCATCCAGCATGCACCAAACCTCTGCAAACATGGCCGTGACCAAGGTCTTGGGATGAGACCGAAACGTTGGCCGTTTTGTACTGCTGTCTTTCCTGGATGGATAACAATAATAGAAAAAGTTTAACTGCTTCAATTTAAATCTACGAGTGCCGTGGTTTTTCATATAATCAAGTAATACCACTTACCATTGAGCACCGTACTAGACCCGTGGAGTGCCGTCCAACTGAATATTGAAGTTCTCAGACTATGGTGACATGTTTACATTTTTTTTTATAAATGGCTTTTATTGTGTTAAAGTAAAATAACTAAAAAAAGTTTACATATTATGTATTGCCGCGTCCATAAAAACCTGCTCAATAAAAATGTCACATGACCTAACCCCTCAAATGAACACCGTAAAAAAAAAAAAAAAAAAGCAATTTTTTTGTCACCTTACATCACAAAAAGTGTAATACCAAGCGATTAAAAATGCGCATGCCCCCCAAAAGCGTAATCTCATACAAAAAAAATGAGCCCCCTACATAAGACAGTCGCCCAAAAAATAAAAAAACTATGGTTTCAGAATAAGGAGAAACAGAAAAATCATTTTTTTCGAAAATGCTTTATTATCATATTTGATATTGTCGCGTCCGTAACAACCTGCTCTGTAAAAATACCACATGATCTAACCTATCAGATGAACATTGTAAATAATAGGGATGTCCCGATACAATTTTTTTAAGACCGAGTATGAGTACCGATACTTTTTTTTTAACTACTACTCACCCATACCAATTACCGATACCAAATATAACAATTAAATAAATAACACATTTATTTTGTGACCACTGACCAACCAAAAGTCCAAAAAACAGAACAGCCCAGCCTTTCATGTTCCCCCCAGCCTCTGATCAGCCCCCCAGCCTCTCATGTGCCCCCCAGCCTCTGATCAGCCCCCTAGCCTCTCCCTCTTATCAGCCCCCTCTGGTAACTCAAACCCCCCCTCCCTCCCCAGTAATAATCATTGGTGGCAGTGGCCACAGGGTCCCCTCCCCCATCATTGGTGGCAGTGGGCAGTGCGCCCCCCCTCCCTCCCCAGTAATAATCATTGGTGGCAGTGGCCACAGGGTCCCCTCCCCCATCATTGGTGGCAGTGGGCAGTGCGCCCCCTCCTCAGTATAACTCATTGGTGGCAGTGGCCACAAGGTCCTCCTCCTCTCCCCCATCATTAGTGGCAGTGGGCAGTGCGCCCCCCATCCCTCCCAGTATTAATCATTGGTGGCAGTGGCCACCGGGTCCCCCTCCTCCCCCCCATCATTGGTGGCAGTGGGCAGTGCGTCCCCCCTCCCTTCCCAGTATTAATCATTGGTGGCAGTGGCCACGTGGTCCCCCTCCTCCCCCCCATTATTGGTGGCAGTGGGCAGTGCACCCTCCCCCCTCCCCCACATCATTGGTGGCAGCGGCAGTTCCGACCGGAGTCCCATCAGTGTAATGCTGGGGCTCTGATCGGTTACCAATGCAGCCAGTATGCTACTGAAGTCCTGGCTGCCATGGTCAGTTAGTGAGCAGCATTATACTCACGTGCGCCGTGGCTGCCGGAAAGCCATGCCACAAGTGTGAAAGTACCCTAAGGTGAAAAATGGCTGGGTCCTGAAGGGGTTAAAGTCTTGGAAAAACATTTTCCCTTGCATGTCAGTGAATGTTATTTATTGTTGCCGGATCCAGCAGAGGATCAGCAAAAACGGATCCAGTTGTATTACCTCTAAAATGAACAAGACGTGTTTGAAAAATCAGATTCGGCACCATTGTCTTGATCAGTATCCCGTGATGCACACAAAAACACTGCTTGTAACGTTTTTCTGTCCGGCATGAGAATGAAACCAAAGGGAATAGAATGCATTTTGGTGCACTCCATTCCGTTCAGTATAGTTTTGTCCCTATTGACAATGAATAAGGACAAAACTGAATTGTTTTCCTCTGGTTTTAAGATCCTATGATGGATCTCAATACCAGAAAGGAAAACGCAGATGTGAAAGTAGCCTTAGTCACGATGTCCTGCAGTGTTGTATTTTTTGCATTTCTGCGTTCACGGCAAACATGTGAATCACACTATGACCCCACTTATTTCTACTGGTGCCCTGCTACACTGCGTTATTTGGGTGTGCGACAGGCGTCGAGCCCAAGATCACAGTGTAGCCAAACCCTAATAAGATTTTCCCGTTGCCGCAGCCTTAAACTGTTCAATCAGTGCTTTTTCATAAATGAAAGCTAATTTGCATGCCTTTGGGTTTCTGGGAAAGATATTCAAATTAGCTCTTCTTCCAAAAAGAAAAGAACGCTAAACCTATCTGATACCAGTAGAAGTAAAATATGCTAATTTGCATATCATTTTTCCTGAAACTCAGAGCAGCATTGGCTGACTACTTCTTATGCATATTAGGTGGTCTCCTTACTGACAAAGAGCACTCCCAGACCTTGATAAGGGTCATTCAGCTCACCTGGGCAATTTTCTCTTGAGACACTCACTTTTCTTGTAGTTTTAGGAAAACTGACTTGCATATCTTATTCAGACAAGTATAATATGGAGACTTTTCAGGACTATTGTCTTTTTGGAAGGAGAACTGACTTGCACATATTTACCAATTGAGTGTTACTCGTGGTTATCTTTCTTTCTGCCTTTAATAGTACTTTTTATCTGGGGAGAATCGATTCATACCTGAATTGAAGTTTAAAAAATAAAAATAAAAATGTCACCCTCTATATCGTCAATAATAATCTGGCACCTATCAGAAGCAAAGGAGGATTGTGGCCTGCTGCTACTACTACTACTGGCCAGATGGGTGGTGCTGCTACTGCTGTTTGCATTACTACAGCCCCCACATTCTGACTTGTTGCTTTCCACTCTTTTGTTTGCCAGGCATTTTAGTTTGAGGCCTATTAATTAAAAGTCTCAGGTTTGGTTCAAAAATTATTAAATAGTAGCAAAATTGCAAGTGAGTTTGCTGTAATTTACCAAGAGAAGTATTTTTTCTTTGCATTGCCATATTCTAACCATCATAACCTTTTTATGTTTATGGAGTTGACTGATGGCTTTCTTTGCAGGATGATCTTTAGTTTTTATTGAAACCATTTTGGAGTGTTTATGCCTTTCTGATCACTTTTCATTTTTTTTGGAAGGTAACATAGTAACATAGCAAAATAGTACATAAGGCCGAAAAAAGACATCTGTCCAACCAGTTCGGTCTGTCATCCTGCTAGTTGATCCAGAGGAAGGAAAGAAAAAAAACCCTGTGATGTAGAAGCCAATCTTCCCCACTTAAGGGGAATAAAAAATTCCTTCCCGACTCCAAATCAGGCAATCAGAATAACTCCCTGGATCAACGACCCATCTCTAGTAGCTATACCCTGTAATATTATTATACTCCAGAAATACATCCAGGCCCCTCATGAATTTCTTTACAGCGGACTATGAATCTACGTCCGTTGTGGGTGTGGAGGCGTGAAAAACGAGGCGGCCGGCGGTAAATGTAATTACTGGTGTCAACCGGGGGTTGCGTCAGCAGGGGTTGCGTCCTTTTCTTTGTTGTTTCTTTTCAAGCGCCAATTAATAACGGCGGCGCCATCTCTTAGTAATAGAGAGTATCGTGTCTCTTGTCACGTGTTTTTTCAACATCTAATATATTGTGTACATACCTTAGCACACTGTATCAGCCTTTTCAAGTGTGTTTCAGGGTCGCTTATCTGTGGCTCATGATGATCTGGTGACTACCAGTGAAACGCATTGAGCGCGTTAGATGTACAAACGACCTTTATTCACATACACCAAAGATGAATTTTAACTAACAACTATAGTGGATTGACATTGTGACAGTCTAGACTAATTCCAGTTAGCAGTCACATGCACATTTTAGACCCTCAATGGTGGTCAAATATTTGGTTCCGTGGATATGAATCAACAGGAGTAATTGGATATTTTACTCCCCTTGGTCGACACCAGTATTTACATTCACCCCCGGCCGCCTCGTTTTTCAAGCCTCCGCACCCACAACAGACGTAGATTCATAGTCTGCTGTACCCTGTTAGAGTTCTCTCTAAGACGGTTTGGGACTGCAATAGTGTGAAACGTGAGCCTGTGATACAAGGGCAGCTGCCCACTAATAGATTTTAATTAGAGGAGGTTAATAAAGATTTTTTGTTTTTTTATTTTAGTATCTATGCAGGCAGTAAAGAGTTAAAAAACACCTGAAGTAGCTAAGCAGTGGCTTGGCAGGGCAGAAGATGAAGCAGGCTCCCATTTGGGTTTGAACCAAACTTGATCGAGAACTGACTTGACATATACATAGGTTAGCACATTGACACTAAGGCTAAGGCCGTTTTTACACGGTTAGTGATTTCCATCAGTGATTCTAAACCAAAACCAGGTGCAGGTCAGAAACACAGAACAAGTGCAAAGCTTTCAATTATACCTTATCACTGTGTACGCTCTATTACTGGTTTTTATAGAAGAAAAAAGAAAATAAAAAGCGCCTCATGTGCAGGACATCCAGTACTTTGATAGTAAAAAAAGGAGCAAATGTGCTTACCAGAGGTGGTTGTGATTCATCACAACCACTTGTTGAGCTTCACTGGTGTTATCCCTCACCAGATAAAAGGGGTGCCGTGCTGCTGCCATGTCCTATCCCGTTTCTTGATTTGCAAGATTCCGGGTTCAATAGAGCAATTTTTGTTGAGTGGAAAAAACTGGACCCTTCTACGGCGCTGTCGGCGTGATCATTATTCCACAAGGAAAAGGTTTTTTATTGGTTAAAAATGAACTGGTCTACGCGTTTGAAAACCAGTCACTTTTCCTTGTGGATTAACGATCACGCCGACAGCACCGTAGAAGGGTCCAGTTTTTCCACTCAACAAAAATTGCTCTATTACTGGTTTTGGGTCAGAATTACTGATGGAAATCTCTTACCAAACATGGACTATATGAAAGTGGCCTTCATGGGCAGGTGTGGGCAATTCCTTTATTATTTCATTCTCAGTTAAGCACATTAATAGCATGGAGTTGATTTGAGTTATGGTGCTTGCATTTTAAGATTTTGCTAAGTAAACATGCGGTCAAAGGAGCTCTCCATGCAGGTGAAACAAGTCATCCTTCATCTGCAAAAACAGAAAAAACCATCTGAGGAATTGCTACACTATTAGGAGTGGACAAATCTACAGTTTGGTACATCCTGATAAAGAAAGAACTGGTGACCTAAACAATGCAGAAAGACCTGGACGCCCACGGAAGACAACAGTGGTGGATGATCGCAGAATAATTACCATGGTGAAGAGAAACCCCTTCACAACAGCCAACCAAGTGAACAATGCTCTCCAGGATCTAG
The DNA here is from genome assembly GCA_033119425.1 of Bufotes viridis. Taxonomy (NCBI): domain Eukaryota; kingdom Metazoa; phylum Chordata; class Amphibia; order Anura; family Bufonidae; genus Bufotes; species Bufotes viridis. The sequence continues at coordinate 43,147,371 of CM065599.1, forward strand.
GTGTATCAATATCCTAATCTACCATAAAGAGAAGACTACATGAAAGTGAATACACAGGGTTCACTGCACTGTGGAAGCTACTCATAAGCCTCAAGAATAAGAAGGCTAGATTTGACTTTGCTAAAAAAAAAAAAAAAAAAAAAAAATATCCCAAAAAACCAGCACACTTCTGGAAGAACATTCTTTGGACAGGTGAAACCAAATTCAACCTCTAACATAATGATGGAAAGAAAAAAGTATGGTGAAGGCATGGTATAGCTCAAGATCCAAAGCATACCACATCATCTGTAAAACACGGCAGAGGCAGTGTGATGGCTTGGGCAGGCATGGCTGCCAGTGGCACTGGGTCTCTAGTGTTTATTGATGATATGACACAGGATAGAAGCAGCCAGATGAACTCTGTGGTTTTCAGAGACATACTGTGTGCTCAAATCCAGCCAAATGCAGCCAAACTGCTTGGTCAGCATTTCATAATACAGATGGACAATGACCCAAGACATAAAGCCAAAGCAACCCAGGAGTTTATTAAAGCAAAGAAGTGGAATATTCCTGAATAGCCAAGTCAGCCACCTGATCTGAACCCAATAGAGCATGCAATTCACTTGTTAAACACTAAACTTAAGACAGAAAGGCCCACAAACAAACAGCAACTGAAAACCACTGCAGTGAAGGCATGGCAGAGCATTAAAAAGGAGGAAACACAGCATTTGGTGAGGTCTATGAGTTCAAGACTTCAGGCAGTCATTGCCAACAAAGGGATTTCAACCAAGTATTAGAAATTAACATTTTATTTACAATTATTTAATTTGTCCAATTACTTTTGAGCCCCTGAAATGAAAAGAACAAGTGTAAAACACGTTCACAGTCTGACATTCAGCATAAACCATTCCTGTCTTCCAAATAAGAGGACTGCTCTTTGTAGTCTAACTTGTTTATTGATCAAACAGAATACAAATAGCATGTATAAGTATAAAGTATAGATAGCATGTACCACAACATGTGTATTAACACTGAAGCATATGGTAAAATAGCTGCCTGTACATACAATTACATGTCTAGCTAACAGAAGTAACAACTCCCTGAGTAACAATTACAACTAGCATAACTAGCATAACATATGTCCCTGAAACAAAGGTAGATCTCTCACCAGATATGCCTTTACAAGGATATTGGAGTTTGAATAGGAGATATGCAAAAGGACAGCTCTGCTGATGTGTCTTGGAGACTGGAGGGCTCACCTTCCCAGGATGGTTTTCACTCCAACAATTCAGTGCACCACCCACAATATAGTAGTCTTTGTAACAGGAAAAATAAAGTGTAATACAACTTAACACCGCTAGATGGTGCTATAACCAAATTAAACACTTCAGAATTACCAAGGCTCTGGCAGAATGAACTAGAATCATTTTCTAACTCTGCTGGGCAGAACACTTTAGTTCCTCACATTTTTATGCAATCATTTTGTTCAACCCACTGAATTAAAGCTGAATGTCTGAACTTCAACTGCATCTGAATTGTTTTGTTCAAAATCCATTGTGGTAATGTACAGAACATAAATTAGAAAAATGTTGTCTATGTCCAAATATATATGGACCTAACTGTATATGGCAGAAGTTAATTGACACATTAAAACAGCCTAGAAGTTAGTTGGCTACAGGTCCATGAAAGGATTTAACCCTTGCAGTGCTCCCAGAAAGAGATGAGGGTCAGTAAGTTAGAAAACATTCTCACCAACGTATGCATGCATATCCCAAAGAAAAGGATGCAACAGCACAGGCGATAGAAGAGCAATTAGCATGGGTTGTGAAAATGTGCTAAATTTTATGAAGAAATCACCTCATCATCAACTGAGTAGATAAGTGTACATTGTCTTATATATGACATCACAGTCCTTTTTTTTTGTCGTATTTTCCCCCCAAAAAGTTGCTTTGGAAAATATCTTTAAATGGGCTTTCCAGGTTCTAACTCAAGTATGAACTCAGCCTTAAAGGTTACTGTTAGTGTCAAGAAGATGCGCACTCCTTTTACACCGTCGTCAGCTGATTCCATATAAATGTAAACAGAACCTGTTCTATTAAACGGTTATAAAAGTAGAGCCCCCCTGACAGAGTAGAGAGGGTAATAGAAAAAGTGGGCTACAGCAGCATGTCCAAAACAAATCATCTTTATTCAAAAAAAACTTCATAGCAAAGTGTACAGAAAACGCAACATTTCGGCTAGGTATAGCCTTTGTCAAGCATATGGAGAGGGTGTCAGCAGTAAGTTTGTGTTGACGTCACTGATTATTTTGCCCTTCCTCCGATACGTCAGAACAATAACCCCCAAAAAACGTATCCTGTCTGTGGAGCATCCGCCTTCACTCGGTCAGCAATCCATAAGTATTGCTAATGATAAAATGCTAAAAAAAAAAAAAAAAAAAAAAACAGGAGTGGATCCAAAACAAGTGAATAGAATATTTGCATGGCTTCTGTGTTTTGTACCCATCCTGCTTTTGGCTACTAAATCACAAGCCAATTCTGATGGGACCATACAGGCCTTACAGCTGTTACACAGGGAGGATCCGTTGTTTGTCTCATGTTTACTTCCTTCTAAAAGATCAGAAAAAGGGTCAAATAAAAGATGATGTCAGCCAAGCCAGAAAGACAAAATAGTGGCGCAGTCATGAAGTGGGGAGGGTGGGAACAGCAAGAGAAGTCCACAGAGTGGCCCAATGACATGGTGGTTGGGTGGCAGCAGCATCAAGAGGCCACAGAGTGGCACAATGACAGAGTCTGGAGGTGGCGTCAGCATCAGGAGACCACAGAGTAGCACAATGACAGTCTGAAGGTGGCGTCAGCATCATCAGGAGGAGGCCATAGGGTGGCACAATGACAGAGTGTGGAGGTGGCAGCAGCATCAGGAGGTCACAGAGTGGCACAATGACAAGCCAATTCTGATGGGACCATACAGGCCTTACAGCTGCTACACAGAAAGGATCCATTGTGAGTCATTTTTCCTTCTGACAGATCAGAAAAAGGGTAAAAAAGAAAGATGATGTCAGCCAAGCCAGAAAGGCAAAATAGTAGCCCAGTCATGAAGTGGGGAGGGTGGGAACAGCAAGAGAAGTCCACAGAGTGGCCGAATGACATGGTTGTGGGGTGGCAGCAGCATCAAGAGGCCACAGAGTGGCCCAACAACAGAGTCTGGAGGTGGCAGCAGCATCAAGACGTCACAGAGTGGCACAATGACAGTCTGGAAGTGGCGGCAGCATCAGGAGGTCACAGAGTGGCACAATGACAGAGCCTGGAGGTGGTGGCAGCAACAGGAGGTCACAGAGTGGCACAATGGCAGAGTCTGGAGGTGGCGGCAGCATCAGGAGGTCACCGAGTGGCACAATGACAGAGTCTGGAGGTGGCGGCAGCATCGGGAGGTCACAGAGTGGCACAATGACAGAGTGGAGGTGGCAGCAGCAGCATCAGGAGGAGGCCACAGGGTGGCACAATGACAGAGTGGAGGTGGCAGCAGCAGGAGGCCACAGAGTGGCAAGGTGACATAGTGTGGAGGTTGCAGCAGCATCAGGAGACCACATAGTGACCCGGTGACAGAGTGGGGAGGTGGGTGGCAATACAAGTACCAGCTGAAGATGGCGGGTGAAAAAAGGAACACTTGGCATCAGATGTGTGGCATCAGATGGGTCGCAGCATCATAATAATAGTCTAGAGTCTAATAAAGTCTGGAGGTGGCAGCAGCAGCATCAGGAGGAGGCAACAGTGTGGCACAATGACAAAGTCTGGAGGTGGCGGCAGCATCAGAAGGTCACAAAGTGGCACAATGACATAGTCTGGAAGTGGCGGCAGCATCAGGAGTACACAGAGTGGCACAATGACAGAGTCTGGAGCAGGGGCGTACATAGATATCAGTCGGCCCCATGGCAAGAATCTGAATTGGGCCCCCTTGTGAGTGACCCATTGCACCCCTTAGGGTACGTGCACATCTACTACAAAGGTTCCAGCAGAAGCCTCCGTTGCAGATTCTGGCAAAACAAAGGGCAAAACAATATTGAATGACCCCATCACTGTGAATGGGACCTGGCAGGTGCCAGCAGTATTTGGCATATGCTGGATCTGGCGATTCTGGAATTCTGCTGGTGGCTGGAACAGAATACCAAAATCTGATGGCAAGTGATTACCTGGCCTTACCCGTTTAATTGTGCCCACTGCTGCTGCTTTTTATATAGTGTGTCATCCTTCCCCCAATGTCTGTACCTTCTGCTGCTTCACCTCCTCCCCAGTGCTGACTTACTGTTTGTGCTTCTGGCAGAGCACGGTCAGGGCCTGGGGCAGATCTTCACCGAGCTGGACTGGAGTCTGGACTGAAGATGCTGCTGGATCTGGTCAGTCAGGTCACAGTGTGACACGCTGGCAGAGGAACAGGACAGGGACATTTAACAACCTGCAGACACAGAAAACTAAATGATTTTATCCAGTGACAATTGATGTTTCTCTGACTGCTGCAGAACCTCCTAATACACACCTCAGCTGCTGCAGAACCTCCTAATACACACCTCAGCTGCTGCAGAACCTCCTGATACACACCCCAGATGCTGCACAACATCATAGTAGACACCTCAGCTGCTGCAGAACTTCCTAATACACACCTCAGCTGCTGCAGAACCTCCTAATACACACCTCAGCTGCTGCAGAACCTCCTAATACACACCTCAGCTGCTGCACAACATTATAGTACACACCTCATCTGCTGCAGAACATCAGAGTGTTGTAGTAATTTCCTTACCCCGTGCTCACAAGCACGTGTATCAGCTCCTTTTGTGTAAGGCAAGGCCGCACTATTCCAGTAATGAGATAAGATACTTCATGGTTGAGATCTATTGAGAGACTGCCCTCTCAGACTCTTTATTTACATAGACCAAGGGATAACAAATAGGAAGTGGGCGGGCCCAACACCTGACCACTCCCTTCAGGTACAGTACAGTCATACAGGAAGTGATGACACACACACCCACAGAAAGAATACCACAACATGTCTCTTAGTCACCACTAGGGGGGAATCTTGTTCAGCATTGATCAGTGATCAATGCTCAACAAGGCTCACCAGGATTCTCATGTGGGCCTACTTATAGGAACAGCGTCACCATCTCCAGCGGTTGATCAGGCACACTGGAAATAACGAATGCACGTTCCTTTCCGTATATTGTTCTCTTAATAAATGCATACACGCCAAGCCAATAAATCCGCCTTTTGGGCGGAGGGCCCCAGCCGGCATCTATCCATTCGGCAAGAAAACACTGCTTGCTGCGTCTCTATATCCGCAGCAAGATATCCACTTCCAGTGGTTTACACACACACAGACACGATGACACTATTAGAAAACACATCATAATAATTTCCACAACAGTCCCTCCTCTTTGTCATATGCTGCTCAGTGTCCCTCGATGATTATTCCTCAGCATCTGGTTCATGGTTTGGTCTTCAGGGCATCTCGTACTCGGTTGGTTATACATCAGGCATATAGAATTAATGGAAATAAAAAAACATAAGTACATGGCCGGATCCAATGGAAAACCAAGGAGCCCTAAAACCTCCCAATCAGCTGCAACGTAAGATTCCGGGACAAGCTTTACCAGGACACATGACCCTCTGACATTAGGGGGAATAACCTTATAAATGGCTAACCCGCATAGGAAATAGTACAGACCTGTCAACTCCAAACAAGAACTTCTGACAGTCACGGGCCTCCAGTAATAACTGCCTCACAACTGGAGGACCCCACCAACCTATCTCCTTTACCTCATCTGCGGGCCGCCTAGCTGCCGGACACCCATACAGGATTAACAAACAAGGAGCCGGAGCTACTATTAAACCTATATCTGATATTACCCTGTAGGATGTGCTACTAACAAATGTCTTCTTGTGGCCCTTGCCAATTTGAGGTGCCTTCCCTTCCTAAGAATGAAAGTAAACAAGTAAACAAAAGTGATACTCCTCATCCTTTGACGTAGTTGAACAGCTTCTTGCTGTGACTGGTGTGGATCCAGTTGTCTCGTCATCATCGGCAGCACCTGGAATGGCCCAAGATATCCCGGCTCTAGTCCTGTCTTCAGATGTTTCTTTAGCACGACCCAATTACCTGGTTGACTAGAAAGAACACTGGTTATTGAGTCCAGGTCTGGGAGAATCTCCCGAACCCGGTGGTGGACATTGGGTGGTAACAGTATACACCTCAGCTGCTGCAGAACTTCTAATCTGATGCTTAGTGATGTCGCAAACATAACATTTTCCGTTCGCGAACGCGAACTTCCGCAAATGTTCGCGAACGCGAACTTCCGCAAATGTTCGCGAACGGGCGAACCACCATAGACTTCAATAGGCAAGCGAATTTTAAAACCCACAGGGACTCTTTCTGGCCACAATAGTGATGGAAAAGTTGTTTCAAGGGGATTAACACCTGGACTGTGACATGCCGGAGGGGGATCCATGGCAAAACTTCCATAGAAAATTACATAGTTGACGCAGAGTTGGGTTTTAATCAATAAAAGGCATAAATCACCTAACAATCCTAAATTTTTTTGAACAACGTGGTTTAAAACATCTAGTGTGTGTATACGATCAGGTATGATGTTGTATCGATCAGGGTTACGGGGTTGTATCGATAAGGGTTACGCCCGCTTCACAGACATCGGGAGACCAAACCCCCCTTTTAATGCACCGCAAACAGTCCATTTGCACAACCGCAAACTCCCCATTTGCACAAGGTTGGATACCAAGCTAGCCATGTCCCGGTGATGTCATTGAAGGTTTCTTCCTCCACCCAGCCATGTACAACACCAAGGGTCCCCGAAAGGTGAATTGAATTGATTTTTCGAACGGGGAGATGGTTAAAAATGCTGGCTCCCTCCACTCTGTTTTAATCCATGGTCACTGAGTCTGCGCCGTGCAATTTACCGTCACACCCCATATGAGTGGTATTTTCTGTAGTACTATTCTCATCAGTTTAATCCCTGTTACATCCCATATCAGGGATTGCCTTATGTGAAAAAAAAAAATTTAGGCCGGGTACCTTCGACTGCCTTCACAGTGACAGACCAAACTCTCATACACCAAACTGAATTGATTTTAGGAACCGGGAGATGGAAAAAGCAGCTTGGTCAGTCCTCTTACTCCCAAATTGGGGCACTGCGCGTGCACAGAGCAATGTGCTGTGACACCCTATATAAGTGGTGTCTTAACTAGTACTATTCCTATCAGTTTAATCCCTGTTACGTACCCTATCCGGTGACGTGTGTCGAATTGATTAACCATTGTCGAATTAGCGAACCATTACGAGATCATGAAATAATTTAGTTCTGAGCTCTGTACTTGCTTTGTATTGGAATTGATGGAGATTTTTTTTAATTGTCTGCATTATTTCTAATAAACTATTAAGAGACTTTATTATGATTTTTTATTTTATGTATTAAAAACCCATACAACATATAAAAAAAAAAAGGTAAATTAATGTTTTTTCTATGAAATATTATCCATCCATCCGATCGCTTTTGGTCTGACCATAAAGAAGCAACGGCCTTATCATCTGGGGTGTGGCAACATTGCCAACACACTCATAGAGGTGATTGCTTCATTGTGATACGCAAGCCCCTTCACCACAACAAGGTAACGATCCCGAAGGGGAATTGACATTTGTATGTGCCTTTTTTTTTGGTTTGTTTTTGCAGCCACAGTGCTGCACCATAGGACAGAAAAATTAGGCATGTACACATGCCTGAAAAATAATGGCATTGTTGCAGCCGCTATTGTAGTAGCGGCTGGAAAAATTGATGTTTTCCAGGCAGAAAAGTGACTAAAACATTGCGGCTTGAACCCTAGTTGGTGGTGAAGAATTCACGAAAATCATCCGGTATGCAGACGTTAAATACAGCAGCGTGGGGACCATTTTGAGGCCAAGGCATGTAATCAGCCCTTTTGTTAGTCAAACGTATCCCCCACTGTCAGTCCCTTCGGGATCCATGCCTCATTCATCTTTATGAAGGTGAGGTAATCAACACTTTTTTGACCAAGGCGACTTCTCTTGTGAGTGACAATGCCTCCTGCTGCACTGAAGGTCCTTTCTGACAGGACACTTGAAGCAGGGCAGGCCAGAAGTTCTATCGCAAAATGGGATAGCTCAGGCCACAGGTCAAGCCTGCACACCCAATAGTGAATGGGTTTATTGCTCCTCAGAGTGTCGATATCTGCTGTTAAGGCGAGGTAGTCTGCTACCTGTCGGTCGAGTCGTTCTCTAAGGCTGGATCCCGAAGGGCTGCAGTGATGAGTAGGACTGAAAAAGCTCTGCATGTCCTCCATCAACAACACATCTGTAAATCGTCCAGTCCTTGCCGCCGTGGTAGGAGGATTACACTCACCTCTTCCCCTGTTAGATTCCCGTTGTGCTGTGACATCCCCCTTATAAGCTGTGTAAAGCATATTCTTTAGTTTGGTTTTGAACTGCTGCATCCTTTCCGACTTTCGGTAATTTGGTAACATTTCTGCCACTTTCTGCTTATACCGGGGGTCTAGTAGCGTAGCCACCCAGTACAGGTCGTTCTTCATCCTTTTTATATGAGGGTCCCTCAACAGACATGACAGCATGAAAGACCCCATTTGAACAAGGTTGGATGCAGAACTACTCATTTCCCGTTCCTCGTCCTCACTGATGTCATTGATGGTCTGTTCTTCACCCCAGCCACGTACAACACCATGTGTACCAGATAGGTGACAACAACGAGCACCCTGGGGTGCCTGCTGTGGTTGGTCTTCCTCCTCCTCAAAGCCGCCACATTCCTCCTCTGACTCCTCTTCCTCATACTCCTCTTCCAGCGTTGCCGCAGGTCCGGCAAGCGATGATGACAAGGCTGTTTCTGGTGGTGATGGTGACCACAACTCTTCCTCTTCCTCTTCACGCTCATTTACAGCCTGATCCAGCACTCTTCGCAGGGAACACTCCAGGAAGAAAACAAATGGGATGAGGTCGCTGATGGTGCCTTCGGTGCGACTGACTAGGTTTGTCACCTCCTCAAAAGGACGCATGAGCCTACAGGCATTGTGCTTGAGCGTCCAGTAACAGCAAAAAAATTCCCAGCTCCGCAGATGCTGTCCTAGCACCCCGGTCATACAAATACTCGTTGACGGCTTTTTCTTGTTGGAGCAGACGGTCGAACATTAGGAGTGTTGAATTCCAACGTGTCGGGCTGTCGCATATCAAGTGCTTCACTGGCATGTTGTTTCGCCGCTGAATATCTGAAAAGTGCGCCATGGCCATGTAGGAACGCCTGAAGTGGCCACACACCTTCTTGGCCTGCTTGAGGACGTCTTGTAAGCCTGGGTACTTAGACACAAAGCATTGTACGATGAGATTCAACACATGTGCCATGCACGGCACATGTGACAACTTGCCAAAATTCAATGCTGACAACAAATGTGTTCCATTGTCACACACCACTTTGCCGATCTCCAGTTGGTGCAGGGTCAACCACTGATCCACCTGTGCGTTCAGGGCGGACAGGAGTGCTGGTCCTGTGTGGCTCTCTGCTTTCAGGCAAGTCAACCCCAAGACAGCGTGACACTGTCGTATCCGGGATGTAGAATAGCCCCTGGGGAGCTGGGGGGATTCAGTTGATGTGCAGCCAGACGCCGCAGAAGAAGAGGACTCAGCCGAGGAGGATATCGAAGAGGATGGAGTAGGAGTAGAGGAGGGGCAGTAGGTCTGCCTGCAAGTCGTGGCGGTGTCACCAACTCCGCTGCAGAGCCACGCATTCCATGCTTGTCAGCCGTCAGCAGGTTGACCCAATGCGCAGTGTACGTGATATACCTGCCCTGACTGTGCTTTGCAGACTAGGCATCAGTGGTCAGATGGACCCTTGCCCCAACACTGTATGCCAGAGATGCCATGACTTTCATTTCAATGACATGGTAGAGGTTTGGGATTGCCTTTTTAAAAGAAAATTCGTCCGGGTACCTTCCACTGTGGTGTCCCAATAGCGACAAATTTTTTGAAGGCCTCAGACTCCACCAGCTGGTATTGTAAAAGCTGGCGGGCTAAGAGTTCCGTCAAGCCAGCTGTCAGTCGCCGGGCAAGTGGGTGATTCTGTGACATTGGCTTTTTACGCTCAAACATGTCCTTGACAGACACCTGACTGTGGGCAGATGAGCAGGAACTGCTGAAGGTGAGAGGCGGAGTGGCGGTTGGTTGAGAGGGGGCAGGGAGGACAGCAGTGGTTGACGTGGCTGAAGATGCTGGACCAGGAGGAGCATGGTGGCTTTGAGTTTGTGTGCTGCTTGTACTCATGTGTTGATCCCATAGGCATTTGTGATGTGAGATCATGTTCCTTCACAAAGCAGTTGTACCAAGGTGGGTGTTGGACTTCCCACGACTCAGTTTCTTTTGGCAAAGGTTACAAAAGGCATTGCTGTTATCAGAGGCAGACACACACAAAAAATGCCACACTGCTGAGCTTTGCAATGACGGCATTCTGGTGGTGGCAACAGCATGCGTTGACTGGCGTGCTGTCTGGCTGACCCCAGGTGCCGATACATGCTGTCTGACTGTGCCACTAACTCCTTGCGACGACCTCCCCCTGCTTCCAACTCGTCTCCTCATTCTCTCTGTCTCCCCTTCTGAACTTTCCCCCTCTTCTCTTCGAGCAGGCACCCACGTGGCATCCGTGGACACATCGTCATCAACTGCTTCACTTGTATCTGACACCTCAGCAAAGGAAGCAGCAGCGGGTAAAACATCATCATCATAACATTGTACGTCCATGTGTGTAATCCTGCCTGACTGAGACATATCCCTGTAATCTACATCATCTGGCAATAATGGTTGCGCATCACTAATTGCATCCAACTGATGTGTAAATAACTCCTCTGACTGATCAAGTGAAGCGGCTGTGGTGGCTTTGGTGGTAGTGGTGGCGGCGGGCAGGTGCGTGGTAACTTGAGAGCAGGTGACCGAAGCTGAGCTGGAGGAGGATGGTGCGTCAAGGTTCTTAGCGGAAGCTGTTGAAGATTGGGTGTCCTGTCTAAGCCAGTCAACTATGTCCTCAGAATTTTTCGGGTTCAGGGTATGTGGCCTCTGAACACTGGGCATTATTCTAGGGCCAAAGGAAATCACAGCACCACAACCACGACAGCCCCTGCGAGGTGGCCTGCCTCTGCCTGTCTTTTCTTTTTTAGATAAGTGGTACTACGCATGCTAGGTACTGTGCCACCCGGTATCAGTGGTGGGCACTGGCAGTGGGCACACTACAGTCTGTGGAAGTGGGCCTGACACACACTGGCAGCAGGCAAGCAACTGAATTTAGACTACTGTCTAAAAATTAAATGCCTTATTTATCGGCAAGCTACTGTGCCACCCGGTATCAGTGGTTGGCACTGGCAGTGGGCACACTACAGTCAGTGGAAGTGGGCCTGACACACACTGGCAGCAAGCAAGCGAATTTAGACTACTGTCTAAAAATTAAATGCTTTATATATCAGCAAGCTACTGTGCACTGTGCCACCCGGTATCAGTGGTGGGCAGTGGGCACACTACAGTCTGTGGTAGTGGGCCTGACACACACTGGCAGCAGGCAAGCAACTGAAATTACACTAAAGTGTAAAAATGAAATGCCTTTTTTTGATGCAAAGTCCTGTGCCACACGGGATGACAGGGGTGGGCACTGGCAGTGGGCACACTACAGTCTGTGGGCCTGCAGCTCCTCACACACAGGCAGGCCAGGCAACTGCAATATGTATATGGAGAAAAAAAAAAGCAGACTAATGTTGCAGCCCTAAAAAGGGCTTTTTGGGGTGCTGTCAGGACGCTGTCCTTACAGCAGAGATCAGATGAGTTTTTCAGGACTGGAGTGGACACTGAATTCACTAACCTAGCTATCGATTTCCCTATTAAATCAGCAGCAACTACACTCTCCCTCCTCTCACTAACGCCCCATGCACACGACCGTTGTTTGTTTCCGCGTCCGTTCTGTTTTTTTTTCACGGATAGGATGCTTCCCCATTCATTTCAATGGGTCCGTCAAAAAATGCGGATGGTCAACCGTTTTTGTACCGCATCCGTGATCCGTGTTTTCATTCCGTCAAAAAAATAGTGCATGTCCTATTTTTTTCACGTTTGCGGACAAGGATAGGCATTTTTACAATGGATCTGCCATAAAAACCGAAACCGTCAAAAAAAAAAAAACAGTCCGTCATCCGTTTTTTTTTGATGGACGCAAAATTTGCAGGAGGAGCGGACGCGGAGGCAGGCAACGGTCGTGTACATGTAGCCTAAGACTGCAAATTCCGAATGAATCTAAAATGGATGCTGCTGATTGGCTGGAATGTGTCTGCTGACTGTGAGGTACAGGGTCAAAGTTTGCTCAATGATGATGTATAGGGGGAGGACCGAACATCGCATCTGTTCGCCCGCTGCGGCGAACGCGAACAAGCTATGTTCGCCGGCGGATAGTTCGGGCCATCTCTACTGATGCTAGAACATAGGCTTTGATCCCATCTATGTTGGGGCTTCATTCGTAGATCAGGTCATAAATGCAGAGATAAATTTTATAGCCTGGCAGATGAAAGCCATCAGATCTCATCATGGTCAGCTGGATCCGTTAGGTGTTGTCATCCATGAAGTGCCACATCCAGAACTATGGTGATTTTTGTTGATTTGCTCCTATGAGAGCAGAACAGAGAACATCACCAGCACAGATATGAATAAAGCTTAATACACACCTCAGAAGCTGCAGAACATCACAATAGTGACAAGGGAACTACAAGTCTCACCATCACCAGATTGTTATTATTGGAAATTAGGGAGCAACACAGGGAGAGGTAAAATGGATAGAACTACAATTCCCAGCAGTTATCAGATACAAGTGGATAATACACAGAGTATAAGTCCGAGTTCACATCACTGTTTAGTTTTCAGTACGTCTAAATGGTCAGAAGAACAGAAAAATAAAGAAAAAACAGATCCTGTATTACAAGCATCAGTTCTGCACATTTGGCATTTGTTTATTTCATTTGATTAGTTAATTTAGACGGAATAAAGTCCCGCACACAAAATGGAAAACTAAACAGTGATGTGAACCCCACCTAAGAGAGAACTACAACTACTACCAGCATGTCCAGATTATTATAGGGCATCATCCAGTTGTACTTGGTGAGAGCATTAAAAGGAAATAACTATAACCCCCAGCATGGACAGACTTATTATGGGGCATCAGTATATATTACAGAGAGGAGGTACAAGAGGAGAGAACTACAACTCCCTGCATGTCCAGATTATTATAGGACATCTAGTTGTATTAGGTGATGCAAAAAATGAAGTTTTTGGGCAGCACAGCAACAATGATGTGTGGATGGAGTGCCAGCGGATGTAGAGGCGAACCGCCAACCATAAAATAAAAAAATGAGCTCCATGGCACTTATATTAGGTGATAGCTTTAAAAAGAAATAACTATAACCCCCAGCATGGCCAGACTTATTATAGGGCATCACTATACATTACAGAGAGGAGGTATAAAAGGAGAGAACTACAACTCCCAGCATTACCAAACTGTACTAGGGCATATGTTAATTACATGGAGAGGGATGTAAGAGGACAGAGCTACAACTCCCAGCTTTTCTAGGATGTTATGGGTTATCTCAGGATACCACTAACCTCTCCTCCAGGCACCACACAGAAGCTCCACCCCCTCACAGCAATATCCTACAGGTCTTTCACCAGTCCTCTGCACTGGTTACATGATGATGACATCACCAAAGGTCCTTTAGACTTCTGCTGCTCTGCTATTCCTTGGCTTCCTGCACTGGTCACATGGTTGATGACATCACCAAAGGTCCTTCTCCACTTCTTACATTCTCAGGTAGCTATACAAGTGCAATTAGTGGGCCTGGCACATCCTCCACTGCGGGCCCCCTTCCCCCAGGGGCCCCTTAGCAGTTGCATCAGGAGAAGGCAACAGATTGGCACAATGACAGACTGGGCAGGTGGCGGCAGCATCAGGAGATCACAGAGTGGCACACTGACAGCGTCTGGAGGTGGCAGCAGCATCAGTGGCACAATGACAGAGCCTTGTGGTGGCGGCAGCATCAGGCAACAGAGTGGCACAATGACAGAGTCTGAAGATGGCAGCAGCATCAGGAGGTCACAGAATGGCACAATGACAGAGTCTGGAGGTGGCAGCATCATCATCAAGAGGAGGCAACAGAGTGACACAATGACAGAGTTTGGAGGTGGCGGCAGCATCAGGAGGTCACAGAGTGGCACAATGACAGTGTGGTAGTGGCAGCAGCATCAGGAGACCACAGAGTGGCACAATGACAGTTTGGAGGTGGCAATAGAGTGGCAGATTGACAGAGTCTGGAGGTGACAGCAGCATCAGGGGGTCACAGAGTGGCACAATGACAGAGTCTGGCGATAGCTAGGATTCGATTTCTTGATGAAGGACACAGAGCAGTTCCTCCCTTGTGTGACTCAGTTCGCCCAGGGAAACAAGGTGCAGAATAGCATGACACCGCTGTGCCCTGCACGTGTGGTATGCTGAAGGGGCCCTGTGAATTGTCCCTGCAAAGGAGGCTGAGGACACAGTGGAGGATGAGGAGGCAGAGGCTGACATTGTCGCAGGACCCACTGCGTAGCAATGTGGAGGCGGAAGCACCACCCTGTCTTCCACCAAGTCCAATCTCAGTAGCCAAGGACCTCGCATATAATGTTTTACAGGGTCAGCTTACCTGCAGGCCCTCGCATATAATGTTTTACAGGGTCATCTCACCAGCACACCCTCACCTACAATCTTTTTCAGGGTCAGCTCACCTGAAGACCCTCACCTACAACCTTTTAGAGGGTCAGCTCACCAGCAGGCTCTAACCTACAATCTTTTAGAGGAACAGCTTACCTGCAGGCCCTCGCATATAATGTTTTACAGGGTCAGCTCACCTGCAGGCCCTCACATATAATGTTCTACAGAGTCAGCTCATCTGCAGGCCCTCACCTACAATCTTTTAAAAGGTTAGCTCACCTGCAGGCCTTCACCTACAACCTTCTAGAGGGTCAGCTCACCAGCAGGCCCTCACCTACAGTCTTTTACTCGGTCAGCTCACCTGCAGGCCCTCACATATAATGTTTTAGAGGGTCATCTGACCAGCAAGCCCTCACCTACAATCTTTTACAGGATTAGCTTACCTACAGGCCCTCGCATATAATGTTGTACAGGGTCAGCTCACCAGCAGGCCCTCACCTACAATCTTTTAGAGGGTCAGCTCACCAGCAGACCCTCACCCCTAATGTTTTAGAGGGTCAGCTCAGCAACAGGCCCTCGTCCCTAATGTTTTAGATTGTGAGATTAGCAGGCCCTTGCTCCAAATGTTTTTGAGGGTCACCAGCAGGCCATCAATCATAATTTTTCAGGGGTGTGTATGATGTCCTCCTTTATGTGTAACAAAGGGTGCATTGGAGTGCAGGTTCCTTGTAATTTTTGGCAGCCCTTTCACTTAGTGCATAGGCTTTATTAGTGTAGAAGTCCCACTACATGAACAATTGTACCACAATGTGAATGAGGCCCTCCTTTATGTGATATACAGAGTACCGCTTGCTTGTAATTTTTGGCAGCACTTGCACTTCATATACAAGTCAATATAAAGGAAAGAATGTTTCCTAACAAATTTTCCCCTAAAATCTATTTTCTTTGGTTTTCTGCGTATTATTGGCAGTCTGTAAAAGTGCCCTACTACTCGGAAAACATTGTTCCCAGCAGCGACCTGGGAGTCCAAGATGCATCCAGACATCCTCCCCATGCTGTTCTCATCAATTTCTGACCTTTTCCTATAAACCAGGCACCATCCCCTCTTCAGAGCAGATGTATTCTGCCTGAGCACTTGGGTGCTCGATCAACACTAGTCAAGACACGACTGCAAGATGACACCGGGAGCTCAGGCCTCTCGCTGCGACCCCTGCTGCCACACCCCCTTACTCTGCTGCGACCTCTGCCTGCACCAGAAACATTTTCACCTCTGCCACTCCCCTGTGCAGGGCCTATCACTTCTCTGTATGACATACTGTTAGATCAAATAATCCAATGTTAGATTAAATAATTTTTATTTCGCCACTAATACACCGCAAACAGGGCTTCAGAATATATCACTGCACCGCAGAACGTCAATTAGGCCCAATATTTTTTCTACTTTTACACAACAGGCTTTTCAACACATAAGCAAATTGGACGGCAAATATATTTTTATTTCACCACTAATACACTGCAAACAGGGCTTCAGAATATACCACAGCACCGCAGAACGTCAATTAGCCCCAAATTTTGTTCTACTTTAACACAACAGGCTTTTCAACAGATATATGCAACGCTGGAAGGCAAATATATTTTTATTTCGCCACTAATACATGGCATACAGGGCTTCCGAATATATCACTGCCCCGCTGAGCGGCAAATATTTTTTTCTTTTTCCCACCAATAAACGGAAAAAAGGGTTTTAAAACAGATAACTGCACTGCTGAGTGGCAAATATATATTTTACTTTTGCCATTAATACACAACAAAAAGGGCTGTAATTTTCACCCTGCACCACACAACGGCTAATAAGCCCCTTTTCCCCCACTAATACAAGCCAAAAAATGCTTTAGAACATATAACTGCACCGCACAAGGGCAAATAATACATAGAAATATTTCCTTGTAATAAACCCTGTTAGTGCCTGTATCAAACAGCACTTGCATCCTAATAAGACAGGTTTTCTGGAACTACAGAGCTGTATAATGGCAATTTGGATCCCCAGTCAGTGCAGCAAGGTGTAATCGGATTGTCCCTGACTGAACCCTCTTCAACACAAATGCTGGTGGAATGATTCCTCCTCATCCTTTCCTTACACCTTGAGTAATCTTTCCCTGCACTTGTTTTTTTTTTTCACCACAATCAAGTCTTTCCTATTACTGTCCCTAGCGCCTGCAGAAACGTCTCTCCCTGCACTAAGTATGCTGGTGAATGGCAGAATCTAAGATGGCTGCCGTATTTATAGGGCTGTGACATCACAGGGTTGGCTGCTGATTGGCTGCATGCATATCCGTATGGGTGATACCGCCTTCCCAGAGTTCCTTGCCCCATGTCCTCACACGTGTAGCAGCCATTTTTGGAAAAATGCGATTCGTTACCACGAATCGCGAGGAATTTCGGCATCAATGCAAATCGAATTTTTCCTGAAATTCAGATCGAATTCCACTTCGTCAACTTCGATTTGCTCATCTCTAGATACTATACACATATTCAGAATATTAGTAAAATATGATCATTTCCTTTCTTAAAAATCCAGCTACTTGTATCTCTGTTGGATAAGGCCGTAACTGAGGGTGTTGCATTTTCTCATTCTCCGCTTAGACCCTGTCTGTGGTAATACAATAGTGCCTTAAGTAAAGTTCTATGGATAATGGCAGTGCAGGGCTGTAAATCTTTTTGGAAGCAGCAAGGCGGGCAAACAGTAAAATGAAAATTGCTATCAGAGAAATATGCACGCATTGTACTCATAAACCCTGCTATGTACTACCTTGTAATTTTCACCTGGGATAATGGTACAAGCAGCAAGTTTACTTTCTACAAATATTTGCCTGAATTTTTCTGCCACGACATTAGACCCCACAGAGTAACCAAGGACACACTGATTTACAGCTTCATTTGTAAAACTTGCACTACCAACTATTAACTCATTTCACAGTGGCAAACCTTAGAGAAACCCAACTACACTGGCTCAAGAGTATATGTTTAACTTATTCCCCAATGGACCTCTGCAGAGCATCTCAAATGAGATCATTACCGCTGCAGTGGAGCTAGGAGTAATTCATTGTTCTGCCTATTTCTTCTTTCCGTGAATAAGTTCTCTGAACATGAATGTTAAATGTAAGCACAAAATTTCATTTTCTTTACCGTTTTGTTACAAAAAAGCCATCAACTGTGCTAGTCAAGTTCCTAAGAGGGTGAGACAAAGTACATCTTAATTCTCCAATTCTAGCACATATATTACTATGCTACACTGTGATAAAAATTTACAAAGTATTAGGCTTCATAAATATGGCAAAGCCAAGTACATAGAGTCTGTGTTGTTGAAAGAGGGTACCCTGATGAGGACTGTTGGAACACAACCTCCAGCAAACCCGATCTTTGAACTGTAACCACCAGAGAAATATCTACTGACCGCCATGTTGTTGTGTATGTTGTGATATGCCATATTATATTTGTGGTCGGGGCTACATGACACGTAACCGTCTACCTGCCTACCTAACTAGGCTAAGCGGCTTGAGTTGTGCCGTAACCGCTGCGTAGGAGGAATGCCTGAAGGGGGCCAAAAAGCCAACAACAACTAAATGATACACAATAGTACGTAACAACAACACTAACATTACCAATCTCTGGAATGCAACATCTCTCAACTACGCTGAGGTATGAACCTATTGAACATGCAGAGCGCCGAATTTCTGGATAACATGGAGCCAGAACTATTGTTCCCAGAGGCAGCACATGCTGCACCTGACCTGAAGGAAAGGCCGGATAGCTGTTGGTTTGGACCCTAAAATTGGACACCGGGATAGGACATGCCGCATAACTGAGAAGTGGTGAGGGGTGCCGTGAGGACCGCAACAGAGTACTCTTAGGTCTTGGTCTGTTACTGCTGCCAGTAATTGCTAAAAGACACGAAGCCGGGCACTCTGAAAGGAATGTCGGGAAAAGAGAATGATTATATTGGGGCCAAAATGGCAACGAAACCAGTGCCAGCAACAACACCAACATGACCAACATCTGGAATGCAAGAACATCTCTTGACTAGATTGAGGCATGAACCTAATAAACATGCAGAGCGCCACTGACCTAGCTTCCGGATAAAATGGGCCGGAACTTTCGTACCTAGAGGCAGCATATGCCGCATCTCACCTGAAGGAAAGGCTGATAGATGTAGGTTTCAACCCTAATTTGGACATAGGCATGCGGTCATGCCGCACGACAGAGGTGTAAGTAGAGATGAGCGTAAAGACCCACATTCGACCTTGCGACGTCAGACGAACAACCTGCATCACATTCGTCGCGCATTCGCGATATAGCAATATTCGTTATTTCGCATGCAATATCATGACTAGCGACTAATTCGAGTAATATTTGCGTACGCATAAATTGTTTGTTATTAATAATGTTTAAACAGCTTTACACGTATAGAAAGCTTGAAATGGCGGGAGTCATTTGCGTGAATGGAAGGGGCGAAAAGACATGTACGGATTTCCATGATACACTCAGCGTACTGGAGTCTGACACGACCTGTTAACGCTAGGTAAGTAAGGGAGTACAAACCGCGAATAGATTAAAGCGATTATTCAAGTGACGAACATTGGCAGGACAGTTTTACCTATTAAATCTCTACTGTGACAGGAATAGTGGGAACTGTGAAAGAAGCAACTAAGGTTGGGGAAATTATGTCTGAATATAATTTTTTTATTTTACAGTATCCCTCACTATACATCTCAAGAGCGAATATATGCAATTGCGAATATGGGGTCAAGTATTTAACATATTTGCAAACCTCGAAAGCCGGAATTAGACTTACCGGTAATTCTATTTCCACGAGTTCACCACGACGGCACCATGAGATTGACCCCTGACCTCTGTAGGGGCAGGAACAGAGAGAGGGTTAAATTCCCCCCGCCCATCACCATCACCAGTGTGTCCAAAATTACAGAGACAAACAAATGGACAATTTACCAAACAAAAAACAATCCAGAGTATATTGCTTCATAACTCCAGACTAAAGGGGACGGGAAATATATATGCCGTCGTGGTGAACTCGTGGAAATAGAATTACCGGTAAGTCTAATTCCGGCTTTCCACTTCGTCACCACGACGGCACCATGAGATTTAGAAAATTACTCAAATGGGGGGCATCGTCTGAAGGACCTTACGTCCAAAAGACAAGGTAGAGTCACGAGAAAGATCAAGTCTGTAGTGCCTAATAAAGGTGTGGAGACTAGACCAAGTTGCAGCCCTGCATATCTCCTCCAAGGAAACCCCTGCTCTTTCGGCCTTAGAAGAAGCTATTGCTCTAGTGGAATGTGCTCTAAGATTCTGGGGGCTAGTATGGCCCTGATTTTGGTAACAAAGGGAGATAGTGTCCCTGATCCATCTTGCTACAGAAGCCTTGGAAGTCTTAAGCCCCCTATTTTTCCCTGAAAATAGGACAAGCAAATTGTCGGTTTTCCGGAATTTTTCGTGACCTCCAGGTATTTTAGTAGCGACCTCCGAACATCTAATGGATGAGAGCTGGTCCCACCATCAGAATCTGGAAGGGAAGGAAGGACTATTTCCTGATTTCGATGAAAATCAGAGACGACTTTTGGTAGAAAACCTGGATCCAGCTTTAGAATAATACAGTCGTCCTGAATCTTGAGATAGGGTTCTCTTATGGATAACGCCTGTATCTCACCCAACCTCCTAGCTGACGTAATGGCAATAAGGAAGGCTGTCTTAAGTGATAAGTGCTTAATGGAACAGTCCACTAGAGGTTCAAATGGAGGGAGTGTGAGGCCCGTGAGAACTACGTTTAAGTCCCAATTCGGAATTCCAGATTTCAAGGATGGTTTAAGCCGACAGGCTGCTTTAATGAATCTTCGAATCCATCGATGCTTTGCCAGATCTTGGTCAAAGAAACATGAGAGCGCAGAAATTTGTACTTTAAGTGTTGATGGTCGGAGACCCAATTCTAGACCTTTTTGAAGAAAATCAAGAATGGTTTGTACATTCATGGATCCTGGGTGCATGATGGGTTGACCGCTCCAGGAACAATATTTCTTCCAAATCTTTAAGTATATTGAATGGGTAACCTTTTTCCTGCTGGCCTTAAGCGTAGAGATCACACTATCTGACAGTCCCTGAGATCTCAATATCTGCGACTCAGGATCCATGCCGTCAATTTTAGGAGAGCTGGATTCGGGTGATAGATTGGACCCTGATGGAGAAGACCCCGGAATATCGGCAGCTGCCATGGATCCGATACTGAGAGGTTCTTTAGTGCTGCAAACCAGCTCCTCTTTGGCCAATAGGGGGCAATTAGTATCAGGGTAGTGTCTTCCTGATATATCTTTTGAATTACCCTGGGGAGCAGAGGTAACGGTGGAAAAGCATAGCAGAGGTTCCAGGTCCAAGGAATAGAGAGTGCGTCCAGGGCCCACGGGTTGTCCTTGGGATTCAGGGAGCAGAATATTGGAAGTTTTGTGTTTTTCTTGAGGCAAACAAGTCTATTTGTGGAGTGCCCCATTTCTCTATTACCATCTGGAAGGTTTCCTGGTCTAGAGACCACTCTGTTTGATCTATTTGTTGGCGGCTGAGGTAGTCTGCCTCTATGTTTAGGGACCCCTTTAGATATATGGCTGAAAAGGATGGGACGTTGAGTTCTGCCCAATTGAAGATCTTTTGTGCTACTGACATTAATTTCTCTGACCTTGTCCCCCTTGACGGGACAGGTAAGCCACTGTGGTCATGTTGTCTGATAATATCTTTATGTGCTGCCCTCGGAGGAGGTGTTCTGCTGCTTGAAGGGACCTCCAAACTGCCATTAATTCCCTGAAATTGGAGGACTGCGCGCTGACATGTGGATCCCATATTCCTTGAAAGTATTGGTCCTCCACCTTTGCGCCCCAGCCTTTGCCGCTTGCATCTGTTATTAATTGAATAAAGGGTGTCTTTTGCCATTGGACTCCCTTCGTTACATTGCTTGAAATCTTCCACCAATCCAGAGACGATTTCACCTTGGCAGTGATGATTATCCTGCGATCTAGAGACGACACCTGGCGATTCCAATGACTTAGAATCCAGCTCTGCAGTACCCTGTAGTGAAACTGGCTCCACCGTACCGAGGGGATGCACGATGAGAGGAGTCCCAGAAGACTCATTGCCAACCTCACCGAACAGCATCTTTGTGACTGGAAGTGCACCACTTTCGACCGCAACTCTTTTATTTTCCCTGGTGGTAAGTAGGTGCTTTCTGTTTCTGAGTCCAGAACGACCCCTAGGAACTGAATGGATCTGGAAGGAGTCAGATTTGACTTTCTCTGATTGACTATCCAGCCAAGATCGTTGCAAGAAGCTAGAAAGGTTTCCAGGTCCAGCAGAAGCTGTTGTCTTGTGTTTCCTACTAGGATGAAGTCGTCTAGGTATGGTGTTATTATAAGTCCCTTTTGTCTTAAGGAGCCATCATCTCTATTACCACCTTCGTAAACACCCGAGGTGCGGACGATATCCCGAATGGGAGGGCTGTGAATTGAAAATGTGATACATTCCCTGTGTCGTCTCTGATAGCAAATCTTAGGAATCTCTGAGAGTTGTGATGTATGGGGACGTGATAATAAGCATCCCTTAGATCCACTGTACACATCCAAGAGTCCTTCCTGATTAGGGGAATTAAGGATTTTAGAGATTCCATTCTGAACCTCCTGTAGACTATGAATTTGTTCAATTTTTTAGATTTATGATGGTGCGAAATGAGCCCTCTTTCTTCTGGACTAAGAATAGGTTTGAGTAGAAACCTCGACCCCTTTGATCTAGAGGTACTCGTGTGACAACTCCCATTCCTATTAGATCTCGCACCCCTGAAGGATTCTCTTTTGAACAGTTTTTGACTCGGGTTTGGTTATGACGAAATGGTCCGGAGGAGCCGAAGCAAATTCTATTCTGTAACCTGATTTTATGATTTCCAGAACCCAAGGGTTCTGGGTTACAGAAATCAATTTTGAAGAAAATGCTTCAGTCTCCCCCAACCCTGGCGTCATTGTTTGTCTGAGGGTCTGGAGTTTGAAGAAGGGGCGATATTTCTGCCCCTTCCACCTTTCGGGTAGCTCCACCGTCCGGATTTACCCTTATCTCTAAAGGGCCTGCCCTGAGAGGATGAAGAACGAAAGGGATACTTTCTTTTATAAGTACGTTCCTCGGGGAAGCCTTTTTTCTTATCTGCTGCCTTTTCCAAGATGCGATCTAGTACTGGCCCAAAAACATATTCCCCTGAAAACGGAATAGAACAGAGTTTCATTTTTGATGCTTTATCCCCTGACCAGCTTTTCATCCAGAGGGCTCTACGGGCTGCATTAGAAAGGCCTGCGTCCTTGGCTGCGGACCGGACAGATTCTGCTGAAGCATCAGACAAAAAAGCTATAGCTGATTTCAACAGGGGAAAGGAGTTTAACAGGTCTTCCCTCGGAGTCTTATTTTTAATGCGGTCTTCCAACTCATTAATCCATAGGGCCATGGATCTGGCGACCGAGGTGGCTGCTATGTTGGACTTAAGGTTAAACATGGCCGCTTCCCAGGATTTCCTTAGGAGGCTATCCGCTTCCTGTCCATCGGGTCACGCAACTGTGATGCGTCTTCGAATGGCAGAGCCGTTTTTATTAACTTTGGCTACCTGCACATCTATCTTTGGAGTTTCGTTAAAGATCTTACATTCATTAGGATCAAAAATAAGTCTGTTTTTATAGGATTTGGCAACACCTAATCGTTTTTCCGGATTTGACCATTCTTCAAGTATCATATCTTTTATATTTTCATTAATGGGAAATACGCGAGATCTTTTAATACGTAGTCCCCCAAACATTTCCTCCTGTACGGAGTGCGACTTTTGCGTCTCTTCAATGCCCATAGTGGCCCGAACGGCCTTGAGTAATTCTGGCATCATATCAGAAGAAAAACAAAATTTTCTATCTGATTCGCAAAAATCCGAAACAGAGGAGGCGTCATCCTCCTCCAAATGGCGAGAAGAAGAGGCCTCGTCCCCCAATTCCTCTGAATCAGAGGAGCCAAGAGAAACAACTCTCTGCTTTTTTGCTGGCGGGGCTCCCTGAGGGTTAACAGCAAGCAGAGCGAGGGAAGATTTAACCTCCTCATGGATGACAGATTTTAGTTCCTCAATAAGGGATGGTTGTTCCTCTTTAAGAACGTTAGCAATACAGTCCTGGCACAGGCGTTTTGAATAATCATCAGGGAGTCTCTTGTAGCAGGAGACACATTTGCTGAGCCTTTTTGTCTTCTTTTGAGACTCTTTTCCAGGAATGGTTTGAGGTGCAGCGGTAGGTTCACCCGGGGATCGCGGCTCAGCCGACATGATGCGCACACAGACGGCTGTGTCGGCACTTCCAGCGCAGGTGCCGATGTCTGGAGAGCGCGCCATTTCAAGCTCCCCCCCCCCGGAAGTGACGCTGCCGACGCAAGTCACGTGCGCCGTGACGCGCATCCCGGCAGATCCCGCGAGAGGTCCGGCAGGCGATCGCGTCAAGGGAGCTGGCTGCCGTACTAGACAGAGCGAGTCCTCCCTAACATCATCTCCCTGCCCAGCGTTAGCACGAGGCCGCGGGAGGGCAGGGAGGACACCCCGTCCTGGGTGTCTCAGGTCAGTTTTTCATCTCCCACGACGGGAGACCTCTCTCCGTCCCTGTCCTCTGTAGGGACAGGAAACACTGGTGATGGTGATGGGCGGGGGGAATTTAACCCTCTCTCTGTTCCTGCCCCTACAGAGGTCAGGGGTCAATCTCATGGTGCCGTCGTGGTGACGAAGTGGAAATCACGATAGTCGAGATCAAATTCGCCTTGCGAATACTCGCGCCCAACACCAGTGGCGAGTGGGCCGTGGGAACCGCAACACAGTACTCGCAAGGCCTTGGTTTGTTACTGCTGCCAGTAATTGCTGATAGACACGAACCGGGCACCGTGAATGGAAAGTTGGAAAGAAAATGATTATATTGGGGCCAAGAAATGGTAACAAAACCAGTGCCATCAGAAGAAAAAGTAAAATAAAAATGATTGAAATCGCCGTGACCCGAGCGACGTGTACAGTTTGACGTTGCGATACTGCAACCTGACGAAAACGTGACTTACCCAACACTGAACCTATAGCAACGTATGAAGAAACGTCAAGTAGCGAGTTTGTAAGCTGATAAAGTTTCACACATACTTTATTTTCCATGTAATATTTTTTTTTTTATTTATTTATTTTTTAACGCCCCTTTTTTTTTTTTTTCGCTACCTTAGCAACAGATGTAATTGACCACACCAACTAAGAATGGATTGCTGTTACGCGGCCTGAAGAAGCAAATGACATGCAAAGACGCTCCTGGCTGTGGTAGTGCGGACACTGACGTGAGGCCTGCAGGCATCAGAACCAACGAAATGGTTGAAACCGCCGAGTCCCGATGTTGTGAGACCGCAAACTGATGAAATGTGACTTACCCAACATTCAGAACCTATAACAACCTAAAATAAACGTCAAGTAGCAAAGCCCGCAACCTAATGAGAAATCCGCCCATAATGTGACATTTTTTTATTTTTTTTTCCTACTACCCAAGCACGAGAAGTAATTGACCAGATCAACTGAGAATGGCGAGCTGTGACGTGACCTGAAAAGCAACGAATGACATGTAAAGACAATCCTCACTGTGGTAGTATGCTGACACCGACGTAAGGCATGCAGTAATATAAACCACCTGTACCACACCACTCCGCTATAGGTGAGTACATGCAGGCGTCGCCACTATCAGCACATGCGCCCAGTAGAGATGTGGGCATATATGCCGTAAAAACAAACTAAACTCAGTTCTCGGCAAAAGCGACGCTTCTATCTATTTTTAGCACAAATAAAGCAACAAAACGAGGCAAAAACAAAATAAAAGGTCCTCATGGGTCTCCGCAATTACCTTTGTAGCAAGCAGCTCCCCCAGTGTCCAGCTAACACTCTGAACTGAAGATGGATCCCCAGCACCAAGCACAGGGGCTTATTAAGTGCACAAACTCAGGTTCACAACCTTAAAGTGATACACACACATTTTACATTTCCAAAACAAATGAAACAAGACAAATGAAATATACCTCAGCACAGAGGAGCTCACCGTCTACTCAATATACATATCGCAAAATAGCATTTATACTAAAGAAACAATAACACTATGAAAACAGCAACTCTGCTCCACCTGGATTAATCAGCTGCCTCACCCTCTATAATGCAAGTAAGGGGATAATGCTGAATGTCAGTGTGAACAAGGCCTTTGTCTGCAGAAATAATAGCGGATAGTGAGAGAGGTGTGCTGGGAAGATACCTCAGCACAGAGGAGCTTACCGTCTACTTAAACACGCATCATAAATAGCATTTATACTAAAGAAACAATAACACTATGAAAATAGCAACTCTGCTCCACCTGGATCAGTGTTTCTCAAATAGGGGGGGCGCGAGGCTCCGTAAAGGGGGGCTCCAGGTCACAGGAGATGAACGCTTCCACTGTGGAAGCGTTCATCTCCATAGTGATCTGTATCGCCGTCCTCTGGAGCCTGCACATGATTTTGGGGGGGGGGGGGGGGTGTTAATGGCCCTCGCCTGTGGGGAGATTGGTGTACTAATAACAATTTTATAGACAAATGATACTATTTACAGTCGCGCGGGGGGCGCGAAATGTTTTCTTCTTCCTGGGGGGGGGGGGGGGCCATGACAGAAAATAATTGAGAAGCACTGACCTGGATTAATCAGCTGCCTCACCCTCTATAATGCGAGTAAGGGGATAACGCTGGATGTCAGTGTGAACAAGGCCTTAGTCTGTCTGCAGAGAGGTTTGCTGGGAAGCACAGAGGAGCTTTCCGTCTACTTAAACACGCATCATAAAATAGCATTTATACTAAAGAAACAATAACACTTTGTAAACAGCAACTCTGCTCCACCTGGAGTAATCAGCTGCCTGAACCTATCCCTCTATAATGCAAGTAAGGGGATAACGCTGGATGTCAGTGTGAACAACGCTTTAGTCTGTCTGCAGAAATAATAGCGGATAGCGAGAGAGGTTTGCTGGCGAGCAGCGAAGTGAAAAGCAGACAAGAAAGACATGCAGATATACACGGACAGACTAAGCAAGGTGACCTGTGCAAGACATGGAAGCCTGCGAGAAAGCGAGACGGAGTCACGCTGACCCCTGCTGCCTAGATGTGCCGCCACGTGGACGCCAAGCGTGGGCTGTCAGGCGCGAGAAAACGAGACGGAGTCACGCTAACCCCTGCTACCTAACCGCACTGCCACGTGGGCACCAAACGTGGGGGTGCCAGGCAGGATCGCTCCGGTGCAGTGCTGCTCCTACTCACCAAAGAAGCCGACACACCGCCGGCCGGACTGTAACGGGATGACCGGAACGACCTCAACTGGGATCCTGGATGCTGACTGGGTATGGAAGCTGCAGATTCAGCCCATGTGCTGCAACAGGTGGCTCTGACTGCACACAACTACGCAGCAGCCCTCAACACGCCCAAGGGAGGCGCCTGCCTGGTATAAATGTGCTACTTACGCCCCTCCCACAAATACAGGCCAATAAACTGGCCTTCTAACAGGTTGCCAGGGGCAGATTGGGAACTTAAAGTGGCACTGGAAAAACAATCTAAAAATGGCCCCATGTTGTAGGCAGGTTCAATTTGACGGAAGGCTGGGCAAACACAAGTAGGTGGGACCAACACAAGTAGGCAGTGGTCAGCAATACCATAGTGCAGTACAAAATACCATCTTAGCAGAACCTAATACCAAAGTGCAGCACAATATATGGCCCCAGCAGAACCAAATACTTCAATGCATCACAAAATATTGTCCCAGAAAAACCAGAGAATAGCACAGAATACCTTCTCCAGAAGCTCTCCCTCTGTGGTGACCATCTGCAAATACCACATTCTATCCTCCTCCTGCTCCTCCTTCTTCACCTCCTCCAGTTGTCTATTAAAGTATAGAAGGGACTGAGGAGATGAGACGCAGGCCACAGAACTAAGACAGCAATACTAGCAGCATGCTGCCTGGTTTTTCAGTGACACCAAACATACACAAGAATACAGCACTACATACCTATTATATCCAGTGATGTCTCCTCTGATTGTAGATATTCTTTTTCCTCATCTTCTCCATTCAGCCCAAACTGCCATGATAACTTCTTTCAGCCACATATCTCTTTTTACTTTGCCACAACGACATTTTAGATTACTCTCTTTTTCATCATCCTCCCAACCTTCGACACAAACTCCCTACCCTGGTGCCCTAGCAGAGTCTTTCTGCTGCCATCTCCAATACTGTCATGCTCCCGAATGATGCCTCCAAATGTTATACTAATGAATAAATAGTGCCATACATATAGTCTCCCTTAAAATACTAGTACCATACACAAACAATTGTTCCAGGCACAGAGCCCCAACAGTTATACTGCTCCCCTATAGTGCTGCCAGCAGTAATAATGCCCTTCTATAGTGATCCTAGTAGTAATATGCTTCTTTACAGTGGCTAATGTAGAGCCCCAGCAGTCATAAAGCTCCTATAATGACCCCAGTAGTATTAAAGCTCTATATAGTGTCCCCAAAAGTAAATGATGCTCCCTGTAGTGTCCCAGTAATAATAGTGCCTCATATAGTGTATATAAACCATTAGAAAATGTGATGTGGTGTTAAACAGGCAGGATATGCTCAAACCCATATGCAGTCGTGCATGTGTATAGGGGACCATATACTGCACTTGTAATCCGTTGGTGATGGCAATCAACAGCAAAAAATTGCATACAATGGAAGATGCCAGTAACGGACTACAAGTACCACAATAAACATCCTACATAAGGTAACAATTATGTGGATGTGGAGAACAATCAAAAACTTAACAATAGCAAAGGCAGGTGCACTCTGCGGTAATACTAAACCCTCACACTGATGTTAAAATTGAGAGGTTAGTTCGTCATATCCTACTAGGAGGACATGTCTTAAGCTCGGGCATCGTGCCAAGGTCTCTCAAGTAGCCCGAGGCCCTACCACTCACCTACCTGTGCCGTATGGGCGATACCAGGGGCCAGTGGGCGAATTACGGGAGCATAAGGCCTGACTCGCAAACAGCTTACCAGTAACCTCCAGCATGTAGCCATGCTTGCAATGGGAGGTGGGAGGTGCCTGTGAGCCCCACCCAAGACTGGCTGATATGGCCCAGGGCCTAACAGGTGCACCTAAATGAAGCCTGTAGATGAAAAGCAGGCACATTTAAATTGGAGTTTATACACCTCCAAACATAAAACATAAGAATATACAAACAATTATAAAATGTGGTGTTAAACAGGCAGGATATGCTCAAACCCATATGCAGTTGTGCATGTATATAGGGTACCATATCCTGCAAATGTAGTCCGTTGCTGATGGCAATTAACAGCAAAAAATGCATACAATGGAAGATGCCAGCAACGGACTACAAGTACCACAATAACCATCCTACATAAGGTAATGATTATGTGGATGTGGAGAACAATCAAAAACTTAACAATAGCAAAGGCAGGTGCACTCTGCGGTAATGCTAAACCCTCACACTGATGTTAAAATTGAGAGGTTAGTTCGACATATCCTACTAGGAGGACATGTCTTAAGCTCGGGCACCGCGCCAAGGTCTCTCAAGTAGCCCGAGGCCCTACCACTCACCTACCTGTGCCGTATGGGCGATACCAGGGGCCAGTGGGCTAATTATGGGAGCATAAGGCCTGACTCACAAACAGCTTGCCTCATATAGTGCCCTCAGTAATAATAATTACCCATATAAGGACCTAATTCATAATAAAGACCCCTATAATACCCCCAGTAATAATAATGTCCCCTATAGTTCCTCCAGCAATAATAATGCCCTGTACAGTGCCCCAGTTTTACTAATGTGGCCTATAGTGTTCCAGTAATAATGCCAATTGTGCCCAAGTAATAATAAAAAATGCCCCTATTGTGCCCTCAGTAATGCAACCTATAGTGCCTCAGTATTAGAAATTCCCCCTATCGTGCCCCTATAAATAATAAAAATGACACCCCCCCCCCCACGACCAAAGTGCACCCAGTAGTGCTACCCAAGTTGCCAAAAGTAAAAAAGGCTTACACAGTAAAATATCAATTTTTGCAGATAATACTAAACGGTGTAGAGTAATTAACATGGAAGAGGACAGTATACTGCTACAGGTGGATCTGGATAGATCCACTTGGGCAAATAAGTGGCAGATGAGGTTTAACACTGACAAATGTAAGGTTATCCACATGGGAAGAAATAATGCAAGTCACCAGTACATACTAAATGGTAAAACACTGGGTAACACTAACATGGAAAAGGACCTAGGAATGTTAGTGAGCAGCAAACTAAGCTGTAGAAACCAGTGTCAGGCAGCTGCTGCCAAGGCCAATAAGATTATGGGTTGCATCAAAAGGGGCATAGACGCCCGTGATGAGAACATTGTCCTGCCACTTTACAAATAACTAGTCAGATCACACATGGAGTACTGTGTACAGTTCTGGGCTCCTGTGAACAAGGCGGACATAGAAGAGCTGGAGAGGGTTCAGAGGAGGGCAACTAAAATAATAACTGGAATGGGGCAACTACAATACACTGAAAGGTTATCAAAATTAGGGTTATTCACTTTAGAAATCACAGAAAAAAATGCACCAAACGGATATGCCACTGACTATACTAGCTATTCAAACAAGCAGATATTAAAAGCTGAGACTGCCAATATATTCCTGAACACATCGGAGCCCCTCATGCACCACGTCACGGTCACTCAGCATGGCATGGGGTCCTACCACTACGCTAACTATGGTGTGAACACGGTCTGAAGGTAATGGAATACTGCTCACAGCCAAGCTTCCACACAACCGCATAGCAGGACAACTAATGCAATGTGAATAAAGCAAGACTGTAAGCCACACCCATATGAGACCGTGTGATGGAGGCTACCAGGTGCAAAAGAATGTTAAATGCCAGATGAAGGCACATTCAATACATATGGAACAAAAATCACATTAATATAGTGGCCAATATGGGGGAACTGCTCAGACCCCAAACACTGTAGCGTGTTTCTCATTGGGGGAGCAGTCCCACCGCATGTGGACAGCAGCAAACGGCATGGAGCCCCTCATGACCCCATGCCATGCTGAGTGACCATGACGTGGTGCATAAGGGGCTCCGATGTGTTCCTGACAGGAATATATTGGCAAACAGTCTCAGCTTTTAATATCTGCTTGTTTGACTAGCTGGTATAGTCAGTGGCATATCCGTCTGGTGCATTTTTTTCTGTGATTTTTATATTTATATATTTCATCCGCACAATGCTCCGTTTTGTATAGGATGCCTTTGTGGTGCATGTGGTCCACGCCGGCATCCTCCATTGTACGCAATTTTTGCTGGGGATGGCCGTTTGCTGCTGTCCACATGCGGTGGGACTGCTCCCCCAATGAGAAACACACTACAGTGTTTGGGGTCTGAGCAGTTCCCCCATATTGGCCACTATATTTCTGTGATTTTTATTCACTTTAGAAGCCTAAACAAAAGCAAAGACAGGTGCACTCTGCAATAATACTAAACCCTTACACTGATGTAAAATTGAGAGGTTAGTTCGACATATCCTACTAGGAGGACATGTCTTAAGCTCAGGCACCACGCCAAGGTCTCTCAACTAGCCCTATCACTCACCAATCTGTGCCGTTTGGGCAATACCAGGGTCCAGTGGGTAGATTACGGGAGCATAAGGCCTGACTTACAGACAGCTTACCAGTAACCTCCAGCATGTATTCATGATTTGATGGTGCTCCTGGGGATCATCAAAGATTGGGATATTTTTTTTTATAACCTAACTAACCCTGGGGATTGAAAATCCTGGCTGATTCACGCCTGATTCATTCACTTCAACACACAAAAGCACAATGACGTCTCTCTCTGTACTAAGTACACTGTTCAGCTGGTACTTGTATTGCCACCCACTTCCCCACTCTGTCACCGGTTCATTCTCTGGTCTCCTGATGCTGCTGCAACCTCCACACTATGTAATCTTGCCACTCTGTGGCCTCCTAATGCTGCTGCTGCTACCTCCACTCTGTCATTGTGCCACCCTGTGGCCTCCTCCTGATGCTGCTGCCGCCACCTCCACTCTGTCATTATGCCACTCTGTGACCTCCTGATGCTGCCGCCACCTCCAGCCTCTGTCATTGTGCCACTCTGTGGCCTATTGATTAGTGTTGGTCAAGCACCAAAGTGCTCAGGTGCTCAAGTAGAACACCTCGGGATGCTCGGGTGCTCTTCAGAGCACCCGAACACAATGGAAGTCAATGGGAGAACCCGAGCATTAAACCAGGCTCCCCCTGCTCTGAAGAGGGGAGGGTGTCTGGTTCACAGGAAAAGATTAGAAATTGATGGAAACACCACTGAAATAGTACCTGAACAGCATGGGGAGGATGCATCTTGAACTCCCATGTCACTGCTGGGAACAATGTTGTCTGAGTAATAAGCCACTTTTACAGACTGACAATAATACGCACAAAACCGAAGATAAAACCGCTTTTAGGTGAAAAATTGTTGGGATTCTTTCCTGTATATTTACTTGTATATAAAGTGCAAGTGCTGCCAAAATTTACAATGAAGAGGCACTCCAATACAACCTGTATATCACATAAAGGAGGGCCTCATTCACATTTTGGTACAATTGTTCAGGTAGTGGGACTGCTACCCTCATTAAGCCTATGCACTAAGTGAAAGGACTGCCAAAAATTACAAGGAACCGGCACTACAATAAACCCTTTATTACACATACAGTAGGGCATCATACACACCCTTGAAATTATGATTGATGGCCTGCTGGTGACCCTCTAAAACATTAGGGGCGAGGGCCTGCTGCTGATCTGACCATCTAAAACATTAGGGGCGAGGGCCTGCTGCCGTGCTGACCATCTAAAACATTATGGGCGAGGGCCTGCTGCAGAGCTGACCATCTAAAAAATTAGGGGTGAGGTTCTGCTGCTGGACACCCAATAGTTGTAAGGCACAGAGGGATCACTGAGGACCCTGACACAGTCTGCTGCATACATCTTCACCATCTTCCAAAATTTTTTCCTCCTTGTGACACTAGGCCGTGCATCAGGTTGAGGGTGCTGGTGGGGTATCATAAAACTGTCCAAGGCCTTGGAGAGTGTTGGCCTGCCTGCTGTGTGTTCCCATCGTCTCCCCTCCTCGTTTGGCCAAGGAACTACGTACTCTGCAGCCAGCATTGTCAGCTGGAAATGTTTGGAGCAATTTTTCCACAAGGACCTTCTGGTATTGCATGATTTTGCTTGTCCTCTCCACCACAGGAATGAGAAATGAGAAGTTCTCTTTGTAGCGGGGGTTGAGAAGGGTTAATAACCATTAATCGGTGTTGGCCAAAATGCGTACAATGCGAGGGTCATGGGAAAGGCAGCCTAACATTAAGTCAGCCATGTGTGCCAGAGTCCCAACAGACAAGACTTCGCTGTCGTCATTAGGAGGATGACTCTCAATCTCCTCATCCTCTTCCTCCTCTTCTACCCATCCACAATGAACAGATGGAATAAAACATCCATGGGTACTACCCCCTGTAGCGGAGGCAACCGTCTCCTGCTCCTCCTCCTCCTTCCTATAATCCAATTTGCGCTGAGAAGACAACCTGAGGGTGGTCTGGCTATTACCCTGTGTACTGTCTTCCCCCATTTCCACCTCTTCCCCATGCAAAGCGTCCGCCTTAAATGTGAGCAGCGTGCATTTGAGTAGACACAGAAGTGGGATGGTTACGCTGATAATAGCGTTATCCCCGCTCACCATCTGTGTTGATTCGCCAAAGTTGCATAAAACCTCAGAGAGGTCAGACATCAATGCCCACTCATCGCTTGTGAAGAGCAGAAGCTGACTGGAAAGGTGACGACCATGTTGCAGCTGGTATACCACTACTGCCCTCTGGTGCTCACAAAGCCTGGCCAACATGTGGAACGTCGCACAACGCGGAAGCTGTCGATGACTTGCGCAAATGGGCACACACGTGGCGCACCTTCACCAGTAGCCCAGGCAAACTGGGGTAGGTTTTGAGAAACCGCTGAAATACTAGGTTGAAAACATGGGCTAGGCATAGTATGTGTGTGATCTTGCCGAGCTCCAAAGCCACCACCAAGTTATGGTCATTATCAGACACAACTATGCCTGGCTGTAGGTTGAGTGGCGAGAGCCACAGCTCAGTCTGGTCTCTTATTCCCTGCCCCAGCTCTGCAGCGATGTGCTGTTTGTCACCTAAGCAGAGCAGTTTAAGCACGGCCTGCTGCCGCTTCCCCACTGTAGTGCTACACTTCTTCCAGCTACTGACTGATGGCTGACTGGTGCTGCAATATTATAATTCAGAGGTGGAAGTAGAGAAGGAGGCGGAGGAGAAAGGGGGGGGGGGGTTGCAGCCACTAATATAGGTGGCGGCGGAAACCCTGATGGAAGTAGGGCCTGCAATCCCTGGCGTCGGTAGCACCTGTGCCATCCCAGCCTCCACAACGTTCACCCTGTGTGCCGTCAGGGAAATGTATCGTCCCTGGCCAAAAGCACTTGTCTGTGTGTTAGTCGTTAAGTGGACCTTCCAAATAACTGCGTTGGTCAGGGATGGGTGATTTTACGGGACACATGCTGGTGTAATGCAATGAATGGACCGGCACCCCGCAATCTTTATGTAAAAAGTTTCTTTATTCATCACCCATATGTGACGAGCGTTTCGGGCATGTGCCTTTGTCAAACAATGAGTGATAGTTGCTCAATCCCACAGGAAAAGGATACATTTAAATAACCCACCCCCTGATCACATGACTGTGGCGTCATGTTGCTAGGTAACACAAATGCAAACTACAAAATAAACAAATCAAGGCAGAGTTATACATATCAACATATACATCTCTATAGAGCCTGAGTATTATAGTCAGTGATCTATTTTGAGAACCTGATCCGTAATATATTTAAGTATATACATTTAGACACTATACGTTCAATAAACTGGTTTCAAATGAAACTATTCAATGAGTATTCCTTGTTCAAACCCTTCAGGGCAAGTGTTTCAAGCCGATGAATCCAATATGCTTCATGTTGGTGCAGCATCTGAATCCTATTTCCTCCACGTCGAGGTAAGTCACTTCTTCTATAATTTAAAAACGGAATTGTGAGATGCGATGTTTTTTTTCAATAAAATGCTGAGGAATGGGTAACAAAGTGTTTTCTTTTGTTACCTAGCAACATGACGCCACAGTCATGTGATCAGGGGGCGGGTTATTTAAATGCATCTTTTTCCTGTGGGATTGAGCAACTATCACTCATTGTTTGACAAAGGCACATGCTTGTGCCGAAACGCGCATCACATATGGGTGACGAATAAAGAAACTTTCTACATAAAGATTGCGGAGTGCCGGTCCATTCATTGCATTTGATGGGGCCCTGACCTGCTGACCGTGCACCCGGACCTCGATTAATGCACAGTGCCGTCCATTTTTTTAATTGATACATGCTGGTGTAAGGCTGGGACTGCACACAGCGAAAAATATTGGTGGCTGGTGACAGAGTAACGCAGGACAGCTGCCGCCATCAGGCTGCGGAAAGCCTCAGTGTCCACAAGCCTAAATGGCAACATTACCAGGGCCAGCAATTTTAAAAGGTGTGCATTTAGTGCTATGGTCTGTGGATGGGTGGCTGGGTATTTGCGCTTTCATTCAAAGGACTGGGGTATAGACATCTCTACGCTGAGCTGGGACACAGATGTGGATGTGCTAGCTGATGGTGCTTGCGAAGATCCAGATGCATGGCGGGTGGCATCCGGGCCTGTGTCTTGGACAAGGGATTGGACAGCACGTAACAAAGGGGAAGAGGAGGCAGTGGTGTGACCCGCAGACACTGATTGTGGACCCAGGCGTTCGGCCCATCTATTAGGGTGCTTTGATGCCATGTGGCGGATCATGCTGGTGGTGCTGAGGTTGCTAGTGTTCAGGCCCCTGCTCATTTTGGTATGGCACAGGTTGCAAATGACAATTATTTTATCGTCCACATTTTCTTTAAAAAAGCGCCCAGACTGCGGAACACCTAACCCTTGGCAAGGGAGATTTCCACAAGGGGGTGCTCCAGGGAACAGTTGCAGGCCTGTTTGGTGTGGCCCGCCTTCTCCCTTTTGCCACCCCACTGCCTCTTCCAGCCTGTTGCGGTGCTGCGGATCCCTCCCCCTCTGTACTGCTGTCCTCGCTTGGCTTGCCACCTTCCCAGGTTGGCCTAATGACTTCATCATCCATCACCTCCTCTTCCACTTCCTTACTCTGGTCATCCTCCTGACTTGTTGACCTAACAACAACCTCAGTTATTGGCAACTGTGTCTCATCATCATCATCCACCTCGTGAAACACTAATTGCTGTTCCCTACCGTCATCTTCTTCTAACTGTGGATGCTCAAGAGTTTGGGAATCAGGGCACAAGATCTCCGTTTGTCCCTCTTCAAGTGGGCTTGTCTAGAGGCCCAAATTAAGGAATGGCGATGAAAAGAGCTCCTCAGAATATCCGAGAGTGGGAGAATCAGGGTGAGGATTCTGTTGACCAGACTCTTGGCTACAGAGACTGGACTTTGTGGAGGACAGGATGGTGCTTAACCGACGGGAAGCATTATCTTCTGCAATCCAACCGACCACCTGGTCGCAGTGGTCTGACTTCGAAAGTGGCGTCTTGCGCCACCCTGCAAACTGGGACATGAAGCTAGTTATCGTGGATGAGTATGTTTTTTGTGCTCTGGCAGCAGGCACAGTTTCACCATGCCCAGGACCACGACCTCTGCGTGCACCATCAGCAGCACAGCCACTTCCTTGTCCCTTACTGCTCGCCTTGCGCATATTAAATGGTCTACATGTGCTTCACAAGTATGTCACACATACAGTAGCGCCGGTTTTGTAAGTGTATGCGCAAATAAAGTACACAGAATGTCACAGATATTTTTAGAATGTGCATACGTTAAACAGGAGGTGTAGCACAGATAATGTCGGCGTCACCACCGCCTAATAAAAAATTACACTGAATGAATGTCACAAATGGTTAAGATGCACAAACGTTATACAGAAGGTATAGCGCAAGTAATGTCGCTGTCACCACTGGCCAATAAAATATTACACTGAATGAATGTCACTGATATTTAGGATGCACAAAAGTTATACAGGAGGTATAGAGCAAGTAATGGCGCTGTCACCATCGGCTAATAAAAAATGACACTGAATTAATGTCACTGATATTTAGGATGCACAAACGTAATACAGCAGTGTGGGGGGTTAGCTCTGGTCTCGAGGATCGTTCACATACAGATAGTCGTCCACCGCAGCTTTAGGGGCCAAAACATCGCTTTATTGTCCCAGCATCAACATAAATAAATGAAATTCAAAACAAACACCTGCCCGGCTGGGCTCTAACTTAACACAGTGTGTCCCTGACTCACCTAAGACACTGTTCACACACACGGCACCCATGCGGCTTTCCGAGCCCAATGTCCATCAGCCTCCTGGCTGTTACCTCACCAGTGTCTTTTGGGGGATTGTGGTCCAGTCGTCCGCCCGACGCTGACCATGCGACCCTTATGCCTAGGCGTCGCGGGACCCCCCAAACTTCAGGCTACTCCCAGCCTTGTGGTCTCTCAGCTCTCCCAGATCAAACCACACACAGAACCACTCCAGGCTTCTGTACCTCACAGGACACACCCAACTCACTGTGAGGACAGCTTTATGCTCTGTTGATTGTGGCACCTGTTGCTGCCTCAGACCTGCCCACCGATGGGAAAGAGATGGATAATCCTGCCATTCCTCTCTTCTATCAGCCATGAGGCCTGTCACTGCCTCACATATCCCTCCCCCTTTGTTCAACCCCGTAGGGGTGAACACTAGCATCCAACCACGATGCTCGTGAGAGGGCATCGACCTGGCCTACAGTCTTCCCCTTATTCTGCCAGACCCAGGCCAATAGTGCTTGGTTTCTCACCCACATGAGTTTAGTATGGGGCAAATAAGACCTACGGGATTTTCTTGCCCATCTCATGACCCGGTACTCTTTTTCACGAGTGAGGATGATGCGCTTTCGCACCAGTGGCCTCTCTCTTTCGTTTTTTCTCTCTCCACATTTCGCATCAGCACATGTTCCTCATGTCCTTTCTTGGACTGCTGCAACTCTCGACTAAACTGTTCCCTCACTTCGGCCGACTCTTCTTCAGCCTTATCTTTGGTCTTGGGAACATCCGAGGATTTCTCCCACTCCAACTCATCAGCCTCAGCCTTTGAGTCTCTTTTGGAGTCTTCAGTCACTTTGATAGGCTTTTCATCCTTCACGGACACAGCATTACATACTTGCATTCTTAGCTCCCCTCCTCTTTCTCATTAAGGATGGAGGTACTTGGGACATCAGAGTCCGTTTCAGACTCAGCATCTTCTGGCAATCCCTGAAGAGGTTCACCCAGGATATGGTTCTCCTTTCGGGCAGGATTTAGGAGAGCCAGCCCATCGGAGTAGACAGCACCCTCATACTGGTCGTCGGTCCCCCGTATTTCTTCCCCAGCAGACTGCTGGCTTTCTGGAAGGCATTGACAGCAGAGGGAATGTCTTTCATGACCAGGTCCTGGCCACACACTGCCACGAGTCTCTGGGCTTCTGCAACCACCTCAGCACCATCATCTGGTTCAGCAGATACCTCTTCCATCTTCCTCTCTGCCTCGGCTGGCACCACAGCGCCACCACCTCCAGACCCATTCTTAACGGGCTCTGACTTCATGGCATCTTTTAGAGAATCTTCCTCTTCAGGTATCTCATTTTCTTCCCCCTGCTGCGCAGGAGCACGCTTAGGCCTCTCCAACTCATAGATTTCATCTTTTGAGCTCCTGAGATCTTCCATCTCTACTCTGAGTTGCTTGTTCAGCCTCTCCAATTCATCTCGCTCCTTAAGCGCTTTTTCAAGGGCTCTAGCCAAGGAGAGGGCCATAGTCGTCTTCTTAGTTTTTCGGACCAGCTTGTTAGCAGCGCCCCGCTCTTGGGCCTTCTGTTCCAGCGGCTCTTCACTCTGTTCTGGTGTAACAGCAGTTGTAGGAGTACCACCATTCTTCCTTAGACACTCTGTGGGATTTCCCCAGGGACTCTTCAAGCCCATTGTCGAGGTCTACTATAGACTTTTGTGTCTTTCTGGAGTCTTTTCCTTCCCCAGGACACCAGGCGGTAGACCCTTCAATTCACTCGTCTTTTCCGGGGTCTCCTCTTTTGTCCCTTCTGCAGCCATCTTTAGCGACTCTGTGACGACAGCTAGTCCCTTCTCTATCGTATCTAGGGACCGTGTGGCGAGAGTGAGATCAGCCTCCGGTTTGCAGCTGTACTGTTCTGTCAGGTCATCTAAGACTAACTGGATATGAGCT
Source organism: Bufotes viridis (assembly GCA_033119425.1). Classification (NCBI taxonomy): domain Eukaryota; kingdom Metazoa; phylum Chordata; class Amphibia; order Anura; family Bufonidae; genus Bufotes; species Bufotes viridis. The sequence goes on from CM065599.1 coordinate 43,186,635, forward strand.
TCAGACACTAGGCTGACGTCACCCGACTGAACTCTCGTCTCGTCAGATATAACTGTCACCTGGTCGCTACTAGTAACCACTTTAGTTTGGCAAGACCTCGGCATGGCAGCCTTTCTCTATGAGTTGCTATCGGTCACAGAACATGCGTTATATATACCGCTCGTGTCATTCTCAATCCTGTCCTCTAGGGGCACCGATGAGCTAATCCCCACCTGGGACATTTTATTAACCATAGAAACCTGTGGAGACTGCATATCCACTTCTAGTACGTGTGGTACACCCTCTAGGACGGCCCCATGTACTTGCACATTTTTCACAGTGGTTTCCCTCAGTTGTGATCTCTCAACATCAATTAGCCTTTTATACCATCCACATTTTTACCAACAGGGGAGCTTCTTCCCTGATCACACCCTTTAAAGGAGCAGGTATATCATCATCACACATATCATTAGGCACTTCAAGTAACTTGTTTTCTATGTGCAGAACCTTCACATTAACCACATTATCATTATACATTTCAACAAACTCTGCACCTTCACTTGGCACCGTGTCTGCACCACTGTTTCTAATGGTCATTTCACTTAAACCATTGCTTTCTATCTGCATTTGCCTTACACCTTCATTTAAAGGGACAGGTACAGGTTCTGTAGGAGCTTCATTACTTCCTACAGAAGTGTCTCCATTGCCCCACATTACGTCACGCATGAGCATATTTGCAACATCAAGTCCATCAGTCTCTGTTCCCACCATGGTCTCACCCTCCGTGAGGACCACCGGATAGTCCACAGTATTCACATAATTGTCCCGGACAGACATCATTCTACCTCTTACCCAGGCTAGCATGGGATCTCTGATTTTCGCCATCCCAAACCTAGCCTTGGTCACGGGCACTTTAAACAACATCTTGAGCTTCTCCCCTGCAGATTCCTGCGAGAGAGCAACCGCAACAGGCTTACCAGCCTGTTCAGACACAGCATTTTTCCCATAGTCACTCATTTTTGAGACATCTTCACGCCGCAGCGCTTTATCACTCACCAGCCCGGCAGGTAGCAACTGCCGCTGGCTCACTGCCACTGGGTCTGCCACAAAATTATCAACAGGAACAGTCTTACCGATTGTCGTCAGTGACTCAGCACTCCCGGAAGATAAGGGTAGTCCAGGAATATCTCCAGCACGGTCACCACCCTTCTCCTCAATGCAGTAGTTGCCACGGGAGACGCCTTGGACTTGTCTCCTGTCTTTTTCCGGACGGACATTCCAGCCGCACCCTTTAGGACTCTGTGCACAGTCGCAGGGAAAATAGGCACTCCTGAGAAACGCACCACTCTCCACCTCTTTGTCTTCCCGACGGTTGCCCTTGGCAACGGCACATATTACCTCGAACAGTCCACTACGATTCAGAGCAGCCTCTCTGAGTGCAGCACTTGACTTCCTCAACATGCAATTAGTTTCCCGCACCAGCTGCTCTATTATTTTCTCTGTGGCCTCGGTTTTCCGCCAAACCAGACCATCTTTCACCCAGGTCGCCATTTTGACCAAAAAATTTCCACAGGTCAGTTTCTTTTATTGTGCTTCTGGCCCTTTAAATACCAACACAGCTTGCACCACAGAAAAAAATAAGTCCAGAGTAACACCAGCAGTTTTCCAGCAGCACCTGCTCCAGCGAACAAGCAGGCTTCTGGCCCTTTAAATCACTGCACAGCAACACAGCAATTTCCTTGGCAACATTTAGCAGCACCTGCTCTTTTCTGTCAGGTCGTTGCCCCTAGCAACACTTTGCCTTTTTCCAGCAGGGATGACTGCCCGCATCCGACACCAAATGTGGGGGTTAGCTCTGGTCTCGAGGATCGTTCACATACAGATAGTCGTCCACCGCAGCTTTAGGGGCCAAAACATCGCTTTATTGTCCCAGCATCAACATAAATAAATGAAATTCAAAACAAACACCTGCCCGGCTGGGCTCTAACTTAACACAGTGTGTCCCTGACTCACCTAAGACACTGTTCACACACACGGCACCCATGCGGCTTTCCCAGCCCAATGTCCATCAGCCTCCTGGCTGTTACCTCACCGGTGTCTTTTGGGGGATTGTGGTCCAGTCGTCCGCCCGACGCTGACCATGCGACCCTTATCCCTAGGCGTCGCGGGACCCCCCAAACTTCAGGCTACTCCCAGCCTTGTGGTCTCTCAGCGCTCCCAGATCAAACCACACACAGAACCACTCCAGGCTTCTGTACCTCACAGGACACACCCAACTCACTGTGAGGACAGCTTTATGCTCTGTTGATTGTGGCACCTGTTGCTGCCTCAGACCTGCCCACTGATGGGAAAGAGATGGATAATCCTGCCATTCCTCTCTTCTATCAGCCATGAGGCCTGTCACTGCCTCACAGCAGGTATAGCGCAAGTAATGTCGCTGTCACTACTGCTTAATAAAAAATTACACTGAATTAATGTCACTGATATTTAGGATGCACAAACATTAAACAGGAGGTATAGAGCAAGTAATGTCGCTGTCACCACCAGCTAATAAAAAATTACATTGAATTCATGTCACTGATATTTAGGATGAGCAAACGTTATACAGGAGGTGTAGTGCTGGTAATGTCGCTGCCAACAGCAGCAAAAAAATTAGACTGAATGTCACTGATATTTCGGATACGCAAACGTTATACAGGAGATGTAGCGCAGATAATGTCGCTGTCTGCAGCGGCCAAACAATTGCAAGCTATTTAGCGCAGGTTGCGCTAAAAATATATATTACTGCCAGATACAACTATAGTCCTTAAAAGAACTTTTGGTTCTCTAACAAGTTTTATCAATTTAGTGCAGGTTGCACTGAAAAGATATATTGCTGCCACACACAATAGTCCTTAAAAGAACATTTGGGTCGCTAACAAGTCTTAGCAATTTAGCACAGGTTGCGCTAAAAATATATATTGCTGCTACACACAATAGTCAAACCAATCTTTACAAAACAATAATTCACCACGCCTACAATGTCATAAACCCCTATAAATGATTCAGCGCTATAGGTGCATCATATAAATCTTTATTAAGTATTCAACAAGAAATAACATCATATAAAATCATTAAAACACTGGAGCACAGATAAATGATTTTTTACACACAATAGTCCTTAAAAGGACTTTTGGGTCTATAACAAGTATAACAACTAAAATATTTCAATTTTACTACCTACACTATACCTCCTTTCTACTCTCCAGCTCTCCCTGACTAAGACTGAGCCGAACACGTGTCATCGGGTGCTATATAGCACCCGATGACGCGTTCCGGCCAGCCAATCACTGTAATGCCAGCAGCCAAGATGGCTAAAGCATTACAGTGAAAGGCAGCACTTACCTGTACGTTAATTGGCTGCGTAGCAGCCAACAAACGTGCGGGGAGGAGACTTGAGCATCGTGCTCGAGCACATGCGGTATTCAGCCGAACACCACGATGCGCCAAGCATCGAAATGCTCAAGTCGAACTAGTGTTCGGCCGAGCATGCTCGCCCAACACTACTCCTGATGCTGCCGCCACCTCCACACTCTGTAATTGTGCCACTCTGTGGCCTCCTGATTCTGCCGCCACTTCCACACTGTCAACGGGTCACTCTGTGGTCTCCTGATGCTGCTGCCACCTCCACACTATGTCACCTTGCCACTCTGTGGTCTCCTGATGCTGTTGCAACCTTCACACTTTGTCACTTTGCCATTCTGTGGTCTCCTGATGCTGCTGCTTCCTCAACACTATGTCACCTTGCCACTCTGTGGCCTCCTGATGCTGCTGCTGCCACCTCCATACTGTCATTGTGCCACCCTGTGGCCTCTTCCTGATGCTGCTGCCACCTCCCCACTCTGTCTTTGTGCCACTCTGTGGCCTCCTGATACTGCCGCCACCTTCAGACTCCGTGGTCTCCTCATTCACGTGTCATCTCTGTTTTGGATCTACTCTTGTTTTTTTGGCATTAGCAATACTGATGGATTACTGACCAAATGCGTACCGAGTGAAGGCAGATGCTCAACAGACAGGATCCGTTTTTTGGGGTTATTGTTCTGACGGATCAGAGGAAGGGCAAAATAATCAGTGACATCAACACAAACTTACTGCTGACACCCTCTCCACTCTGTCGGGGGGCTTTACTTGTATAAGCGTTTAATATAACAGGTTATGTAGACATCTATGTGGAATCAGCTGATGAATGTGTAAAAGGAGTGTGCTTCTTGGCGTTAACATCGACCTGTAAGGCTGAGTTCATACTTGAGTTATTTGGTCAGTTTTGGCCCCGTGACTGCCCAATTCTGTGCAGTGATTCTAAGAGCGATGCCTGTCATCTGCATGTCATACTAACTCACAGTATTATTTCACTACCACAGCAGACTCCCTATGCATGTTACTGCAGGGCACAATGTTCTACACCACTATAAAGGCTCTCTGAAGCCAGGAAATAGCAGTTTTTTAACGCGATTTGACGCAAATAAATTCGGATCGAACCAAATTTTTAGAAAAATTCGGCAAACCGGCTGAATCGAATTTTTGAAAATTCGCTCTTCTCTAATCACATTACGCAAAGAACACCATCCCCCCAGTGAAACATGGTGATGGCAGCATCATGCTGTGGGGATGGTTTACAGCAGTCGGGACTGGGAAACTGGTCAGAGTTGAGGGAAAGATGGATGGTGCTAAATACAGGCATATTCTTGAGCAAAACCTGAATCTGTGCATGATTTGAGGTGAGGTTCATCTTCCAGCAGGACAATGACCCCAAACACACTGCTAAAGCAACACTTGAGTGGTTTAAGGCAGTGTTTCCCAACCAGTGTGCCTCCAGCTGTTGCAAAACTACAACTCCCAGCATGCCCGCACAGCAAAAGTCTGTCCGGGCATGCTGGGAGTTGTAGTTTTGCAACAGCTGGAGGCACACTGGTTGGGAAACACTGGTTTAAGGGGAAACATGTTATTGTGATGGAATGGCCTAGTCAAAGCCCAGATCTCAATCCAACAGAAAATCAGTGGTTAGACTTAACCCCTTAATGACCAAGCTTGTTTGGGCCTTAATGAGCAAGGCAAATTTTGGAAATTGACATGTGTCACTGCAGCTTAGAATAACTTTGTAACGGTTTTGCACATCAAAGTAATTCTGACACTGTTTTCTCGTCACATATTGTACTTTACTTAGGTGGTAAAATTCTACAGATAAAATATGCGTATCTTTATTAAAAAAGTGAAAATTTATGAAAATTTGTAAAAATTGGCACATATTCCTATTTTTAACTGCAATATTTCACATACATGCATAAATACTATTCAAAATTTTTTATCAGAAATATATTTCCACATCTTTACTTTATTTTGGCTGCACTTACAAAAAAATTTACTTTTTTTTTTAATTTAGGAGACAACACTTTTACATAAATTTTAAAATTTTTAAGTACATATTTTTTCCTGCAACAAGAGCACATGAAAATGAAGATGTACACCCCAAAATGTATCCCCCCGTTTCTCCTGTCTTCAGAAATACCCCCATTGTGGCCCTAATCTTATGTCTTGGCAAACGGCAGGGCCCAAAAATAAAGGAGCACCCAGTGGTTTTCAGAACACAAAATTTGCTTGAAAATGGTTCAGACCCCATTGCACACTTGTAATGGCGTTGAGCTGCCAAAACAATAGAAAACCCCCATAACGGACCCCATTTTGAAAACTAGACCCCCTAAGGTATTCATCTAGGGGTGTAGTGAGCATTTAGACCCCCTAGTTTTTTGTAGAAATTAATGTAAAGCAGATGGAAAAAAATATTTTTCATTTTTTACACAAAAGTGTCAATTTAAAGACAGATTTTTTCTACAGAGCACATGAAAATGAAGATATACACCCCAAAATGTATCACCCCATTTCTCCTGTCTTAAGAAATACCCCCGATGTGGCCCTAATCTTATGTCTTGTCACACGGCTAGGATCTTTTAGATAATAAACTGAAAATGGTTTAGCCCCCATTGCACACATGTAATGGCGTTGAGCTGCAAAATGCTAGAAAACCCTTATAAATGACCCCATTTTAAAAACTATATCCCTTACAGTTGAGAAGTGAAGCTTAGCACTTCTCGCCAAACTGAAAAAAAGGGAAAAAAAACTGAACTGTAGTGACAGGCAACAAGTCCAAGAAAACGGAGCAACATGTCTCCAGCTATGTTGCAAATTCCAGTTTGTTTACAAGATACAAGAACACGGATAGGGCTGCCATGACAAGCTGGCACTCAAGTATAGTGACTGGTTGTACGTCTCTTTAGCCCCATCAATCCCTATATGAGAGACGAACGTGCTAAGTGACGCGGTGGTCCATAACAGGCCCCTGCCCGGCATAGTAATAACCACTATGCACACAATCAACCAGTCACCTACAGAGTATATAAAGAGACAGTGTCCAGAACCGTCTGTAGGAACAGTAATGAATCACTAATTCCCCAAATTATGTCATTATTTTTAGACTTGTTGTGGGTAGAGATGAGCGAACTTTAAAAAAAAGTTTGGCGTTCGGGTTGTGGTAATCGCCACATCCCGTTATGGATTCCACTACCGCGGACTATCGCGGCATGTGGAATCCATAAGGGGCGGCTTCCACGAACCCGAACTGTTGAACAGCCGAAGGACCTGGGGTGACGTCACCGTCATGTGATCAGTGCAGGGGGCGTGGCTCAGCACGGGATCAAATCGCCCCCTGCACTGATCACATGATCACATGACGGTGACGTCACCCCAGGTCCTTCGGCTGTTCAACAGTTCGGGTTCGTGGAAGCCGCCCATATGGATTCCATATGCCGCGATAGTCCGCGGTAGTGGAATCCATAACGGGATGCGGCGATTACAACAACCCGAACGCCAAACTTTTTTTTAAAGTTCGCTCATCTCTAGTTGTGGGATGTCCCCCAAATAAATTCTTAATAAAGCCCTTAGTGTACTGGTGAGGAACAACTCAATGATTAGAGATCCTTCAATTAAAAAAATACCATGCCAATATCACGATACAGTAATGTAAATGGAATTAACTGCTTTGTGTGGCAGGACATAGTCATAAAAAATGAAATTAGGAAAATTAAGGAAACAAATCAGAAAAGGTAAAATTAGTTCCAATGTCTGAAAAAAAAATTTGCTCCACGACCCATCCCAAAGGAAAGCCCACAAACTAAACAGAAAATGAGAATAAATTGACTTCCTGAACCCCCCCCCCCTGTTCTTTTTGGTATTAAATAAAATTAATAATTCGCAACCGTATGGTACGTTTCAAAAAAGGGGTAATTACAGAGCCTGGTTGTGATGGGCAACTGGGGCAGTAAATCTGGGTGTTCCTCCTCCTTCCATGTTTGCTACACACCCGGCATCTTTTCTGCGGATAAGTTTTGCTGGTAGTGGCAGGGACGGGGTGAGGGAAATAGCGTTTTGTAAGCCTTCGAACGTCCTCCGAATCGAAGGCTTGCCCAGGTCCCCCACTCAAACAGGAGACTCTCAACCACCTTCTCCTGGTACTCAAGGAAGTTGAGGTTTCCCTGGGACTTTTTAAATAAAATAAAACTATTGTAAGTAGCAATCTGGATGAGGTAGATTGCTACCTTTTTATACCAGGCCCTGTTTTTTTGCTTCACCAGGTAGGGATGATGCGCCTGGTCCAAAAGGTCTACACCTCCCATAAATTTATTGTAGTCTGTCACACAGACCGGTTTGTGTTTGTCCGCAGTAGCCCCCCTCTCTCTAACTGCCAATGTGGTGTCTGCATGCATGGTGGTCAGCATGTAGACATCTTTCCTATCCCTCCACTTCACGGCAAGCAGCTGGTCACTTGCGAGGGCGAAGGATGTTCCTTTCTCCAAACGTTTGGAGACCAGCGGTTGTGGGTATCCAACTCTATTTTTGCGGACTGTCCCACAAGCCCCTGTGTTTGCAGCAAGGAGGGATTTATAAAGGGGTATACTGGTATACAAATTATCTGTGTACACATAGTACCCATTGTGCAAGAAAGGCGCCAATAAATCCCACACAATTTTGCCTGATGTTCCAATATTTTCGGAGCAGCCTGGGGGGTTAAGTTGGGAGTCTCTGCCCTCATAAATAGACAGTCCGCAGGTGTAGCCGGTTGTGCTCTCGCACACCTTATACAATTTTACCCCATATCCGGCACACTTGGAAGGAATATATTGACGGAAGGAAAGGCGGCCTTTAAAACTAAAAAGGGACTCATCAACAGATACATTTTTTTCAGGGGTATATCATTTCAAGAATAAATCTGTAAGGAGGGAAATAAGGGGTCTCAATTTATTTAGGCGGTCGAAGGCTTGGTCAGTTCTGAGGAGGACTTGGGAATTGTCTGAAAAATGCATAGACTTCATAGCCGTTACGGGACATAACTACTGCAAACACAGTAGGATCGGACAGAGTTTTTTTTTTTACGATGCCCATGTCCAGGATAAGCCCTAAAAAATTTTTATTTCAGGGAAACCGGAGTTTAGGAAAAGGAGCAAGAAACAGAGATTCATTAGATCATTCTTGTATACAGTTGGTTTGATTCTAGCTAGTCTTCCTACTGCTGTAAGGGACCACAGTAAGTAAGAATCTTGATATCACTGCTCTATATTGAATTTATTTATTTTTTCCCCTCTCTTTTCCTGTGTAATCCCCATTTAGTATGACTTCCATTATTGACAGCGCCGTCCAGTGCACATCTTGTATGATGTATGCAGTCCTGGAACAGCCGGTCGAGGGTGTATATATTTGTTCAAAATGTGAGCAAATTACCCGTTTGGAATCGCACATCGAGTCTCTAAACAGGCGAGTTGCAACACTGAAAGCCACTGACAATTTGGAAAAGAGTTTGCTGCTCACTGAGCAAGCACTCTATGGGGTAGATGTGGGGGAGGGTGGTAGCGAGGAGGCAGAGGAGAGTGAGGTAGTTAGTTGGGTAACAGTAAGAAAGCGGGGTAGGGGGAAGAGTGCCAGGGAGGCTAGCCCTGATCTGACACACCCCAACAAGTTTTCACGGTTGGCAGATGAGGGGGATGACAGTTCAGGGACGGCACCGCTGCAGCCAGACACTTCCTCTGGAAGTCAGGGGAATGTCAGCTCCAGTAAGCAGGGGACCAGGAGAGCAGGGCAGGCCAGACAGGTGCTGGTAGTGGGAGACTCAATTATTAGGGGTACAGATAGGGCGATCTGTCACAAAGATCATGATCGCCGAACAGTGTGCTGTCTTCCTGGCGCTAGAGTTCGACACATCGCTGATCGGTTTGACAGATTACTGGGAGGGGCTGGAGAAGATCGAGCGGTCATGGACCATATCGGAACCAATGACAAAGTTAGAGGAAGGTGGAGAGTCCTTAAAAATGATTTCAGGGACTTAGGTCAAAAGCTTAGGGCAAGGACCTCAAAAGTAGTATTTTCTGAAATACTGCCTGTACCACGAGCCACACAAGAAAGGCAGCGGGAGATTAGGGAGGTTAACAAGTGGCTCAAGAACTGGTGTAGGAAGGAGGGGTTCGGGTTCATGGAGAACTGGGCCGACTTCTCTGTTGGCTACAGGCTCTACCGTAGGGACGGCCTGCACCTCAATGGGGAAGGGGCAGCTGTGTTGGGGAGAAAGATGGCTAGAAGGTTGGAGGAGTGTTTAAACTAGGGACTGGGGTGGAGGGTAATTACGTTATAGGAGGGGAATATAGTGCAGATAGAGACCAGGGACGAGGTAGTGTGTCTGGGGGAGGAATGGAAGGGGGGACTAGAACAGCTGAGAATGAAAGATGTAGGGTAAAAAATACACATAAACCTGTCAAATGTATGTATACTAATGCCAGAAGCCTGACTAACAAGACTGGTGAACTGGAATTAGTGATGTGTGAGGAGGACTATGACATAGTGGGAATAACTGAGACATGGCTGGATGATAGCTATGACTGGGCAGTTAATATAAAAGGTTACAATCTGTTTAGAAAGGATCGTCAAAACCGGAGAGGTGGAGGGGTCTGCCTCTACGTGAAGTCGTGTCTAAATCCCGTAATTCGAGAATACATCTCTGAGGGACATGAACATGTGGAGTCACTGTGGGTAGAAATACATGGAGCAAAAACAATAATAAAATACTAATAGGAGTGTATTATAAACCACCTAATATACCAGAGTCCACAGAAAATCTATTACTAAACGAGATAGACGAGGCGGCAAATCATAATGAAGTCGTTATCATGGGGGACTTCAACTACCCAGATATAGACTGGGAAACTGAAAGCTGTACATCCCAAAAGGAAACAGGTTCTTGGCAATAGCCAAAGACAATTTCCTTTCCCAACTGGTTCAGGACCCCACTAGAGGGACGGCCATACTGGACTTAGTATTAACCAATAGACCTGATAGAACAACAGATGTGCAGGTTGGGGGACACCTGGTAAATAGTGACCATAAAGTTATAACCTTCCAATTATCCTTCAAACGAGAGTTTCTAAAGGGAGGAACAAAAATACCAAACTTCAAAAAAGCAAAATTTAGCCAACTAAGCGAGGCCATAGGCCTAACTAACTGGGACAAAGTCCTCAAAAATAAAAATACAACCATAAAATGGGAGATTTTTAAAAGCATTGTAACATCTAATTGTGAGAGGTACATACGTTATAGGAATAAAAGGCTAAGGAACAATAAAAAAACCAATGTGGAAAAAAAGAAAGCATATAAATCGCTAAAACAGGAGGGGAGTCAGGAAGCACTAATTAACTATAAGGAAAAAAATAGAATATGTAAAAAACTAATACAAATTGCCAAACTAGAGACCGAGAGATTAATTGCCAAAGAGTAAAACTAACCCTAAAATGTTCTTCAATTATATTTGTGGTCGGGGCTACATGACACGTAACCGTCTACCTGCCTACCTAACTAGCAACGTCAGACGAACAACCTGCATCACATTCGTCGCGCTTTCGCAATATTCGTTATTTCGCATGCAATATCATGACTAGCGGCTAATTCGAGTAATATTTGCGTGCGCATAAATTGTTCGTTATTAATAATGTTTAAATGTATAGAAAGCTTGAAATGGTGGGAGTCATTTGACTGAATGGAAGGGGCGAAAAGACATGTACGGATTTCCGTACATCAGCGTACTGGAGTCTGACACGACCTGTTAACGCTAGGTAGGTAAGGGAATACAAACCGTGAATAGACTAATGCGATTATTCAAGTGACAAACATTATTAAATCTCTATTGTTTAATCTCTACTGTGACAGGAATAGTGGGAACTGAGAAAGAAGCAACTAAGGTTGGGGAAATTATGTCTTATTATAATTATTTTTTCCTTCAGATACAGTTTCTTTATCACTCACTATCCATCTCAAGAGCGAATATACGTAATTGCAAATATGGGGTCAAGTATTTAACATATTCGCAAACCTCGAAATCACGATATTCGAGATCAAACTCGCCTTGCGAATACTCGCGCACAACACTAGTGGCGAGTGGGCCGTGGGAACCGCAACAGAGTACTCGCAAGGCCTTGGTTTGTTACTGCTGCCAGTAATTGCTGATAGACACGAACCGGGCACCCTGAATGGAAAGTCGGAAAGTAAATGATTATATTGGGGGGCCAAGAAATGGTAACAAAACCAGTGCCAGAGAAAGCATCAGAAGAAAAAGTAAAATAAAAATGGTTGAAACCGCCGTGACCTGAGCGACGTGTACAGTTTGACGTTGCGATACTGCAACCTGACGAAAACGTGACTTACCCAACACTGAACCTATAGCAGACTTTGAAGAAACATCAAGTAGCGAGTTTGGAAGCTGAAAGTTTCACACATACTTTATTTTCCATTTAATTTTATTTTTATTTATTTTTTAACGCTTTTTTTTTTTTTTTTTGCGCTACCTTAGCAACAGATGTAATTGACCACACCAACTAAGAATGGAGAGCTGTTACGCGACCTGAAGAAGCAAATGACATGCAAAGATGCTCCTGGCTGTGGTAGTATGCCGACACAGACGTGAGGCCTGTAGGCATCAGAACCAACGAAATGGTTGACACTGCCGAGGCCTGAGTGACGGGTCAGGCCTGATGTTGTGACACCGCAAACTGATGAGAAATGACTTACCCAACATTCTGGACCTATAAAAACCTAAAAATAAAACGTCAAGTAGCAAAGCCCGCAACCTAATGGGAAATCCGTGATGTGATTTTATTTTTTATTTTTTCCCTACTACCTTAGCAACAGATGTAATTGACCACACCAACTGAGAATGGCGAGCTGTGAGGTGACCTGAAAAGCAACGAATGACATGTAAAGACAATCCTCACTGTGGTAGTATGCAGACACCGACGTGAGGCATGCAGTAATATAAACCACCTGTACCACACCACTCCGCTATAGGCGAGTACATGCAAACGTCGCCACTATCAGCACATGCGCCCAGTAGAGATGTGGGCATATATGCCATAAAAACAAACTAAACTCAGTTCTCGGCAAAAGCCACGCTTCTATCTATTTTTAGCACAAATAAAGCAACAAAACGAGGCAAAAATAACAAAATAAAAAGGTCCTCATGGGTCTCTGCAATTACTTTTGAAGCAAGTAGCTCCCCCAGTGTCCAGCTAACACTCTGAACTGAAGATGGATCCCCAGCACCAAGCACAGGTGCTTATTAAGTGCACAAACTCAGGTTCACAACCTTAAAGTGATACACACACATTTTACATTTCCAAAACAAATGAAACAAGACAAATGAAATATACCTCAGCACCGAGGAGCTCACCGTCTACTCAATATACATATCGCAAAATAGCATTTATACTAAAGAAACAATAACACTATGAAAACAGCAACTCTGCTCCACCTGGATTAATCAGCTGCCTCACCCTCTATAATGCGAGTAAGGGGATAATGCTGAATGTCAGTGTGAACAAGGCCTTAGTCTGTCTGCAGAAATAATAGCAGAGAGCGAGAGAGGTTTGCTGGGAAGATCCCTCAGCACAGAGGAGCTTACCGTCTACTTAAACACGCGTCGTAAAATAGTATTTATACTAAAGAAACAATACCACTTTGTAAACAGCAACTCTGCTCCACCTGGAGTAATCAGCTGCCTGAACCTATCCCTCTATAATGCAAGTAAGGGGATAACGCTGGATGTCAGTGTGAACAATGTTTTAGTCTGTCTGCAGAAATAATAGCGGATAGCGAGAGAGGTTTGCTTGCAAGCAGCGAAGTGAAAAGCAGACAAGAAAGACATGCAGATATACACGGACAGACTAAGCAAGGTGACCTGTGCAAGACATGGAAGCCTGCGAGAAAGCGAGACGGAGTCACGCTGACCCCTGCTGCCTAGATGTGCCGCCACGTGGACGCCAAGCGTGGGCTGTCAGCAGGGCTGCCATCAGAAATTTTGGGGCCCCTTACACAGCTCAATTTTAAATGTTAAATTTCATAACATTAAAGGTTTAGTTTATTTCAAGATAGAAAAGCATAAAAAGACGCACCTAGGTTTTTGAGGAGAAAAATAAGAAAAAAATTATTTTTAACCAAAAATTTGGTGGGATTTGAACTAATGGTGGCCTGTGGATGGCACTGTTTTTTTGGGGGGGGATCTGTGGATGGCACTGTTTTGGGGGATCTGTGGATGGCACTGTTTTGGGGGATCTGAGGATGGCACTGTTTCGGGGATCTGAGGATGGCACTGTTTTGGGGGGATCTGAGAATGGCACTGTTTTGGGGGGATCTGAGGATGGCACTGTTTTGGGGGGATCTGAGAATGGCACTGTTTTGGGGGGATCTGAGAATGGCACTGTTTTTGGGGGATCTGAGGATGGCACTGTTTTGGGGGATCTGTGGATGGCACTGTTTTGGGTGGAGATCTGTGGATGGCACTGTTTTGGGTGGGGATCTGTCGACTGCACTGTTTTTTTTTTTGGGGGATCTGTGGATGGCACTGTTGTGGGGGGGGATCTGTGGATGGCACTGTTGTTGGGCGGATGGATCTGTGGATGGCACTGTTGTGGGGGATCTGTGGATGGCACTGTTGTGGGGGATCTGTGGATGGCACTGTTGTGGGGGATCTGTGGATGGCACTGTTATGGGGGGATCTGTGGATGGCACTGTTGTCGGGGGATCTGTGGATGGCACTGTTGTGGGGGAATGTGGATGGCACTGTTGTGCGGGGATCTGTGGATGACACATATATAGCATAGGATCCCCCCTAAGTGCCATCCACAGACCGATTCCCCCCCGAAGTGCTATCCACACTGATCCTCAATAAGTGACCCCCAACACTCAGAATTAATAGTGGTATAATAAAGCAAAGACGTTTTTTTCTTTCAGAATCGCGCCGGAGCCCAGTGTCGCCTCCTAGTTAATTTATTCACCTCACTTGCGGCTGACGTAATCTCGCGCAGTGCGTCTGCGTAACATTACGGCGCTTCTCTTCAATTATGTCAGCGCCAGTGAGGTGAGTAAATAAGCTAGTTTGCACGTCAGACAGACACACACGCAGGGACAGACAGACAGAGACACACGCAGGGACAGACAGACAAAGACACACGCAGGGACAGACAGACAGAGACACACGCAGGGACAGACAGACAAAGACACACGCAGGGACAGACAGACAAAGAAATACGCAGGGACAGACAGACAGAGACACACATAGGGACAGACAGACAGAGACAAGGACAGGGACAGAATCATATACACCATGGCCCTCAGAATACACCTGGATCTGTGCTATAAACCCCCTTAATTGCACCAGATTCCACTCCACTTGAACCCCACTGCCCCTGAGTGCTCCACCTGCCCCCTCATACATGAGCTGCCCCTCACCTGCTCTCCATGAAGCTTTGTGGACTCCAGGACTGCAGCACATCCTCCCTCACTGAGCAGCCTGCAGGCACACAGCCCCTCCTCCCTCCACAAGCTGCTGCTGCTGTCGGGGTTTGTCCATGTGACTATGAAGGAGCATGTGACCAGTGATGTCACAGACCTCCTTCTAGCAACTACATTCTACCCATGGATCTGCCGAGACTCCAGCTATCTTGATCTCAGAACAAGATAGCTGGCGCCCGGGGCCCCGGGAGGTAAGGGACAGGCTACAGAAGGAAGAGGGGGAGGAGCACTGGGCCCCAGAGCCGGCTGCCACAATAAAAAAATTTAAAAAAAAATTTAAAAAAAAAAAAAAAGTTTCAGGACTGGCCGGGCCCCCCCAGGGTCAGGGCCCCTTACTGGGGTATGGGCTGTACCCCTGATGGCGGCCCTGGCTGTCAGGCACGAGAAAACAAGACGGAGTCACGCTGACCCCTGCTACCTAACCGCACTGCCAAGTGAGCACCAAACGTTGGGGTGCCAGGCAGGATCGCTCCGGTGCAGTGCTGCTCCTACTCACCAAAGAAGCCGACACACTGCCGGCCGGACTAATCGTGCTGCCGCGTGGGAGCCAAACGTGGGCTGCCAGGCAGAATCGCTCCGGTGCAATGCCACTCCTCCTCACCAAAGGAGCCGACGCATCGCCGGCCGGACTGTAACGGGACGATGCTGCACGAGCTGGTTGCAAACCCTCACCCGACCGGAACGACCTCAACTGGGATCCTGGACACTGACTGGGTATGGAAGCTGCAGATTCAGCCCATGTGCTGCAACAGGTGGCTCTGACTGCACACAGGTACGCAGCAGCCGTCGACACGCCCAAGGGAGGCGCCTGCCTGGTATAAATGTGCTACTTACGCCCCTCCCACAAATACAGGCCAATAAACTGGCCTTCTAACAAATAGTAAAAAATATAAATCTGAAGGAGTCAGCCCTCTACATAGCAATGAGGGGGGTGTTGCAGAGAGCGACGAGGATAAAGCAAAACTATTAAATATTTTTTTCTCCACTATATTAACTGAGGAAAATAAACTGTCAGATGAAATGCAGAATGTAAAAGTAAATCCCCCATTAAAAGTGCCCTGTCTGACCCAGGAAGAAGTACAACAGCGACTTAAAAAGATTAAAATAGACAAATCGCCAGGACCGGATGGCATACACCCCCGTATCCTAAGGGAATTAAGTGATGTCATAGCCAGACCATTATTTCTGATATTTACGGACTCTATAATAACAGGGAATGTTCCACAGGATTGGCGCATAGCAAATGTGGTGCCAATATTCAAAAAGGGTCCAAAAACAGAGCCTGGAAATTATAGGCCGGTAAGTTTAACATCTATTGTTGGTAAACTGTTTGAAGGGTTTCTAAGAGATGCTATTTTGAAGTATCTCAATAAAACTAAGCAAATAACTCCATATCAGC
This sequence comes from Bufotes viridis, assembly GCA_033119425.1. Classification (NCBI taxonomy): domain Eukaryota; kingdom Metazoa; phylum Chordata; class Amphibia; order Anura; family Bufonidae; genus Bufotes; species Bufotes viridis. The sequence goes on from CM065599.1 coordinate 43,202,926, forward strand.
ATGGCTTCATGAGGGATCGGTCATGCCAAACAAATTTAATCAGCTTCTATGAGGAGGTAAGTTCTAGACTTGACAGCGGCGAATCAATGGATGTCGTATATATGGACTTCTCCAAAGCATTTGACACTGTACCTCATAAAAGGTTAGTATATAAAATGAGGATGCTCGGACTGGGAGAAAATGTCTGTATGTGGGTAAGTAACTGGCTGAGTGACAGAAAACAGAGGGTGGTTATTAACGGTAGATACTCAGATCAGGTCACTGTCACTAGTGGGGTACCTCAGGGGTCAGTATTGGGCCCTATTCTCTTCAATATATTTATCAATGATCTTGTAGAAGGCCTGCACAGTAAAATATCTATTTTTGCAGATGACACTAAATTGTGTAAAGTAATTAACACTGAAGAGGACAGTTTTCTGCTACAGAGGGATCTGGATAGATTGGAGGCTTGGGCAGAAAAATGGCAGATGAGGTTTAACACTGACAAATGTAAAGTTATGCACATGGGAAGGAATAATGCAAGTCACCCATACATATTAAATGGTAAAACACTCGGTAACACTGACATGGAAAAGGATCTAGGAATTTTAATAAACAGCAAATTAAGCTGCAAAAACCAGTGTCAGGCAGCTACTGCCAAGGCCAATAAGATAATGGGTTGCATCAAAGGGGCATAGATGCCCGTGATGAGAACATAGTCCCACCACTTTACAAATCACTAGTCAGACCACACATGGAGTACAGTGTACAGTTCTGGGCTCCTGTGAACAAGACAGACATAGCAGAGCTGGAGAGGGTTCAGAGGAGGGCAACTAAAGTAATAACTGGAATGAGGGATCTACAGTACCCTGAAAGGTTATCAAAATTAGGGTTATTCACTTTAGAAAAAGATGACTGAGGGAGATCTAATAACTATGTATAAATATATCAGGGGTCAGTACAGAGATCTCTCCCATCATCTATTTATCCCCAGGACTGTGACTGTGACAAGGGGACATCCTCTGCGTCTGGAGGAAAGAAGGTTTGTACACAAACATAGAAAAGGATTCTTCACTGTAAGAGCAGTGAGACTATAGAACTCTCTGCCTGAGGAGGTGGTGATGGTGAGTACAATAAAGGAATTCAAGAGGGGCCTGGATGTATTTCTGGAGTGTAATAATATTACAGGCTACAGCTACTAGAGAGGGGTCGTTGATCCAGGGAGTTATTCTGATTGCCTGATTGGAGCGGGGAAGGAATTTTTTTCCCCTTAAGTGAGGAAAATTGGCTTCTGCCTCACAGGGTTTTTTTTGCCTTCCTCTGGATCAACTTGTAGGAAACAGGCCGAACTGGATGGACAAATGTCTTTTTTCGGTCTTATATACTATGTTACTATGACACTTGTAAGGGTCCACCGTCTTACATAAATAGACGTGGGCTTTTGTACAGCAAACTGTGTGGCATACAAATTCGTTTGCAGTACAATTAATTCAAGGATGTTATCATCCACAAATAAATGAAAAAAAAGGGGAAAAATTGGGGACATCCACATTAATTTGGGGAGTAGGATAAAAATTGGGGTACTTGGGGGGAAAATGAAGTGGCAGGAACCCAGGTAGCAGAAGGCAATTCATAGGCCTGCTCCGCACTGAACAATCTCTGAGCCATTTTTTTTCCCTGTAAAGCTCAGAAAGAAATAATGACCATCCCTAATAGACTAGTAATGGACGGCAAATGACTGACACCCACTGACGGAGTGACACCCAACGACTGGGACTGACACCCACCGACGGATGGACTGACACCCACAGACTTACTGACACCCACTAACTGCCAGTAACAGACGGACACAAGGTCCCTAATAAAGATAATTAACCATCACTAATAGACGTCTAATGACGGACGCCGAATTACGGACACCCACTGACCGCCAGTTACTGACAGACAGTTTATAATTAGATTTTTTTCCTTTTTTTTCACAGTATGTAATCACAGAGCCAGGAGAAAAGTCCGATCTCTCTCTCCTCACAGAACAACTGCGCTGAGGGGAGAGAGAAGCACAGGGAGGGATCCGTAGCACCGCAACAGTCTGGAAGAGGCAGTGGGGTTGCAAAAGGGAGACATTGGCCCACACCAAACAGGCCCGCAACGGTTACACCGAGCACCCCCATGCGTAAATCTACCTTGCCAAGGGGTAGGAGTTCTCCAGTATGGCGTTTTTTGAGGAAAGCGCAGACGACAAAAGAGTAATAGTCTGTACAGTTGAGCGAACACCTGGATGTTCTGGTTCGAGAAGTTCGGCCGAACTTCCCGAAAATGTTCGGGTTCGGGATACGAACTCGACCTGAACTTCATCCCGAACCCGAACCCTATTGAAGTCAATGGGGACCCAAACGTTTGGGCACTAAAAAGGCTGTAAAATAGTCCAGGAAAGGGCTAGAGGGCTGCAAAAGGCAGCAAAATGTAGGTAAATGCCCTGCAAACAAATATGGATAGGGAAATTAATTAAAATAAAATAAAATAAAAAAAATTAACCAATATCAATTGGAGGGAGGTTCCATAGCAGAGAATCAGGCTTCAAGTCACCCACCAATGGAGAAGGTCACTTTCTGTTATTTCGGCCCCAGCACCCAGACAGAGGAGAGAGGTCCCATAGCATAAAATCAGGCTTCATATCACCCACCACTGGAGAAGGCCACTTTGAGTTATTTAGGCCCCAGCACCCAGACAGAGGAGAGAGGTCCCACAGCAAGGAATAAGGCGTCATATCACCCACCACTGGAGAAGGCCACTTTCAGTTATTTAGGCTCCAGCACCTAGACAGAGGAGAGAGGTCCCACAGAAAGGAATAAGGCGTCATATCACCCACCACTGGAGAAGGCCACTTTCAGTTATTTAGGCCCCAGCACCCAGACAGAGGAGAGAGGTCCCACAGCAAGGAATAAGTCGTCATATCACTCACCACTGGAGAAGGCCACTTCCAGATATTTAGCCCATGGCACCCAGACAGAGGAGAGAGGTTGCATGGCAGAGGTTCAGGCTTCATGTCACCCACCATTGTAACAGGCCACTTTCAGTTATTTAGGCGCCAGCGCCCAGATTGAGGAGAGGTTCATTCAACTTTGGGTTGCACCGCAAGATCATGGTAAAGTAAAAAAAATGAGGATTCAATAAAGAAGTGCCCCAGAGTACAAGAATACATGGTTGAGGGGGAGGCAGTTATAAATGTCTATTCTGCACAAAGTAGGGACAGGTCCTGTGGGATCCATGCCTGGTTCATTTTTATGAACATCAGCTTGTCCACGTTGGCTGTGGACAGGCGGCTGTGTTTGTCAGTAATGACGCCCCCTGCCGTGCTGAATACACGTTCAGACAAAACGCTGGTCGCCGGGCAGGCCAGCACCTCCAAGGCATAAAATGCTAACTCTGGCCACGTGGACAATTTGGAGACCCAGAAGTTGAATGGGGCCGAACCATCAGAAAGTATGTGGAGGGGTGTGCACACGTACTGTTCAACCATGTTAGTGAAATTCTGCCTCCTGCTAACACGTTCCATATTAGGTGGTGGTGCAGTTAGCTGTGGCGTGGAGACAAAACTTTTCCACGTTTCTGCCATGCTAACCCTGCCCTCAGAGGAGCTGGCCGTGACACAGCTGTGTTGGCGACCTCTTGCTCCTTCTCTGCCTTTGCCTTGGGCTTCCACCTGTTCCCTTGTGACATTTGGGAATGCTCTCAGGAGCGCGTCTACCAGCGTGCGCTTGTACTCGCGCATCTTCCTATCACGCTCCAGTGCAGGAAGTAAGGTGGGCACATTGTCTTTGTACCGGGGATCCAGCAAGGTGGCAAACCAGTAGTCCGCACACGTTAAGATGTGGGCAACTCTGCTGTCGTTGCGCAGGCACTGCAGCATGTAGTCGCTCATGTGTGCCAGACTCCCCAGAGGTAAGGACAAGCTGTCCTCTGTGGGAGGCGTATCGTCATTGTCCTCCGTATCCCCCCAGCCATGCACCAGTGATGGGCCTGAGCTGTGTCGGGTGCCACCTCGCTGTGAACCTGCTTCATCCTCATCCTCCTCGTCCTCCAGTAGTGGGCCCTCGCTGGCCACATTTGTACCTGGCCTCTGCTGTTGCAAAAAACCTCCCTCTGAGCCACTTCTAACAGACTGGCCTGAAAGTGCTAAAAATGACCCCTCATCCTCCTCCTCCTGGGCCACCTCCTCTTCCATCATCGCCCTAAGAGTTTTCTCAAGGAGACATAGAATTGGTATTGTAACGCTGATAACGGTGTCATCGCCAATATGGCCATGTTGGTGGAGTACTCGAAACAGCGCAACAGGGCACATAGGTCTCGCATGGAGGCCCAATCATAGGTGGTGAAGTGGTGCTGTTCCGCAGTGCGACTGATGCGTGCGTGCTGCAGCTAAAACTCGACTATGGCCTGCTGCTGCTCGCACAGTCTCTCCAGCATGTGCAAGGTGGAGTTCCACCTGATGGGCACGTCGCATATGAGGCGGTGAGCGGGAAGGCCGAAGTTCCGCTGTAGCGCAGATAGGCGAGCAGCGGCAGGATGTGAACGCCGAAAGCACGCACAGACGCCTGCACTTTATGCAGCAGCTCTGACATGTCGGGGTAGATGTGAATGAACTTCTGCACCACCAAATTCAGCACATGCGCCAGGCAAGGGATGTGCGTCAAACCGGCTAGTCCGGAGCTGTGACAAGATTTCGCCCATTATCGCACACCACCAGGCCGGGCTTGAGGCCCACCGGCAGAAACCACTCGTCGGTCTGTTGTTCCATACCCCGCTATAACTCCTGCGCGGTGTGGGGCCTGTCCCCTAAACATATTAGCTTCAGAATGGCCTGCTGACGTTTACCCCGGGCTGTGCTGAAGTTGGTGATGAAGGTGTGTGGCTGACTGGATGAGCTGGTGGAAGCAGGGATGGAGGAAGCCGAGTAGGAGGAGGAGGCTACAGGAGGCAAAGAATGATGCCCTGCGATCCTTGGCGGCGGAAGGACGTGCGCCAATGAACTCTCCTCCTGCGGCCCAGCCGCCACTAAATTTACCCAGTGTGCAGTTAGGGAGATATAGCGTCCCTGGCCGTGCTTACTGGTCCACGTATCTGTGGTTAGGTGGACCTTGCCACAGATGGCGTTGCGCAGTGCGGATACTTGGTTGTGCAGGGAAGGCACGGCTGTCTTGGAGAAGTAGTGGCGGCTGGGAACAACATACTGTGGGACAGCCATGGACATCAGTTGTTTGAAGCTGTCTGTGTCCACCAGCCTGAATTACAGCATTTCAAAGGCCAGTAGTTTAGAAATGCTGGCATTCAGGCCCAGGGCTCGAGGGTGGTTAGGTGGGAATTTACGCTTTCTCTTCAAGGTTTGTGAGATGGAGAGCTGAACGCTGCCATGTGACATGGTGGAGATGTTTGGTGACGCAGGTGGTGGTGTCGGTGGTACATCATCTGTTTGGTGGGCGGCAGGTGCCAACATTCCTTCGAGGCGGAGGAAGAGGCCGAGGCAGCAGCAGAAGAGGGAGCAGGGGGAGCCTGAGTGAGTTCCTTGTTTTTAAGGTGTTTACTCCACTGCAGTTCATGCTTTGCATGTAGATGCCTGGTCATGCAGGTTGTGCTAAGGTTCAGAACGTTAATGCCTCGCTTTAGGCTCTGATGGCACAGCGTGCAAACCACTCAAGTCTTTTCGTCAGCTGATAGTTTAAAGAAGTGCCATGCCAGGGAATTCCTTGAAGCTGCCTTTGGGGTGCTAGGTCCCTGATGGCGGAGGCCAGGAGCAGGCGAACTCTCTTGGCGGCTGTTCTGCTTTTGCCCCCTGCTCCCTCTTTTGCTACGCTGTTGGCTCGGTCTCACCACTGCTTCTTCCTCTGAACTATGAAAGTCAGTGGCACGACCTTCATTCCATGTGGGGTCTAGGACATCATCGTCCCCTGCATCGTCTTCCACACGGTCTTCCTCCCTGACCTCCTGTTCGGTCTGCACACTGCAAAAAGACGCAGCAGTTGGCACCTGTGTTTCGTCATCATCAGAGACGTGCGGACTCCGATGAGGTGGTATTCCCATGTCCTCATCATCAGGAAACATAAGTGGTTGTGCATCAGTGCATTCTATGTCTTCTACCACTGGGGAAGGGCTAGGTGGACTCCCTTGGGAAACCCTGCCCACAGAGTCTTCAAACAGCATAAGAGACTGCTGCATAACTTGAGGCTCAGACAGTTTCCCTGATATGCATGGGGGTGATGTGACAGACTGATGGGCTTGGTTTTCAGGCACCACCTGTGCGCTTTCTGCAGAAGACTGGGTGGGAGATAATGTGAACGTGCTGGATCCACTGTTGGCCACCCAATTGACTAGCGCCTGTACCTGCTCAGGACTTACCATCCTTAGAACGGCATTGGGCCCCACCAAATATCGCTGTAAATTCTGGCGGGTACTGGAACCTGAGCTAGTTGGTTCACTAGGAAATGTGGCTGTGGCAGAATGGCCACGTCCTCTCCCAGCATCAGAGGGTCCACTAACACCACCATGACCGCGTCCCTTACTAGATGTTTTCCTCATTGTTACCGCTCACCAAGCACCACAATAAGAAAAAACTATTTGGCCCAATGTATTGATTTCAAATTCAGGCTTTTTTTACAGGCACCTAACAGTATCTGCCTATTTATTTATGTACCGTATTACACTAATCCAGGAACAGCAGTAACCACTGATTTAGGAGAATATCAATTGTAGGCCTAGTATTTAGGCCCTGGATGAAAGGTATCCTTTTATGGACAGATTTACACTTGGAGATGCACAGTAGCGTGTGAAAAAATATGTAGGATTATGCATTCAGCAATTGTATTTTAACACTTTGTGTAATATACCCTTTAACGGACAGAAATATAATGGGAGATGCACGGTTGCGTGTGAAGTTATTGAGGATGACCCTCTCAGCACTTGAATATACACCTTGAGTGTAATATACCCTTTACGGACAGATTAACACTTGGCCTGCAACAGCTGGAACACCAGATTCAGGGTCTTGCTATATTGGCAAGTGAATTTCACCCCATAACAAAATCTATCCTTTGATGGATACTATTAAACTTGTCCAGTCACAGCTGGAACACCAGATTTACTGTATTTATATTTTGGCAACTGAATTTCACCCCAGAAAAAATATACCCTTTACGGACAGATTTAAACTATTCCTGCAACAGCTGGAACACCAGATTCAGGGTATTGCTGTTTTGGCAATTAAATTTCACCCCAGAAAAAATATTTATCCTTTGCCGTACACTAAAAAACTTGGCCAGCCACTGCTGGGACAGCAGATTTACTGTGTTTCTATTTTTGCTACTGACTTTAACCCCAGAAAATAATATATCCTTTTACGGACAGATTTAAACGAAGCCTGCAACAGCTGGAACAACAGTTTTACTGTATTTCTATTTTGCAACTGAATTTCACCGCAGAAAAAATTATATCGTTTGGCGGACACTATTAAACTTGGCCAGCCACAGCTGAAACCACTGATTTATGGTATTGCTATTTTGGCAATTGAATTTCACCCCAAAACAAAATATATCCTATGACGGACACTATTAAACTTGGCCAGCCACTGCTGGGACACCAGATTTACGGTATTGCTATTTTGGCAATTGAATTTCACCCAGAACAAAATTTGTCCTATTACGGACACTATTAAACTTGGCCAGCCACTGCTGGGACACCAGATTTACAGTATTGCTATTTTGGCAATTGAATTTCAACCCCCAACAAAATATATCCTTTGCCGGACACTATTAAACTTGGCCAGCCACTGCTGGGACACCAGATTTATTGTATTTCTATTTTTGCTACTGACTTTCACCCCAGAAAATAATATACACTTTTACGGACAGATTTAAACGAAGCCTGCAAGAGCTGGATCAACAGTTTTACTGTATTTCTATTTTTGCAACTGAATTTCACCGCAGAAAATAATATATCCTTTGCAGTACACTAGTAAACTTGGCCAGCCACAGTGGAACCCACTGATTTATAGTATTGCTATTTTGGCAATTGAATTTCACCCCAGAACAAAATATATCCTTTGCCGGACACTATTATACTAAGCAAGCCACTGCTGGGACACCAGATTTACGGTATTGCTATTTTGGCAATTAAATTTAACCCCAAAACAAAATATATCCTATGACGGACACTATTAAACTTGGCCAGCCAATGCTGGGACACCAGTTGTTTGAAGCTGTCTGTGATCCACCAGCCTGAATTACAGCATTTCAAAGGCCAGTAGTTTAGAAATGCTGGCATTCAGGCCCAGGGCTCGAGGGTGGTTAGGTGGGAATTTACGCTTTCTCTTCAAGGTTTGTGAGATGGAGAGCTGAACGCTGCCATGTGACATGGTGGAGATGTTTGGTGACGCAGGTGGTGGTGTCGGTGGTACATCATCTGTTTGGTGGGCGGCAGGTGCCAACATTCCTTCGAGGCGGAGGAAGAGGCCGAGGCAGCAGCAGAAGAGGGAGCAGGGGAGCCTGAGTGAGTTCCTTGTTTTTAAGGTGTTTACTCCACTGCAGTTCATGCTTTGCATGTAGATGCCTGGTCATGCAGGTTGTGCTAAGGTTCAGAACGTTAATGCCTCGCTTTAGGCTCTGATGGCACAGCGTGCAAACCACTCAAGTCTTTTCGTCAGCTGATAGTTTAAAGAAGTGCCATGCCAGGGAATTCCTTGAAGCTGCCTTTGGGGTGCTAGGTCCCTGATGGCGGAGGCCAGTAGCAGGCGTAACTCTCTTGGCGGCTGTTCTGCTTTTGCCCCTGCTCCCTCTTTTGCTACGCTGTTGGCTCGGTCTCACCACTGCTTCTTCCTCTGAACTATGAAAGTCAGTGGCACGACCTTCATTCCATGTGGGTCTAGGACATCATCGTCCCCTGCATCGTCTTCCACACGGTCTTCCTCCCTGACCTCCTGTTCGGTCTGCACACTGCAAAAAGACGCAGCAGTTGGCACCTGTGTTTCGTCATCATCAGAGACGTGCGGACTCCGATGAGGTGGTATTCCCATGTCCTCATCATCAGGAAACATAAGTGGTTGTGCATCAGTGCATTCTATGTCTTCTACCACTGGGGAAGGGCTAGGTGGACTCCCTTGGGAAACCCTGCCCACAGAGTCTTCAAACAGCATAAGAGACTGCTGCATAACTTGAGGCTCAGACAGTTTCCCTGATATGCATGGGGGTGATGTGACAGACTGATGGGCTTGGTTTTCAGGCACCACCTGTGCGCTTTCTGCAGAAGACTGGGTGGGAGATAATGTGAACGTGCTGGATCCACTGTTGGCCACCCAATTGACTAGCGCCTGTACCTGCTCAGGACTTACCATCCTTAGAACGGCATTGGGCCCCACCAAATATCGCTGTAAATTCTGGCGGGTACTGGAACCTGAGCTAGTTGGTTCACTAGGAAATGTGGCTGTGGCAGAATGGCCACGTCCTCTCCCAGCATCAGAGGGTCCACTAACACCACCATGACCGCGTCCCTTACTAGATGTTTTCCTCATTGTTACCGCTCACCAAGCACCACAATAAGAAAAAACTATTTGGCCCAATGTATTGATTTCAAATTCAGGCTTTTTTTACAGGCACCTAACAGTATCTGCCTATTTATTTATGTACCGTATTACACTAATCCAGGAACAGCAGTAACCACTGATTTAGGAGAATATCAATTGTAGGCCTAGTATTTAGGCCCTGGATGAAAGGTATCCTTTTATGGACAGATTTACACTTGGAGATGCACAGTAGCGTGTGAAAAAATATGTAGGATTATGCATTCAGCAATTGTATTTTAACACTTTGTGTAATATACCCTTTAACGGACAGAAATATAATGGGAGATGCACGGTTGCGTGTGAAGTTATTGAGGATGACCCTCTCAGCACTTGAATATACACCTTGAGTGTAATATACCCTTTACGGACAGATTAACACTTGGCCTGCAACAGCTGGAACACCAGATTCAGGGTCTTGCTATATTGGCAAGTGAATTTCACCCCATAACAAAATCTATCCTTTGATGGATACTATTAAACTTGTCCAGTCACAGCTGGAACACCAGATTTACTGTATTTATATTTTGGCAACTGAATTTCACCCCAGAAAAAATATACCCTTTACGGACAGATTTAAACTATTCCTGCAACAGCTGGAACACCAGATTCAGGGTATTGCTGTTTTGGCAATTAAATTTCACCCCAGAAAAAATATTTATCCTTTGCCGTACACTAAAAAACTTGGCCAGCCACTGCTGGGACAGCAGATTTACTGTGTTTCTATTTTTGCTACTGACTTTAACCCCAGAAAATAATATATCCTTTACGGACAGATTTAAACGAAGCCTGCAACAGCTGGAACAACAGTTTTACTGTATTTCTATTTTTGCAACTGAATTTCACCGCAGAAAAAATTATATCGTTTGGCGGACACTATTAAACTTGGCCAGCCACAGCTGAAACCACTGATTTATGGTATTGCTATTTTGGCAATTGAATTTCACCCCAAAACAAAATATATCCTATGACGGACACTATTAAACTTGGCCAGCCACTGCTGGGACACCAGATTTACTGGTATTGCTATTTTGGCAATTGAATTTCACCCCAGAACAAAATTTGTCCTATTACGGACACTATTAAACTTGGCCAGCCACTGCTGGGACACCAGATTTACAGTATTGCTATTTTGGCAATTGAATTTCAACCCCAACAAAATATATCCTTTGCCGGACACTATTAAACTTGGCCAGCCACTGCTGGGACACCAGATTTATTGTATTTCTATTTTTGCTACTGACTTTCACCCCAGAAAATAATATACACTTTTACGGACAGATTTAAACGAAGCCTGCAAGAGCTGGATCAACAGTTTTACTGTATTTCTATTTTTGCAACTGAATTTCACCGCAGAAAATAATATATCCTTTGCAGTACACTAGTAAACTTGGCCAGCCACAGTGGAACCCACTGATTTATAGTATTGCTATTTTGGCAATTGAATTTCACCCCAGAACAAAATATATCCTTTGCCGGACACTATTATACTAAGCAAGCCACTGCTGGGACACCAGATTTACGGTATTGCTATTTTGGCAATTAAATTTAACCCCAAAACAAAATATATCCTATGACGGACACTATTAAACTTGGCCAGCCACTGCTGGGACACCAGATTTACGGTATTGCTATTTTGGCAATTGAATTTCACCCCAGAAAAAAATATATCCTTTGCCGTACACTATTAAACTTGGCAAGCCACAACTAAAACCACTGATTTATGGTATTGCTATTTTGGCAATTGAATTTCACCCCAGAACAAAATATATCCTTTGCCGGACGCTATGAAACTTGGCCAGCCACTGCTGGGACACCAGATTTGCTGTATTTCTATTTTTGCTACTGAGTTTCACCCCAGAAAATAATATATCCTTTGACGGACACTAGGGAAATTTTCCAGTCACAGCTGGAACACCAGATTCAGGGTATTGCTATTTTGGCAATAAAATTTCCCCCCAGAACAAAATCTATCCTTTGACGGATACTATTAAACTTTTCCAGTCACAGCTGGAACACCAGATTCAGGGTATTGCTATTTTGACAATTAAATTTCACCCCAGAAAAAATATACCCTTCTTCGGACAGATTTAAACTAGGCCTGCAACAGCTGGAACACCAGATTCAAGGTATTGCTATTTTGGCAATTGAATTTCACCCCAGAAAAAAATATATCCTTTGCCGTACAATATTATACTTTGCCAGCCAATGCTGGGACACCGGATTTAGGGGATTGCTATTTTGGCAATTGAATTTCACCCCAGAAAAAAATATATCCTTTGCCTTACACTATTAAAATTGGCAAGCCACAACTGAAACCACTGATTTATGGTATTGCTATTTTGGCAATTGAATTTCACCCCAGAACAAAATATATCCTTTGCCGGACACTATGAAACTTGGCCAGCCACTGCTGGGACACCAGATTTGCTGTATTTCTATTTTTGCTACTGAGTTTCACCCCAGAAAATAATATATCCTTTGACGGAAACTAGGGAAATTTTCCAGTCACAGCTGGAACACCAGATTCAGGGTATTGCTATTTTGGCAATAAAATTTCACCCCCAAAACAAAATCTATCCTTTGACGGATACTATTAAACTTTTCCAGTCACAGCTGGAACACCAGATTCAGGGTATTGCTATTTTGACAATTAAATTTCACCCCAGAAAAAAATATACCCTTTTTCGGACAGATTTAAACTAGGCCTGCAACAGCTGGAACACCAGATTCAGGGTATTGCTATTTTGGCAATTGAACTTCACCCCAGAAAAAAATATATCCTTTGCCGTACACTATTAAACTTTGCCAGCCAATGCTGGGACACCGGATTTAGGGGATTGCTATTTTGGCAATTGAATTTCACCCCAGAAAAAAATATATCCTTTGCCGTACACTATTAAACTTGGCAAGCCACAACTGAAACCACTGATTTATGGTATTGCTATTTTGGCAATTGAATTTCACCCCAGAAAAAAATATATTCTTTGCAGGACACTATTAAACTTGGCCAGCCACAGCTGAAACCACTGATTTATGGTATTGCTATTTTGGCAATTGAATTTCACCCCAGAACAAAATATATCCTTTGCAGGACACTATTAAACTTGGCCATCCACAGCTGAAACCACTGATTTACAGTATTGCTATTTTGGCAATTGAATTTCACCCCAGAACAAAATATATCCTTTGCCGGACACCATTTTACTTTGCCAGCCACTGCTGGGAAACCAGATTTAGGGGATTGCTATTTATGCAATTGAATTTAACCACAGAAAATAATCTATCCTATGCCGTACAATATTAAACTTGGCCAGCCACAGCTGAAACCACTGATTTATGGTATTGCTATTTTGGCAATTGAATTTCACCCCAGAACAAAATATATCCTTTGCAGGACACTATTAAACTTGGCCAGCCACAGCTGAAACCACTGATTTACGGTATTGCTATTTTGGCAATTGGATTTCACCCCAGAACAAAATATATCCTTTGACAGACACAATTATACTTTGCCAGCCACTGCTGGGACACCAGATTTAGGGTATTGCTATTTTGGCTAGTGAATTTCACCACAGAAAATAATCTATCCTTTGCCGTACACTATTAAACTTGGCCAGCCACAGCTGAAACCACTCATTTATGGTATTGCTATTTTGGCAATTGAATTTCACCCCAGAACAAAATATATCCTTTGCAGTAGTGTTGAGCGAACAGTTCGTGAATCGTTCGGGTCCGTACCGAATTTTGGGGTGTCCGTAACACGGACCCGAACCAGGACATTTTCAAAAAAGTTCGGGTTCAGTGTTCGTCGATTTCTTCCCGCTTTCTGAAGGGCTGCACAGCAGCCAATCAGCTAGCGTTTTACTTCTTGCCCTAAGAGCCCATCACAGCCATGCCTACTAATGGCATGGCTGTGATTGGCCAAGTGCAGCATGTGACCCAGCCTCTATTTAAGCTGGAGTCACGTAGCGCCACACGTCACACTGCTCTGATTAGTGTAGGGAGAGGAAGCAGCTTCTGTGAGGGCGAGATAGGCAGGGATAAAGAAGTGAATGATCTACCTTTCTACACCTGTGCATCAGAACAACTCAGCTGAGCTGTTCACTGAAAGTCACTATTTTGTTGAGACTGGCCAGAGCGATTTTTACTGGCACATGTAACTGGGCTGACCGGCGGTGGCCATTTTGGGACTTGTGGTGTGCCAGCACAAGCTGCCACAGAGTCTAAACCAAAGCTCCAAAGAAGTGAAAAATCTACACCTGTGAATCAGAACAACAGCGATTCAGTCAAAGTCAATTTTTTTTCTGGCTGGGCAGACCGATTTCTGGCACATGTTACTGGGCTGATAGGCGGCGGCCATTTTGGGACTTGTGGTGCTACAGCAAAAGCTGCCACAACGTCCATTAATCTCATGTAATAGTCGATTTTTTCATAGATATACTACATCAGGGGTTTGGCTGTGCTTGTGTCACCCCTACTAACTGCAAAGATATTTAATATATCAGTGGTGAAACTGAAAGTAACCCACTTGGATAGCAAATCCCATGAATGTGCTGTTTCAGCTAGGCTAGCCAGTGCCACTACAGCCAAGTCCAATACTGTCAGCCAGAAATATTTTTTTTTTTTATGTGCCAGAAATATAAATTAAAAAAAGCTTTCACCGTAATAATAAAATTATTCTGGTGTTAGACCAGAAGAAGCACTCCTGTTGTAATTAATACTGTAAAAGGCTTAGGCAATATTTCTCCCAGTGTGGGAAATTTATCTAGCAAAACTAGCATTTTAAAAATTCCGATGTTCTGAAATACCAGCAGTCCTCTTGTAATTAATACCGCAAAAAGGCATTATATCGTCCAGTGTTGTAATATTGGTGAAAAAAAGGCCAATTTAATCAATCAATCTGGTGTTAGTTACACCAGAAACAGTAGGCCTCACGTTTTTACTCCTGTAAAAGGAATTAATACCAGAAAAAGGCATTACATTGTCCAGTGTTGTAATTTTGGTGAAACAAAGGCCAATTTAATCAATCTGGTGTTAGTTACACCAGAAACAGTAGGCAGCACGTTTTTACTCCTGTAAAAAGAAATTAATACCTGAAAAAGGCATTACATTGTCCAGTGTTGTAATTTTGGTGAAAAAAAGGCCAATTTAATCAATATGGTGTTAGTTACACCAGAAACAGTAGGCAGCACGTTTTTACTCCTGTAAAAAGGAATTAATACCGGAAAAAGGCATTACATTGTCCAGTGTTGTAATTTTGGTGAAAAAAAGGCCAATTTAATCAATCTGGTGTTAGTTAGACCAGAAACAGTAGGCCGCACGTTTTTACTCCTGTAAAAAGGAATTATATCTCCCCGTGTGGAAACTATGTACCAAAACTAGCATTTTAAAAATTCTGGTGTCCAATTTGCAGCAGTTTTCTTGTAATTGATACCGGAAAAAGGAATTATATCTTCCAGTGTGGGAATTTATGTACACAAACTAGCATTTTAAAAATTCTGGTGTCCAATTAGCAGCAGTCTTCTTGTAATTAATACCTGAAAAAGCATTACATTGTCCAGTGTTGTAATTTTGGTGAAAAAAAGGCCAATTTAATCAATCTGGTGTAAGTTACACCAGAAACAGTAGGCCTCACGTTCTTACTCCTGTAAAAGGAATTAATACCTGAAAAAGGCATTACATTGTCCAGTGTTGTAATTTTGGTGAAAAAAGGCCAATTTAATCAATCTGGTGTTAGTTAGACCAGAAACAGTAGGCCGCACGTTTTACTCCTGTAAAAGGAATTATATCTCCCGTGTGAGAACTATGTACCAAAACTAGCATTTTAAAAATTCTGGTGTCCAATTTGCAGCAGTTTTCTTGTAATTAATACCGGAAAAAAGAAATTATATCTTCCAGTGTGGGAATTTATGTACACAAACTAGCATTTTAAAAATTCTGGTGTCCAATTAGCAGCAGTGTTCTTGTAATTAATACCTGAAAAAGACATTACATTGTCCAGTGTTGTAATTTTGGTGAAAAAAAGGCCAATTTAATCAATCTGGTGTAAGTTACACCAGAAACAGTAGGCAGCACGTTTTTACTCCTGTAAAAAGGAATTAATACCGGAAAAAGGCATTACATTGTCCAGTGTTGTAATTTTGGTGAAAAAAAGGCCAATTTAATCAATCTGGTGTTAGACCAGAAACAGTAGGCCGCACGTTTTTACTCCTGTAAAAAGGAATTATATCTCCCCGTGTGGGAACTATGTACCAAAACTAGCATTTTAAAAATTCTGGTGTCCAATTTGCAGCAGTTTTCTTGTAATTAATACCGGAAAAAGGAATTATATCTTCCAGTGTGGGAATTTATGTACACAAACTAGCATTTTAAAAATTCTGGTGTCCAATTAGCAGCAGTCTTCTTGCAATTAATACCTGAAAAAGGCATTACATTGTCCAGTGTTGTAATTTTGGTGAAAAAAGGCCAATTTAATCAATCTGGTGTTAGTTACACCAGAAACAGTAGGCCTCACCTTTTACTCCTGTAAAAAGGAATTAATACCGGAAAAAGGCATTACATTGTCCAGTGTTGTAATTTTGGTGAAAAAAAGGCCAATTTAATCAATCTGGTGTTAGTTACACCAGAAACAGTAGGCAGCACGTTTCTACTCCTGTAAAAAGGAATTAATACCTGAAAAAGGCATTACATTGTCCAGTGTTGTAATTTTGGTGAAAAAAAGGCCAATTTAATCAATCTGTTGTTAGTTAGACCAGAAACAGTAGGCCGCACGTTTTTACTCCTGTAAAAAGGAATTATATCTCCCCGTGTGGAAACTATGTACCAAAACTAGCATTTTAAAAATTCTGGTGTCCAATTTGCAGCAGTTTTCTTGTAATTGATACCGGAAAAAGGAATTATATCTTCCAGTGTGGGAATTTATGTACACAAACTAGCATTTTAAAAATTCTGGTGTCCAATTAGCAGCAGTGTTCTTGTAATTAATACCTGAAAAAGACATTACATTGTCCAGTGTTGTAATTTTGGTGAAAAAAAGGCCAATTTAATCAATCTGGTGTTAGTTACACCAGAAACAGTAGGCCTCACGTTTTTACTCCTGTAAAAAGGAATTATATCTCCCCGTGTGGGAACTATGTACCAAAACTAGCATTTTAAAAATTCTGGTGTCCAATTTGCAGCAGTTTTCTTGTAATTAATACCGGAAAAAGGAATTATATCTTCCAGTGTGGGAATTTATGTACACAAACTAGCATTTTAAAAATTCTGGTGTCCAATTAGCAGCAGTCTTCTTGCAATTAATACCTGAAAAAGGCATTACATTGTCCAGTGTTGTAATTTTGGTGAAAAAAAGGCCAATTTAATCAATCTGGTGTTAGTTACACCAGAAACAGTAGGCCTCACCTTTTTACTCCTGTAAAAAGGAATTAATACCGGAAAAAGGCATTACATTGTCCAGTGTTGTAATTTTGGTGAAAAAAAGGCCAATTTAATCAATCTGGTGTTAGTTACACCAGAAACAGTAGGCAGCACGTTTCTACTCCTGTAAAAAGGAATTAATACCTGAAAAAGGCATTACATTGTCCAGTGTTGTAATTTTGGTGAAAAAAAGGCCAATTTAATCAATCTGGTGTTAGTTAGACCAGAAACAGTAGGCCGCACGTTTTTACTCCTGTAAAAAGGAATTATATCTCCCCGTGTGGGAATCTATGTACCAAAACTAGCATTTTAAAAATTCTGGTGTCCAATTTGCAGCAGTTTTCTTGTAATTAATACCGGAAAAAGGAATTATATCTTCCAGTGTGGGAATTTATGTACACAAACTAGCATTTTAAAAATTCTGGTGTCCAATTAGCAGCAGTGTTCTTGTAATTAATACCTGAAAAAAGGCATTACATTGTCCAGTGTTGTCATTTTGGTGAAAAAAAGGCCAATTTAATCAATCTGGTGTAAGTTACACCAGAAACAGTAGGCCTCACGTTCTTACTCCTGTAAAAAGGAATTAATACCTGAAAAAGGCATTACATTGTCCAGTGTTGTAATTTTGGTGAAAAAAAGGCCAATTTAATCAATCTGGTGTTAGTTAGACCAGAAACAGTAGGCCGCACGTTTTTACTCCTGTAAAAAGGAATTATATCTCCCCGTGTGAGAACTATGTACCAAAACTAGCATTTTAAAAATTCTGGTGTCCAATTTGCAGCAGTTTTCTTGTAATTAATACCGGAAAAAAGAAATTATATCTTCCAGTGTGGGAATTTATGTACACAAACTAGCATTTTAAAAATTCTGGTGTCCAATTAGCAGCAGTGTTCTTGTAATTAATACCTGAAAAAGACATTACATTGTCCAGTGTTGTAATTTTGGTGAAAAAAAGGCCAATTTAATCAATCTGGTGTAAGTTACACCAGAAACAGTAGGCAGCACGTTTTTACTTCTGTAAAAGGAATTAATACCGGAAAAAGGCATTACATTGTCCAGTGTTGTAATTTTGGTGAAAAAAGGCCAATTTAATCAATCTGGTGTTAGACCAGAAACAGTAGGCCGCACGTTTTTACTCCTGTAAAAAGGAATTACCGTATTTTTCGCCCTATAAGACGCACCGGCCTATAAGACGCACCTGGGTTTTGAGGAGAAAAATAAGAAAAAAATATTTTTAACCAAAGGTGTGCTTTTGAAGTAATGGTGGTCTGTGCATGACAGTATTATGGGGGATCTGTGGATGGCACTGTTATGTGGGGAGATGTGGATGGCACTGTTATGGGGGATCTGTGGATGACACTGTGATGGGGGATCTGTGGATGACACTGTGATGGGGGATCTGTGGATGGCACTGTGATGGGGGATCTGTGGATAGCACTGTGATGGGGGATCTGTGGATAGCACTGTGATGGGGGATCTGTGGATAGCACTGTGATGGGGGCATTTATGAATGACACTGTAATGGATTGGATCTGTGGATGACACATATATAGCATCTTATGCTATATGTGTCATCCACAGATCACCCAATCACAGTGTCATTTATAAATGCCCCCATCAAAGTGCTATCCACAGATCTGACTCATAGTGACTGCTTAGGGGCGGAGCCTGGCAGCACATGGCGGGCGGCCCGCCGCTAACAGCTTGACTGCTTTGATAACACTTATAATCTTTAATCATGTCCCCTTATTCCCTATAATGCCAGTACAGTAGCGCTCTGCTAACCTGCTATACAGATCCTCTAGCAGGCAGAGCGGTGCGGCGGCAGGCTGCTGTGTAATGTCCTCACTGGCGTCATCTGCCTGCTCCTCCTGCTTCATTCATAAAGTGAAAGGAGCAGGCAGATGGCGTCAGTGAGGGCGTTACACACCAGCCTGCCGCCGCACCGCTCTGCCTGCTAGAGGATCTGTATAGCAGGTTAGCAAGCGCTACTGTACTGGCATTATAGGAATAAGGGACATGACTAAAGGTAAAAATGTTATGAAACCATTCACGCTGTTAGCGGCGGGCCGCCCGCCATGTTGCCAGGCTCCGCCCCTCCTTCCATGCTGATACATCGCATGCTGTGCGATGTATCAGCTTTAACTATAGGAAAATGGTAGCATTCGCCATATAAGACGCACTGCCATTTTCCCCCCACTTTTGGGGGAAAAAAAGTGCGTCTTATATGGCGAAAAATACGGTATATCTCCCCGTGTGGAAACTATGTACCAAAACTAGCATTTTAAAAATTCTGGTGTCCAATTTGCAGCAGTTTTCTTGTAATTGATACCGGAAAAAGGAATTATATCTTCCAGTGTGGGAATTTATGTACACAAACTAGCATTTTAAAAATTCTGGTGTCCAATTAGCAGCAGTCTTCTTGTAATTAATACCTGAAAAAAGCATTACATTGTCCAGTGTTGTCATTTTGGTGAAAAAAAGGCCAATTTAATCAATCTGGTGTAAGTTACACCAGAAACAGTAGGCCTCACGTTCTTACTCCTGTAAAAAGGAATTAATACCTGAAAAAGGCATTACATTGTCCAGTGTTGTAATTTTGGTGAAAAAAAGGCCAATTTAATCAATCTGGTGTTAGTTAGACCAGAAACAGTAGGCCGCACGTTTTTACTCCTGTAAAAAGGAATTATATCTCCCCGTGTGAGAACTATGTAAAACTGATGCTTGTACCATCTGACATGGGTGCAGGGGTCAAATTATCTAAATGGTGGCCTACTCCTGTGGCCTACTCCTGTGGTGGGTGATATGAGGCCTTAATATGTGCTGTGAAAACCTCTCTCCTCCGTCTGGGTGCAGGGGTCAAAGTCTCTAAAAGTGGCCTTCTCTTGTGCTGGGTGATGTAAAACTGATGCTTGTGCCATCTGACATGGTTGCCGGGGTCCCATTAAATGATGGCCTACTCCTGTGGTGGGTGATCTAAATGCCTGATTCTCTGCTGTGAAAACCTCTCTCCTCCATCTGGGTGCAGGGGTCAAAGTCTCTCAAAGTCGCCTTCTCCTGTGCTGGGTGATATAAATGTTATACTTGTGCCATCTGACATGGTTGCCGGGGTCCCATTAAATGATGGCCTACTCCTGTGGTGGGTGATATGAGGCCTGATTTTCTGCTGTGAAAACCTCTCTCCTCCGTCTGGGTGCAGGGGTCAAAGTCTCTAAAAGTGGCCTTCTCTTGTGCTGGGTGATGTAAAACTGATGCTTGTACCATCTGACATGGGTGCAGGGGTCAAATTAACTAACTTTTACCCCAGAAAATAATATATCCTTTTACGGACAGATTTAAACGAAGCCTGCAACAGCTGGAACAACAGTTTTACTGTATTTCTATTTTTGCAACTGAATTTCACCGCAGAAAAAAATATATCCTTTGCTGGACACTATTAAACTTGGCCAGCCACTGCTGAAAACAATAATTTATGGTATTGTTATTTTGGCAATTGAATTTCACCCGAGAAAAAAAAATATCCTTTGCAGGACACTATTAAACTTGGCCAGCCACAGCTGAAACCACTGATTTATGGTATTGATATTTTGGCAATTGAATTTCACCCCAGAACAAAATATATCCTTTGCAGGACACTATTAAACTTGGCCAGCCACAGCTGAAACCACTGATTTACGGTATTGCTATTTTGGCAACTGAATTTCACCCCAGAACAAAATATATCCTTTGCCGGACACTATTATACTTTGCCAGCCACTGCTGGGACACCAGATTTAGGGGATTGCTATTTTGGCAAGTGAATTTCACCACAGAAAATAATCTATCCTTTGCCGTATACTATTAAACTTGGCCAGCCACAGCTGAAACCACTCATTTAGGGTATTGCTATTTTGGCAATTGAATTTCACCACAGAAAAAAATATATCCTTTGCAGGACACTATTAAACTTGGCCAGCCACAGCTGAAACCACTGATTTATGGTATTGCTATTTTGGCAATTGAATTTCACCCCAGAACAAAATATTTCCTTTGCCGTACATTATTAAACTTGGCCAGCCACAGCTGAAACCACTGATTTATGGTAATGCTATTTTGGCAATTGAATTTCACCCTAGAAAAAAATATATCCTTTGCAGGACACTATTAAACTTGGCCAGCCACAGCTGAAACCACTGATTTATGGTATTGCTATTTTGGCAATTGAATTTCACACCAGAACAAAATATATCCTTTGCCGGACACTATTAAACTTGGTCAGCCACAGCTGAAACCACTGATTTATGGTATTGCTATTTTGTCAATTGAATTTCACCCCACAGCAAAATATATCCTTTGCCGGACACTATTATACTTTGCCAGCCACTGCTGGGACACCAGATTTAGTGGATTGCTATTTTGGCAATTGAATTTCACCACAGAAAATAATCTATCCTTTGCCAGACAGCAGACAGTATTACACTTGGCTAGCCACAGCTGGAACACCAGATTTCGGGGATTGCTATTTTGGCAATTGAATTTCACCCCAGAAAAAAATATATTCTTTGCTGTACACTATTAAACTTGGCCAGCCACAGCTGAAACCACTGATTTATGGTATTGCTATTTTGGCAATTGAATTTCACCCCAGAAAAAATCTATCCTTTGCAGGACACTATTAAACTTGGCCAGCCACAGCTGAAACCACTGATTTATGGTATTGCTATTTTGGCAAATGAATTTCACCCCAGAAAAAAATATATTCTTTGCTGTACACTATTAAACTTGGCCAGCCACAGCTGAAACCACTGATTTATGGTTTTGCTATTTTGGCAATTGAATTTCACCCCAGAAAAAAAATATCCTTTGCCGGACACTATTAAACTTTGCCAGCCACAGCTGAAACCACTGATTCATGGTATTGCTATTTTGGCAATTGAATTTCACCCCATTAAAAAATCTATCCTTTGCAGGACACTATTAAACTTGGCCAGCCACAGCTGAAACCACTGATTTATGGTATTGCTATTTTGGCAAATGAATTTCACCCCAGAAAAAAAAAATATCCTTTGCCGTACACTATTAAACTTGACCAGCCACTGCTGAAACCACTGATTTATTGTATTGCTATTTTGGCAATTTAATTTCACCCCAGAAAAAATTATATCCTTTGCAGGACACTATTAAACTTGGCCAGCCACAGCTGAAACCACTGATTTATGGTATTGCTATTTTGGCAATTGAATTTCACCCCAGAGCAAAATATATCCTTTGCAGGACACTATTAAACTTGGTCAGCCACAGCTGAAACCACTGATTTACGGTATTGCTATTTTGGCTATTGAATTTCACCCCAGAACAAAATATATCCTTTGCCGGACACTATTATACTTTGCCAGCCACTGCTGGGACACCATATTTAGGGGATTGCTATTTTGGCAATTGAATTTCACCACAGAAAAAATATATATCCTTTGCTGTACACTATTAAACTTGGTCAGCCACAGCTGAAACCACTGATTCATGGTATTGCTATTTTGGCAATTTAATTTCACCCCAGAACAAGATATATCCTTTGCAGGACACTAATAAACTTGGCCTGCCACAGCTGAAACCACTGATTTATGGTATTGCTATTTTGGCAATTGAATTTCACCCCAGAACAAAATATTTCCTTTGCCGTACATTATTAAACTTGGCCAGCCACAGCTGAAACCACTGATTTATGGTATTGCTATTTTAACTATTGAATTTCACCCCAGAACAAAATATATCCTTTGCCGGACACTATTATACTTTGCCAGCCACTGCTGGGACACCAGATTTAGTGGATTGCTATTTTGGCAATTGAATTTCACCACAGAAAATAATCTATCCTTTGCCAGACAGCAGACAGTATTACACTTGGCTAGCCACAGCTGGAACACCAGATTTCGGGGATTGCTATTTTGGCAATTGAATTTCACCCCAGAAAAAAATATATCCTTTGCTGTACACTATTAAACTTGGCCAGCCACAGCTGAAACCACTGATTTATGGTTTTGCTATTTTGGCAATTGAATTTCACCCCAGAAAAAAAATATATCCTTCGCCGGACACTATTAAACTTTGCCAGCCACAGCTGAAACCACTGATTTATGGTATTGCTATTTTGGCAAATGAATTTCACCCCAGAAAAAAAAAATATCCTTTGCCGTACACTATTAAACTTGACCAGCCACTGCTGAAACCACTGATTTATGGTTTTGCTATTTTGGCAATTTAATTTCACCCCAGAAAAAATTATATCCTTTGCCGGACACTATTAAACTTGGCCAGCCACAGCTGAAACCACTGATTTATAGTATTTCTATTTTGGCAATTGAATTTCACCCCAGAGCAAAATATATCCTTTGCAGGACACTATTAAACTTGGCCATCCACAACTGAAACCACTGATTTACGGTATTGCTATTTTGGCTATTGAATTTCACCCCAGAACAAAATATATCCTTTGCCGGACACTATTATACTTTGCCAGCCACTGCTGGGACACCATATTTAGGGGATTGCTATTTAGGCAATTGAATTTCACCACAGAAAAAATATATATCCTTTGCTGTACACTATTAAACTTGGTCAGCCACAGCTGAAACCACTGATTCATGGTATTGCTATTTTGGCAATTTAATTTCACCCCAGAACAAGATATATCCTTTGCAGGACACTAATAAACTTGGCCTGCCACAGCTGAAACCACTGATTTATGGTATTGCTATTTTGGCAATTGAATTTCACCCCAGAACAAAATATTTCCTTTGCCGTACATTATTAAACTTGGCCAGCCACAGCTGAAACCACTGATTTATGGTAATGCTATTTTGGCAATTGAATTTCACACCAGAACAAAATATATCCTTTGCCGGACACTATTAAACTTGGCCAGCCACAGCTGAAACCACTGATTTATGGTATTGCTATTTTGGCAATTGAATTTCACCCCAGAACAAAATATATCCTTTGCCGGACACTATTAAACTTGGCCAGCCACAGCTGAAACCACTGATTTACGGTATTGCTATTTTGGCAATTGAATTTCACCCCAGAACAAAATATATCCTTTGCCGGACACTATTATACTTTGCCAGCCACAGCTGGGACACCAGATTTAGGGGATTGCTATTTTGGCAAGTGAATTTCACCACAGAAAATAATCTATCCTTTGCCGTATACTATTAAACTTGGCCAGCCACAGCTGAAACCACTGATTCATGGTATTGCTATTTTGGCAATTTAATTTCACCCCAGAACAAGATATATCCTTTGCAGGACACTAATAAACTTGGCCTGCCACAGCTGAAACCACTGATTTATGGTATTGCTATTTTGGCAATTGAATTTCACCCCAGAACAAAATATTATCCTTTGCCGGTACATTATTAAACTTGGCCAGCCACAGCTGAAACCACTGATTTATGGTAATGCTATTTTGGCAATTGAATTTCACCCCAGAAAAAAATATATCCTTTGCAGGACACTATTAAACTTGGCCAGCCACAGCTGAAACCACTAGATTTATGGTATTGCTATTTTGGCAATTGAATTTCACCCCAGAACAAAATATATCCTTTGCCGGACACTATTAAACTTGGCCAGCCACAGCTGAAACCACTGATTTATGGTATTGCTATTTTGGCAATTGAATTTCACCCCAGAACAAAATATATCCTTTGCCGGACACTATTAAACTTGGCCAGCCACAGCTGAAACCACTGATTTATGGTATTGCTATTTTGGCAATTGAATTTCACCCCAGAACAAAATATATCCTTTGCCGGACACTATTAAACTTTGCCAGCCACTGCTGGAACCACTGATTTAGTGGTATTGCTATTTTGGCAATTGAATTTCACCCCAGAAAAAATCTATCCTTTGCAGCAGACACTATTAAACTTGGCCAGCCACAGCTGGAACACCAGATTTACGGTATTGCTATTTTGGCAATTGAATTTCACCCCAGAAAAAATATATCCTTTGCCGTACACTATTAAACTTGGCCAGCCACAGCTGAAACCACTGATTTATGGTATTGCTATTTTGGCAATTGAATTTCACCCCAGAAAAAAATATATCCTTTGCCGGACACTATTAAACTTGGCCAGCCACAGCTGAAACCACTGATTTATGGTATTGCTATTTTGGCAATTGAATTTCACCCCAGAACAAAATATATCCTTTGCAGGACACTATTAAACTTGGCCAGCCACAGCTGAAACCACTGATTTATGGTATTGCTATTTTGGCAATTGAATTTCACCCCAGAAAAAAATATATCCTTTGCCGTACACTATTAAACTTGGCCAGCCACAGCTGAAACCACTGATTTATGGTATTGCTATTTTGGCAATTGAATTTCACCCCAGAACAAAATATATCCTTTGCCGGACACTATTAAACTTGGCCAGCCACAGCTGAAACCACTGATTTATGGTATTGCTATTTTGGCAATTGAATTTCACCCCAGAGCAAAATATATCCTTTGCCGGACACTATTAAACTTGGCCAGCCACAGCTGAAACCACTGATTTATGGTATTGCTATTTTGGCTATTGAATTTCACCCCAGAACAAAATATATCCTTTGTCGGACACTATTATACTTTGCCAGCCACTGCTGGGACACCATGATTTAGTGGTATTGCTATTTTGGCAATTGAATTTCACCACAGAACAATAATCTATCCTTTGCCGGAGCAGCTATTACACTTGGCTAGCCACAGCTGGAACACTAGATTTAGGGGATTGCTATTTTGGCAATTGAATTTCACCCCAGAACAAAATATATCCTTTGCCGTACACTATTAAACTTGGCCAGCCACAGCTGAAACCACTGATTTATGGTATTGCTATTTTGGCAATTGAATTTCACCCCAGAACAAAATATATCCTTTGCCGGACACTATTATACTTTGCCAGCCACATGCTGAGACCACTGATTTATGGTATTGCTATTTTGGCAATTGAATTTCACCACAGAAAATAATCTATCCTTTGCAGACAGCAGACAGTATTAAACTTGGCCAGCCACAGCTGAAACCACTAGATTTATGGTATTGCTATTTTGGCAATTGAATTTCACCCCAGAACAAAATATATCCTTTGCCGGACACTATTAAACTTGGCCAGCCACAGCTGAAACCACTGATTTATGGTATTGCTATTTTGGCAATTGAATTTCACCCCAGAAAAATATATATCCTTTGCTGGACACTATTAAACTTGGCCAGCCACAGCTGAAACCACTGATTTATGGTATTGCTATTTTGGCAATTGAATTTCACCTCAGAACAAAATATATCCTTTGCAGGACACTATTAAACTTGGCCAGCCACAGCTGAAACCACTGATTTATGGTATTGCTATTTTGGCATATTGAATTTCACCCCAGAACAAAATATATCCTTTGCCGGACACTATTATACTTTGCCAGCCACTTGTGGAGACACTCATTTTTAGGTATTGCTATTTTGGCAATTGAATTTCACCCCAGAAAATAATCTATCCTATTAGACGGACCAGCCACTGGCTGAACACCACTGATTTATGGTATTGCTATTTTGGAATTTAATTTCACCCCAGAACAAAATATATCCTTTGCCGGACACTATTAAATCCCAGCATGCCACAGCTGGAACACCAGATTTATGGTATTGCTATTTTGGCAATTGAATTTCACCCCAGAGCAAAATATATCCTTTGCAGGACACTATTAAACTTGGTCAGCCACAGCTGAAACCACTGATTTATGGTATTGCTATTTTGGCTATTGAATTTCACCCCAGAACAAAATATATCCTTTGCCGGACACTATTATACTTTGCCAGCCACTTGTGGGACACCATTTTTAGGGGATTGCTATTTTGGCAATTGAATTTCACCACAGAAAATAATCTATCCTTCGCCAGACAGCAGACAGTATTACACTTGGCTAGCCACAGCTGGAACACCAGATTTCGGGGATTGCTATTTTGGCAATTGAATTTCACCCCAGAACAAAATATATCCTTTGCCGGACACTATTAAACTTGGCCAGCCACAGCTGAAACCACTGATTTATGGTATTGCTATTTTGGCAATTGAATTTCACCCCAGAAAAAATATATATCCTTTGCTGTACACTATTAAACTTGGTCAGCCACAGCTGAAACCACTGATTCATGGTATTGCTATTTTGGCAATTGAATTTCACCCCAGAACAAGATATATCCTTTGCAGGACACTAATAAACTTGGCCAGCCACAGCTTAAACCACTGATTTATGGTATTGCTATTTTGGCAATTGAAATTTCACCCCAGAACAAAATATATCCTTTGCAGGACACTATTATACTTTGCCAGCCACTGCTGGGACTCATTATCTATCCTTTGCCAGACAGCAGACAGTATTACACTTGGCTAGCCACAGCTGGAACACCAGATTTAGGGGATTGCTATTTTGGCAATTTAATTTAACCTTTTAATAAAATATAGAAATTTCTATCCTGAGTTTCTAGGGGTAACAATAAGCACAGCCAAGCCCCTGATGTAGGATATAGCAAAAAAAAAAAACTAGTATTGATGGATTGATGGACTTGAAGGCAGCTTGTGCTGGTGCACCACAAGTCACAAAATGGCCGCTGATCACCCCAGAAAACAGTGACAGAAAAACGCTCTGTGCAGCCTAAAAACCAGTGAGCAATTAACTAGCAGAAGTTGAATGATTCACAGCTGTAGATCGAGCACTTCATTAGGTGCTTTTGCTGACTTTTCCCTGCCTAATCTCGCCCTCACAGAAGCTGCGTCCTACCTGACTCCAGCTTAAATAGAGGCTGGGTCACATGCTGCACTTGGCTAATCACAGCCATGCCATTAGTAGGTATGGCTGTGATGGCTTCTTAGGGCAAGAAGTAAAACGCTAGCTGATTGGCTGCTGTGCAGCCCTTCAGAAAGCGGGAAGAAATCGCCGAACAACGGACCCGAACCCGAACTTATTTGAAAATGTTCGGGTCCGTGTCCCGAACACCTCAAAATCTGGTACGAACCCGAACTATGCTTGAACTGTTCGCTCAACACTAGTAGTCTACAAACTGTGCCGTACCAAAATGAGCCGGGGCGTGAACACTAGCAACCGCACCTCTACCAGCATGATACGCCACATGGCATCCAAGCACCCTAATAAGTGGGCCGAACGCCTGGGTCCACACTCTGTGTCTGCGGGTCCCACCACTGCCTCCACTTCCCTGTGTTACGCACTGCTGGCCAATCCTCTGTCGAAGGCGCAGGAACGGATGCCCTTACCCTGCACCTGGACCTTGGCATGAACCGTCAGCAACAACATCCACTTTCCTGTCCCTGCGCAGCTTCCAAATGTCAATAACACAGGCATTTTAACGCAAGCGCAAATACCCACCCACCCACCGGCCATACCACTAAATGCGCAACTTTCGAAATTATTGGCCCTTGAAATGTTGCCATTTAGGCTTGTGGACACTGAGGTCTTCCGCAACCTGATGACGGTGGCTGTCCTCGGTATGTAGTCCCCAGCCGCCACTATTTTTCACATTGTGCCGAGCCTGCCTTACACCAGCATGTGTCCCAGAACATCACCCGTGCCCTGACCAAGGCACTTACTGGGAAGGTCCACCTCACCACGGACACATGGACAAGTGCTTGTGGCCAGGGATGCTACATTTCCCTGACCACACACTGAGTGAATGTTGTGGAGGCCGGGAGTGAGTCGCACCCTGGGATGGCATAGGTGCTACCCATGCCCAGGACTGCAGGCCCTACGTCCTTCGGGGTCACCGCCAGCAGCTATGTTACTGGCTCCAAGCCCCCACTTCTCCTCCTCCACTTCCACCTCCAACAGCAGTCAACCATCAGTCACTAGCTGGAAGCAGTGTAGCACTGCTGTGGGCAAGCGTCAACAGGCCGTGCTGAAGCTGATCTGTTTAGTGGAAAAACAGCACACCACCGCAGAGCTGTGGCAGGGTATAAGGGACCAGACCGAGCTGTGGCTCTCGCCACTCAACCTAGAAACAGGCATGGTTGTGTCTGACAATGGCCATAACTTGGTCGCGGCTTTGGAGCTCGGCAACCTGACACACATTCCATGCCTAGCCCACATCTTAAACTTAGTGGTTCAGCGGTTTATCAAAACCTACCCCAATTTGAAGGAGCTACTAGTGAAGGTGCACCGCTTGTGTGCCCATTTCTGGAAGTCATCCACAGCTTCAGCTGGTCTGTCATCACTGCAGCAGCGCTTGCGGCTTCCAGCTCACCGACTGTTGTGCGACGTGAGCACGCAGTGGAACTCTCCGTTCTACATGTTGGCCAGGCTTTGTGAGCAGCAGAGGGCAGTTGTGGAATACCAGCTGCAACATGGTCGTTGTCTTTCCATTCAACTGCCACTATTCACAAGTGAGGAGTGGGCATTGATGTCAGACCTATGTGAGGTTTTAAAAACTTTGATGAATCCACACAGATGGTTAGTAGCAATAACGCTATTATCAGTGTAACCATCCCACTGCTGTGTCTACTCAAACGATCGCTGCTCACATTTAAGGAGGATGCTTTGAATGTGGCAGATGAGGTAATGGGGGAGGAGATGACACAGGTTGATAGCCAGACCTCCTCCAGCACAAATTGGGCCATGAGGAGGAGGAGCTGGAGACACTTGCCTCTTCTACAGAAGCTAGTACCCTTGGAACTTTAAATCCATCTGTTCAACGTGGATGGGCAGAAGAGGAGGAGGAGGGTATGGAGAGTCATCTTGAAGTTGACATCGACGTCTTGCATGTTGGTACTCTGGTACACATGGCTGACTTCATGTTAGGCTGCCTTTCCCGCGATCCTCACGTTATACGCATTTTAGGTAACACCGATTACTGGGTTTTCACCCTTCTCGACCCCCGCTACAAAGAGAACTTCTCATCTCTGATTTCTGTGGTGGAGAGGATGAGTAAAACCGTGCAATACCAGAAGGTACTTGTTGACAGATTGCTCCAAAATTTTCTGACAAAGCGGCCGCCAGAGTCCGTACTTCCTTAGGCAACCGAGGAAGAGAGACAAGGGGAACACACAATAGTTCCAACAGAGGCAGGGCAGCACTTTCCAAGGCATAGGACACTTTCATGATACCCCGCCAGCAACCTCACCCTGAATCGCAGCCTAGTGCTACAAGGAGGGAAAAGTTTTGGAAGATGGTGAAGTAATATATTGCAGACCGTGTCAACATCCTAAATGATCCCTCAGTGCCTTACAACTACTGGGTGTCCAAGCTGGATACGTGGCACGAACTTGCGCTCTACGCCTTGGAGGTGCTGGCCTGCCCTGCGTATTGTCTGAGCGGGTATTTAGTGCTGCTGGTGGCATTATGACAGATAAGCGTATCCGCTTGTGCACTGACAATGCTGACAGGTTGACTCAGATAAAAATGAACAAGGCCTGGATTGCCCCTGAATTCTCCACTCCACCAGAGAAAAGCTGAGCTAACGAGGAACAAAAACAAAATTATAATGTATGCTTTATAATGTACTCAATCCACAAGATTCAGATGCACCCTTTTCACCGCAAAAAAGGGTATATGTTTGAATCTTGTTTTCTCATCCGCCTCCTCCTCCGCCTCCTCTTCCATACAGAATATACACATGTTTTTGAGGGTCACCAGTAGGCCATCAATGATCATTTTTCAAGAGTGTGTATGATGCCCTCCTTTATGTGTAATAAAGGGTGTATTGGAATGACGGTTCCTTGTAATTTTTGGCAGCCCTTTCATTTAGTGCATATGCTTTATGAGTGCAGCAGTGTACCACTATTCACATGTAGAACCATGTGAATGAGGCCCTCCTTTATGTGATATACAAGCTGTTTTGGAGTGCTTCTTCCTTGTAATTTTTGGCAGCATTTGCACTGTATATACAATTGAATATACAGGAAAGAATGTTTGGGTGTGATTTTTTCGCTATGTAAAAGTGGCGGACAACTGGGACAATATGGTTCCCAGCAGCGAAATTGGAGTCCAAGATGCACCCAGACATGGTCCCCATGC
Organism: Bufotes viridis; assembly: GCA_033119425.1. Classification (NCBI taxonomy): domain Eukaryota; kingdom Metazoa; phylum Chordata; class Amphibia; order Anura; family Bufonidae; genus Bufotes; species Bufotes viridis. The sequence continues at coordinate 43,233,971 of CM065599.1, forward strand.
TGTTCCAGTTCCATTTCGGTGGTGTTTCTGTCACTTTCTGACCTTTTCCAATGGACCAGACACCCTCCCTCATCCGAGCAGGGGTGCCTGGTTGTCTCCCATTCACTTCCATTATACTCGGGTGCTTGGCCGAGCGCACGAATATCGCTATGTGTTCGGACCGAGTACCTGAACACTTTGGTGCTCGCTCATCACTACTATATTCTATAGTATATTGGTTTGCATTTTAATTCCTCCAGTAAGGGAGCACACTGGTTTTCTGCAAATCCTGACTCTCTGGACTTATGTGGAGAACCTCAACAGTTAACCTCAACATAGCAGAAAATGTCCCTACCCCTCCCACCCGCCAGTATACACACACAGTAATAATGATTACTATGTGTGTGCCCTTGATGTAATGGATCTCTGTCATCCATTATGGCTCACGCCTCATTCACTAGTCGTGATCTCCCCATCAGGCACAATGCAGTAACAGCATTGTGTATGCAGAATAAAAGAGTGCAGGGGCTGAGCAACATAGATCATTCCCTGGCCTGTCCTCGGCATGTACGTATTGACGTAACCACATGATGCCCGTTAGGGAGAGTAGGATGTGCTCCATTCATTGTGGGAAGAGGGCGATGTGACTTTTACTGATTTTTTAAAATGTATTTATACCACAGGGGCTTCTTAACTAATAAAAGTAGGAGCACTACTGTGCAGGGGCATTAAGGTTGAGCACTACTGTGAAGGCCATTAAGGGGAGCACTACTGTGTGGGGGAATTAAGGGAGAGCACTACTGTGTGGGGGCACTTAAGGGTGAGCACTGCTGTGAGGGGGACAAATGGGCCAAAACTACTATATATGAGGACACTAAAAGGGACCACTACTGTGAGGGGGGCTAAGGTGGCCGAACTACAGTGTGGAGGCACTAAGGGGGAGCATTACTGTGAGGGGGAACTAAGGGGATATAACTACTTTGATGGGGCACTAAGGAGGATTTCTACTGAGAAGTAGGCATAACTACTGTGTGAGAGCACTAAGGCGGCTTAACTACTGGGTGGAGACACTAGGGGTCATTTTACTGTGAATGTGGTACTAAGGAGGCATAGCTACAGTGCAGTGGCAATAAGGGCGCATAACTACTGAGTGGGTGGGGGGTTCTATGTTAAGTGTAGGTGGCCTTGACTAGCTGCAGGAGGGGGTTGTGGGGAAGTTCCTGGTGGGGGTGGTAGAGCTTCAAAAATGTGCTATGTTTCCCAGCTTCTTCTTCTTATGCCCCTGTACAATACGTGTGTAACCAAAAAGTTTGTGCCTTTCTGTGAGACTAGACCATGAGTGTCACAGCATCATCCTCAGGTTGCAGACCCTATTACATCGTGGCAGAGTCCCTATGGTTCTGTATTATGCAAGGACATAGCCAGAAGAGAGTTGGCAGAACAGGTTCCTTTACCCTAGGTACACACTTAGCGCTTTACAGCACGTTCAAACGCGCTGTAAAACGCACAACATGTGAAAAGCCGTGCTTCCCTATGGGCATGGTTCACATTTGGGCGTTTTACAGCGCGTTTGAACGCGCTGTAAAACGGCCAACGTCCAAACAAGTACATGAGCTTCCTTGGGGCGTTTTAACGCGCCTATGGACAATGATGCCATAAGGGAGAGTCACTAAATCGCGCATGATGACGCGCTTGTAAGTTAACAAAACGCGCATCAAAAAACGCGCATAAAACGCGCGTCATACGCGCGATTCAGAAACGCCTAGGTGTGTTCCCAGCCTAAGGCCACCTAGGCGTTTCTGAATCGCGCGTATGACGCACGTTTTAAGCGCGTTTTTATGCGCGCATTTGAACGCACTGTAAAACGCTTAGGTGTGTACCTAGGGTAAGGGATTAGGATATTGTAGGGCAGTAAACTCAACCTTTACCCCCTGTATTATAGGTGCCTCTAAGAGCAATGTTTAGAAAGAACAACCTGGAAAAAAATTGTGGTACGTGACATGATTTCTAATCATCATTTCAAAATAAATCATTAAGAAGAAACTCTTTTTTGCCTCCATTACAGCTATTGGCAGATATTACATATTCTTATTTGCTTGGTCCATAGCAATTATGCTGGTCCACAATTTTTAGCTAGGTTCTCCAAAATTAACAATCCTGTCAGTAGGTCATAACGGCACTGGAACTATTTGTGTCACCATTCTATGTACCACTGGTAGTGTTGAGCGAACAGTTCGAGCATCGTTCGGGTTCGTACAGAATTTGGGATCCGGACTCGAACCCGGACATTTTAAAAAATGTCGGGTTCGGGTCCGTTGTTCGTCGATTTCTTCCCGCTTTCTGAAGGGCTGCACAGCAGCCAATCAGCTAGCGTTTTACTTCTTGCCCTAAGAGCCCATCACAGCCATGCCTACTAATGGCATGGCTGTGATTGGCCAAGTGCAGCATGTGACCCGGCCTCTATTTAAGCTGGAGTCACGTAGCGCTGCACGTCACACTGCTCTGATTAGTGTAGGGAGAGGACGCAGCTTCTGTCAGGGCGAGATTAGGCAGGTTAAAGTCAGCAACAGCACCTAATGAACGGATCGATCTACAGCTGAGAATCATTGAACTTCTGCTAGTTACTTGCTCGCTGTTTTTAGGCTGCACAGGGTGTTTTTCTGTCACTTATTTTCTGGGTTGATCGGCGGCCATTTTGTGACTTGTGGTGCACCAGAAGAAGCTGCCACCAAGTCCATCAATCCATCAATACTAGTTTTTTTGCTATATCCTACATCAGGGGCTTGGCTGTGCAAATTGTCACCCCTAGAAACTCAGGATAGCAATTTCTATATTTTATTAAGGGGTTAAATACAATTGCCTAAATACCAATCCCCTAAATCTGGTGTTCCAGCTTTGGCTAGACAAGTATAATACTGTCTGCTGTCTGGCAAAGGATAGATTATTTTCTGTGGTGAAATTCAATTGCCAAAATAGCAATACCATAAATCAGTGGTTTCAGCTGTGGCTGGCAAAATAGAATAGTGTCCGCCAAAACATATATTTTGTTCTGGGGTGAAATTAATCTGGCAAAATAGCAATACCCTGATTCTGGTGTCCCAGCAGTTGCAGGCCAGATTTCATAGTGTCTGCCAAAACACATATTTTGTTCTGGGGTGAAATTAATCTGGCAAAATAGCCATACCCTGATTCTGGTGTCCCAGCAGTTGCAGGCCAGATTTCATAGTGTCCGCTAAAACATATATTTTGTTCTGGGGTGAAATTCAATTCCTAAAATAGCAATACCATAAATCAGTGGTTTCAGCTGTGGCTGGCAAAATAGAATAGTGTCCGCCAAAACATATATTTTGTTCTGGGGTGAAATTAATCTGGCAAAATAGCAATACCCTGATTCTGGTGTCACAGCAGTTGCAGGCCAGATTTCATAGTGTCCGCTAAAACATATATTTTGTTCTGGGGTGAAATTAATCTGGCAAAATAGCAATACCCTGAATCTGGTGTCCCAGCAGTTGCAGGCCAGATTTCATAGTGTCCGCTAAAACATATATTTTGTTCTGGGGTGAAATTCAATTCCTAAAATAGCAATACCATAAATCAGTGGTTTCCAGCTGTGGCTGGCAAAATAGAATAGTGTCCGCCAAAACATATATTTTGTTCTGGGGTGAAATTAATCTGGCAAAATAGCAATACCCTGATTCTGGTGTCCCAGCAGTTGCAGGCCAGATTTCATAGTGTCCGCTAAAACATATATTTTGTTCTGGGGTGAAATTAATCTGGCAAAATAGCAATACCCTGAATCTGGTGTCCCAGCAGTTGCAGGCCAGATTTCATAGTGTCCGCTAAAACATATATTTTGTTCTGGGGTGAAATTCAATTCCTAAAATAGCAATACCATAAATCAGTGGTTTCACCTGTGGCTGGCAAAATAGAATAGTGTCCGCCAAAACATATATTTTGTTCTGGGGTAAATTAATCTGGCAAAATAGCAATACCCTGATTCTGGTGTCCCAGCAGTTGCAGGCCAGATTTCATAGTGTCCGCTAAAACATATATTTTGTTCTGGGGTGAAATTAATGTAGCAAAATAGCAATACCCTGAATCTGGTGTCCCAGCAGTTGCAGGCCAGATTTCATAGTGTCCGCTAAAACATATATTTTGTTCTAGGGTGAAATTCAATTCCTAAAATAGCAATACCATAAATCAGTGGTTTCAGCTGTGGCTGGCAAAATAGAATAGTGTCCGCCAAAACATATATTTTGTTCTGGGGTGAAATTAATCTGGCACAATAGCAATACCCTGACTCTGGTGTCCTAGCAGTTGCAGGCCAGATTTCATAGTGTCCGCTAAAACATATATTTTGTTCTGGGGTGAAATTAATCTGGCAAAATAGCAATACCCTGAATCTGGTGTCCCAGCAGTTGCAGGCCAGATTTCATAGTGTCTGCTAAAACATATATTTTGTTCTGGGGTAAATTAATCTGGCAAAATAGCAATACCCGGAATCTGGTGTCCCAGCAGTTGCAGGCCAGATTTCATATTGTCTGCTAAAACATATATTTTGTTCTGGGGTGAAATTAATCTGGCAAAATAGCAATACCCTGAATCTGGTGTCCCAGCAGTTGCAGGCCAGATTTCATAGTGTCCGCTAAAACATATATTTTGTTCTGGGGTGAAATTCAATTCCTAAAATAGCAATACCATAAATCAGTGGTTTCAGCTGTGGCTGGCAAAATAGAATAGTGTCCGCCAAAACATATATTTTGTTCTGGGGTGAAATTTATCTGGCAAAATAGCAATACCCTGATTCTGGTGTCCCAGCAGTTGCAGGCCAGATTTCATAGTGTCCGCTAAAACATATATTTTGTTCTGGGGTGAAATTAATCTGACAAAATAGCAATACCCTGATTCTGGTGTCCCAGCAGTTGCAGGCCAGATTTCATAGTGTCTGCCAAAACACATATTTTGTTCTGGGGTGAAATTAATCTGGAAAAATAGCCATACCCTGATTCTGGTGTCCCAGCAGTTGCAGGCCAGATTTCATAGTGTCCGCTAAAACATATATTTTGTTCTGGGGTGAAATTCAATTCCTAAAATAGCAATACCATAAATCAGTGGTTTCACCTGTGGCTGGCAAAATAGAATAGTGTCCGCCAAAACATATATTTTGTTCTGGGGTAAATTAATCTGGCAAAATAGCAATACCCTGATTCTGGTGTCCCAGCAGTTGCAGGCCAGATTTCCTAGTGTCCGCTAAAACATATATTTTGTTCTGGGGTGAAATTAATGTGGCAAAATAGCAATACCCTGAATCTGGTGTCCCAGCAGTTGCAGGCCAGATTTCATAGTGTCCGCTAAAACATATATTTTGTTCTGGGGTGAAATTCAATTCCTAAAATAGCAATACCATAAATCAGTGGTTTCAGCTGTGGCTGGCAAAATAGAATAGTGTCCGCCAAAACATATATTTTGTTCTGGGGTGAAATGAATCTGGCAAAATAGCAATACCCTGACTCTGGTGTCCTAGCAGTTGCAGGCCAGATTTCATAGTGTCCGCTAAAACATATATTTTGTTCTGGGGTGAAATTAATCTGGCAAAATAGCAATACCCTGAATCTGGTGTCCCAGCAGTTGCAGGCCAGATTTCATAGTGTCTGCTAAAACATATATTTTGTTCTGGGGTAAATTAATCTGGCACAATAGCAATACCCTGACTCTGGTGTCCTAGCAGTTGCAGGCCAGATTTCATAGTGTCCGCTAAAACATATATTTTGTTCTGGGGTGAAATTAATCTGGCAAAATAGCAATACCCTGAATCTGGTGTCCCAGCAGTTGCAGGCCAGATTTCATAGTGTCTGCTAAAACATATATTTTGTTCTGGGGTAAATTAATCTGGCAAAATAGCAATACCCGGAATCTGGTGTCCCAGCAGTTGCAGGCCAGATTTCATAGTGTCTGCTAAAACATATATTTTGTTCTGGGGTGAAATTAATCTGGCAAAATAGCAATACCCTGAATCTGGTGTCCCAGCAGTTGCAGGCCAGATTTCATAGTGTCCGCTAAAACATATATTTTGTTCTGGGGTGAAATTCAATTCCTAAAATAGCAATACCATAAATCAGTGGTTTCAGCTGTGGCTGGCAAAATAGAATACTGTCCGCCAAAACATATATTTTGTTCTGGGGTGAAATTTATCTGGCAAAATAGCAATACCCTGATTCTGGTGTCCCAGCAGTTGCAGGCCAGATTTCATAGTGTCTGCCAAAACACATATTTTGTTCTGGGGTGAAATTAATCTGGAAAAATAGCCATACCCTGATTCTGGTGTCCCAGCAGTTGCAGGCCAGATTTCATAGTGTCCGCTAAAACATATATTTTGTTCTGGGGTGAAATTCAATTCCTAAAATAGCAATACCATAATTCAGTGGTTTCACCTGTGGCTGGCAAAATAGAATAGTGTCCGCCAAAACATATATTTTGTTCTGGGGTAAATTAATCTGGCAAAATAGCAATACCCTGATTCTGGTGTCCCAGCAGTTGCAGGCCAGATTTCATAGTGTCCGCTAAAACATATATTTTGTTCTGGGGTGAAATGAATGTGACAAAATAGCAATACCCTGAATCTGGTGTCCCAGCAGTTGCAGGCCAGATTTCATAGTGTCCGCTAAAACATATATTTTGTTCTGGGGTGAAATTCAATTCCTAAAATAGCAATACCATAAATCAGTGGTTTCAGCTGTGGCTGGCAAAATAGAATAGTGTCCGCCAAAACATATATTTTGTTCTGGGGTGAAATTAATCTGGCAAAATAGCAATACCCTGATTCTGGTGTCCCAGCAGTTGCAGGCCAGATTTCATAGTGTCCGCTAAAACATATATTTTGTTCTGGGGTGAAATTAATCTGGCAAAATAGCAATACCCTGAATCTGGTGTCCCAGCTGTTGCAGGCCACGATTTCATAGTGTCCTGCAAAACATATATTTTGTTCTGGGGTGAAATTCAATTGCCAAAATAGCAATACCCTGAATCTGGTGTCCAGCTGTTGCAGGCCAGGATTCATAGTGTCCGCAAAAACATATATTTTGTTCTGGGGTGAAATTCAATTGCCAAAATAGCAATACCCTGAATCTGGTGTCCCAGCTGTTGCAGGCCAGAATTCATAGTGTCCGCAAAACATATATTTTGTTCTGACCTGGGTGAAATTCAATTGCCAAAATAGCAATACCATAAATCAGTGGTTTCAGCTGTGGCTGGCAAAATATAATAGTGTCTGCCAAAACATATATTTTGTTCTCGGGTGACATTCAATTGCCAAAATAGCAATACCCTGAATCTGTTGTCCCAGCTGTTGCAGGCCAAGTGTAAATCTGTCCATAAAGGATACCTTTCATCCAGGGCCTAAATACTAGCCCTAAAAGAGATATTCCCCTAAATCAGTGGTTACTGCTGTGCCTGGATTAGTGTAATACGCTACATAAACAAATAGGCAGATAGTGTTAGGTGCCTGTAAAAAAGGCCTAAATTTGAAATCAATACATTGGGCCAAATATTTTTTCCTTATTGTGGTGCTTGGTGAGCGGTAACAATGAGGAAAACATCTAGTAAGGGACGCGGACGCGTCGTGGTGGTGTTAGTGTACCCTCTGGTGCTGGGAGAGGGACGTGGCCATTCTGCCACAGCCACACGTCCTAGTGAACCAACTACCTCAGGTTCCAGTACCCGCCAGAATTTACAGCGATATTTGGTGGGGCCCAATGCCGTTCTAAGGATGGTAAGGCCTGAGCAGGTACAGGCGCTAGTCAATTGGGTGGCTGACAGTGGATCCAGCATGTACACAACATTATCTCCCACCCAGTCTTCTGCAGAAAGCGCACAGGTGGCACCTGAAAACCAAGCCCATCAGTCTGTCACATCACCCCCATGCATATCAGGGAAACGTTCAGAGCCTCAAGTTATGCAGCAGTCTCTTATGCTGTTTGAAGACTCTGCTGGCAGGGTTTCCCAAGGAAATCCACCTAGCCCTTCCCAGTGGTGGAAGACATAGAATGCACTGATGCACAACCACTGATGTTTCCTGATGATGAGGACATGGGAATACCACCTCATAAGAGTTCGCACGTCTCTGATGATGATGAACACAGGTGCCAACTGCTGCGTCTTTCTGCAGTGTGCAGACCCGAACAGTAGGTCAGGGAGGAAGACTGTGTGGAAGACGATGCAGGAGACGATGAGGTCCTAGATCCCACATGGAATGAAGGTCGTGCCACTGACTTTCATAGTTCAGAGGAAGAGGCAGTGGTGAGACCGAGCCAACAGCGTAGCAAAAGAGGAGCAGGGGCAAAAGCAGACCAGCCGCCGCCAAGAGAGTTCGCCTGCTACTGGCCACCGCCACCAGGGACCGAGCACCCCAAAGGCAGCTTCAAGGAGTTCCCTGGCATGGCACCTCTTTAAACAATGGGCTGACGACAAGACCGAGTGGTTTGCACGCTGTGCCATCAGATCCTGAAGCGAGGCATTAACGTTCTGAACCTTAGCACAACCTGCATGACCAGGCATCTACATGCAAAGCATGAACTGCAGTGGAGTAAACACCTTAAAAGCAAGGAACTCACTCTGGCTGCACGACCTGCGTCACCAAGCATCTCCACCATGTCACACGGCAGCGTTCAGCTCTCCATCTCACAAACCTTGGAGAGAAAGCGTAAATTCCCACCTAGCCACCCTCGAGCCCTGGGCCTGAATGCCAGCATTTCTAAACTACTGGCCTTTGAAATGCTGTCATTCAGGCTGGTGGACACTGAACAGCTTCAAACAGCTGATGTCCATGGCTGTCCCACAGTATGTTTTTCCCAGCCGCCACTACTTCTCCAAGACAGCCGTGCATTCCCTGCACAACCAAGTATCCGATAAAATCAAGTGTGCACTGCGCAACGCCATCTGTGGCAAGGTCCACCTAACTACAGATACGTGGACCAGTAAGCACGGCCAGGGACGCTATATCTCCCTAACTGCACTCTGGGTAAATGTAGTGGCGGCTGGCGCAGGCGGAGAGTTCATGGCGCACGTCCTTCCGTCGCAAGGATCGCAGGGCATCATTCTTGCCTCCTGTAGCCTCCTCCTCCTACTGCTTCCTCCTCCTCTGCTTCCACCAGCTCATCCAGTCAGCCACACACCTTCACCACCAACTTCAGCACAGCCCGGGGTAACGCTCAGCAGGCCATTCTGAAACTCATATGTTTGGGGGACAGGGCCCCACACCGCGCAGGAGTTGTGGCGGGTATTGAACAACAGACCGACGAGTGGTTTCTGCCGGTGGGGCTCAAGCCCGGCCTGGTGGAGTGCGATAATGGGCAAAATTCGTCGCAGCTCTGGGACTAGCCGGTTTGATGACATCCCTTGCCTGGCGCATGTGCTGAATTTGGTGGTGCAGAAGTTCATTCACAACTACCCCGACATGTCAGAGCTGCTGCATAAAGTGAGGGCCGTTCTCATGCGCTTCCGGCGTTCACATCCTGCCGCTGCTCGCCTGTCATGCACTACAGCGGAACTTCGGCCTTCCCGCCTACCGCCTCATATGCGACGTGCCCACCAGGTGGAACTCCACCTTGCACATGCTGGAGAGACTGTGCGAGCAGCAGCAGGCCATAGTGGAGTTTCAGCTGCAGCACGCACGCGCCAGTCGCACTGCGTGAACAGCACCACTTCACCACCAATGATTGGGCCTCCATGCGAGACCTGTGTGCCCTGTTGCGCTGTTTCGAGTACTCCACCAACATGGCCAGTGGCGATGACACCGTTATCAGCGTTACAATACCACTTCTATGTCTCCTTGAGAAAACGCTTAGGGCGATGATGGAAGAGGAGGTGGCCCAGGAGGAGGAGGAGGAGGATGAGGGTCATTTTTAGCACTTTCAGGCCAGTCTGTTAGAAGTGGCTCAGAGGGAGGTTTTTGCAACAGCAGAGGCCAGGTACAAATGTGGCCAGCCAGGGCCCACTACTGGAGGACGAGGAGGATGAGGAGGAGGTGGAGGAGGATGAGGATGAAGCAGGTTCACAGCGGGGTGGCACCCGACACAGCTCAGGCCCATCACTGGTGCGTGGCTGGGGGATACGGAGGACGATGACGATACGCCTCCCACAGAGGACAGCTTGTCCTTACCTCTGGGGAGCCTGGCACACATGAGCGACTACATGCTGCAGTGCCTGCGCAACGACAGCAGAGTTGCCCACATTTTAACGTGTGCGGACTACTGGGTTGCCACCCTGCTGGATCCCCGGTACAAAGACAATGTGCCCACCTTACTTCCTGCACTGGAGCGTGATAGGAAGATGCGCGAGTACAAGCGCACGCTGGTAGAGGCGCTCCTGAGAGCATTCCCAAATGTCACAGGGGAACAGGTGGAAGCCCAAGGCGAAGGCAGAGGAGGAGCAAGAGGTCGCCAACGCAGCTGTGTCACGGCCAGCTCCTCTGAGGGCAGGGGTTAGCATGGCAGAAATGTGGAAAAGTTTTGTCTCCACGCCACAGCTAACTGCACCACCACCTGATACGGAACGTGTTAGCAGGAGGCAGCATTTCACTAACATGGTTGAACAGTACGTCTGCACACCCCTCCACGTACTGACTGATGGTTCGGCCCCATTCAACTTCTGGGTCTCCAAATTGTCCACGTGGCCAGAGTTAGCATTTTATGCCTTGAGGTGCTGGCCTGCCCGGCGGCCAGCGCTTTGTCTGAACGTGTATTCAGCACGGCAGGGGGCGCCATTACTGACAAACGCAGCCGCCTGTCCACAGCCAACGTGGACAAGCTGACGCTCATAAAAATGAACCAGGCATGGATCCCACAGGACCTGTCCCTCCCTTGTGCAGAATAGACATTTATAACTGCCTCCCTCAACCATGTATTCTTGTACTCCGGGCACTTCTTTATTGAATCCTCATTTTTTAACTTTACCATGATCTTGCGGTGCAACCCAAAGTTGAATGAACCTCTCCTCTGTCTGGGTGGTGGGGCCGAAATAACTGAAAGTGGCCTTCTCCGGTGGTGGGTGATATGACGCATGATTCCTTGCTGTGGGACCTCTCTCCTCTGTCTGGGTGCTGGGCCGAAATAACTGAAAGTGGCCTTCTCCAGTGGTGGTTGATATGACGCATGATTCCTTGCTGTGGGACCTCTCTCCTCTGTCTGGGTGCTGGGCTGAAATAACTGAAAGTGGCCTTCTCCAGTGGTGGGTGATATGACGCATGATTCCTTGCTGTGGGACCTCTCTCCTCTGTCTGGGTGCTGGGCCTAAATAACTGAAAGTGGCCTTCTCCAGTGGTGGGTGATATGACGCATGATTCCTTGCTGTGGGACCTCTCTCCTCTGTCTGGGTGCTGGGCTGAAATAACTGAGAGTGGCCTTCTCCAGTGGTGGGTGATATGACGCATGATTCCTTGCTGTGGGACCTCTCTCCTCTGTCTGGGTGCTGGGGCCTAAATAACTGAAAGTGGCCTTCTCCAGTGGTGGGTGATATGACGCATGATTCCTTGCTGTGGAACCTGTCTCCTCTGTCTGGGTGCTGGGGCCGAAATAACTGAAAGTGGCCTTTTCCAGTGGTGGGTGATATGACGCATGATTCCTTGCTGTGGAACCTGTATCCTCGGTCTGGGTGCTGTGACGAAATAACTGAAAGTGGCCTTTTCCAGTGGTGGGTGATATGACGCATGATTCCTTGCTGTGGAACCTGTATCCTCGGTCTGGGTGCTGTGACGAAATAACTGAAAGTGGCCTTCTCCAGTGGTGGGTGATATGACGCATGATTCCTTGCTGTGGGACCTGTATCCTCTGTCTGGGTGCTGGGCTGAAATAACTGAGAGTGGCCTTCTCCGGTGGTGGTTGATATGACGCATGATTCCTTGCTGTGGGACCTCACTCCTCTGTCTGGGTGCTGGGCCTAAATAACTGAAAGTGGCCTTCTCCAGTGGTGGTTGATATGACGCATGATTCCTTGCTGTGGTACCTCTCTCCTCTGTCTGGGTGCTGGGCTAAAATAACTGAGAGTGGCCTTCTCCGGTGGTGGGTGAAATGACGTATGATTCCTTGCTGTGGGACCTCTCTCCTCTGTCTGGGTGCTGGGCCTAAATAACTGAAAGTGGCCTTCTCCAGTGGTGGTTGATATGACGCTTGATTCCTTGCTGTGGGACCTCTGTCCTCTGTCTGGGTGCTGGGCTGAAATAACTGAGAGTGGCCTTCTCCGGTGGTGGTTGATATGACGCATGATTCCTTGCTGTGGGACCTCTCTCCTCTGTCTGGGTGCTGGGCTGAAATAACTGAGAGTGGCCTTCTCCAGTGGTGGTTGATATGACGCATGATTCCTTGCTGTGGGACCTCTCTCCTCTGACTGGGTGCTGGGGCCTAAATAACTGAAAATGGCCTTCTCCAGTGGTGGGTGATATGACGCATGATTCCTTGCTGTGGGACCTCTCTCCTCTGTCTGGGTGCTGGGGCCTAAATAACTGAAAGTGGCCTTCTCCAGTGATGGGTGATATGATGCATGATTCCTTGCTGTGGAACCTGTATCCTCGGTCTGGGTGCTGTGCCGAAATAACTGAAAGTGGCCTTCTCCAGTGGTGGGTGATATGACGCATGATTCCTTGCTGTGGGACCTGTATCCTCTGTCTGGGTGCTGGGCTGAAATAACTGAGAGTGGCCTTCTCCGGTGGTGGTTGATATGACGCATGATTCCTTGCTGTGGGACCTCTCTCCTTTGTCTGGGTGCTGGGCTGAAATAACTGAGAGTGGCCTTCTCCGGTGGTGGGTGAAATGACGCATGATTCCTTGCTGTGGGACCTCTGTCTGGGTGCTGGGCTGAAATAACTGAGAGTGGCCTTCTCCGGTGGTGGTTGATATGACGCATGATTCCTTGCTGTGGGACCTCTCTCCTCTGTCTGGGTGCTGGGCTGAAATAACTGAGAGTGACCTTCTCCGGTGGTGGTTGATATGACGCATGATTCCTTGCTGTGGGACCTCTCTCCTCTGACTGGGTGCTGGGGCCTAAATAACTGAAAATGGCCTTCTCCAGTGGTGGGTGATATGACGCATGATTACTTGCTGTGGGACCTCTCTCCTCTGACTGGGTGCTGGGGCCTAAATAACTGAAAATGGCCTTCTCCAGTGGTGGGTGATATGACGCATGATTCCTTGCTGTGGGACCTCTCTCCTCTGTCTGGGTGCTGGGCCGAAATAACTGAGAGTGGCCTTCTCCGGTGGTGGTTGATATGACGCATGATTCCTTGCTGTGGGACCTGTATCCTCTGTCTGGGTGCTGGGCTGAAATAACTGAAAATGGCCTTCTCCAGTGGTGGGTGATATGACGCATGATTCCTTGCTGTGGGACCTCTCTCCTCTATCTGGGTGCTGGGGCCGAAATCACTGAAAGTGGCCTTCTCCAGTGGTGGGTGATATGACGCATGATTCCTTGCTGTGGAACCTATATCCTCGGTCTGGGTGCTGTGCCGAAATAATTGAAAGTGGCCTTCTCCAGTGGTGGGTGATATGACGCATGATTCCTTGCTGTGGGACCTGTATCCTCGGTCTGGGTGCTGTGCCGAAATAACTGAAAGTGGCCTTCTCCAGTGGTGGGTGATATGACGCATGATTCCTTGCTGTGGGACCTCTCTCCTCGGTCTGGGTGCTGGCCGAAATAACTGAGAGTGGCCTTCTCCGGTGGTGGTTGATATGACGCATGATTCCTTGCTGTGGGACCTGTATCCTCGGTCTGGGTGCTGGGCCGAAATAACTGAAAGTGGCCTTCTCCAGTGGTGGGTGATATGACGCATGATTCCTTGCTGTGGGACCTCTCCTCGGTCTGGGTGCTGGCCGAAATAACTGAGAGTGGCCTTCTCCGGTGGTGGTTGATATGACGCATGATTCCTTGCTGTGGGACCTCTCTCCTCTGTCTGGGTGCTGGGCTGAAATAACTGAGAGTGGCCTTCTCCGGTGGTGGTTGATATGACGCATGATTCCTTGCTGTGGGACCTCTCTCCTCTGTCTGGGTGCTGGGGCTGAAATAACTGAAAGTGGCCTTCTCCAGTGGTGGGTGATATGACGCATGATTCCTTGCTGTGGGACCTCTCTCCTCTGTCTGGGTGCTGGGGCCGAAATAACTGAAAGTGGCCTTCTCCAGTGGTGGGTGATATGACGCATGATTCCTTGCTGTGGGACCTCTCTCCTCTGTCTGGGTGCTGGGGCCGAAATAACTGAAAGTGGCCTTCTCCAGTGGTGGGTGATATGACGCATGATTCCTTGCTGTGGAACCTGTATCCTCGGTCTGGGTGCTGGGTCGAAATAACTGAAAGTGGCCTTCTCCAGTGGTGGGTGATATGACGCATGATTCCTTGCTGTGGGACCTCTCTCCTCTGTCTGGGTGCTGGGGCAGAAATAACTGAAAGTGGCCTTCTCCAGTGGTGGGTGATATGACGCATGATTCCTGGCAGTGGGACCTGTCTCCAATTGATATTGGTTAAATTTTTATTTATTTTATTTTATTTTAATTCATTTCCCTATCCACATTTGTTTGCAGGGGATTTACCTACATTTTGCTGCCTTTGGCAGCCCTCTAGCCCGTTCCTGGACTATTTTACAGTCTTTTAGTGCCTAAAAGTTCGGGTCCCCATTGACTTCAATGGGGTTCGGGTTCGAGGATAAAGTTCGGGTCGAGTTCGGATCCCGAACCCGAACATTTCGGGAAGTTGGCCGAACTTCTCGAACCCGAACTATCCAGGTGTTCGCTCATCTCTAACCACTGGTAGTTGAGGTCACTCTAATCCTTAGTTGATTTATGAGTACTTCTATAAATGACTTTAGTGGTCGTTTTGTATGACATTATTCAATGACAGTTTTTCTGCCAATAAAATTTTAATCAAATACACAGCTACACTACACCTATAGTTACATACGATGAAAACTAAGACTCACATTCTCCAACTTTGAGAATAGCTGGTCAGGAGTTCCTAACATCCCTCAGAACACACATTATAGATAAGAAAAGTCAAAACAGACCTGGATTTTAAAGTGCCATTTAAAGTGTTTTAGGGTACTTTCACACTAGTGTTTTTGGATTCCGCTTATGCAGATCCGTTTCAGGGCTCTCTACAAACGGTCCAAAACGGATCAGTTAAGCCCCAATGCATTCTGAATGGATAAGGATCCGCTCAGAATGCATCAGTTAGGCTCCGCTCCGCCTCTATTCCGTTTGAGGCGGACACCAAAACGCAGCATGCAGCATTTTGGTGTCCGTCTGAAGAGGCGGAGCCTAACGGATCAGTTTTTATTACAATGTAAGTCAATGGGGACGGATCCGCTTTCAATGACACAATATGGTGCATTTGAAAACGGATCCGCTCTCCATTGACTTTCAATGTAATTCAAAACGGATCCGCTTTGGACTTTGTCATTTTTCTTAAACTAATGCAAACGGATCCGCTCTGAACGGATACAAACGCTTGCATTATAGGTGCGGATCCGTCTGTGCAAATAAACAGACAGATCCGCACCAACCATAGTGTGAAAGTACCCTTAACTGAAACTTTAGCTGTTTCATATTTCTACAAACACTTTTTCTTCTCATGAGTGAAACTTCATAGGCTGCAAAGATATGAAGGCCCTGTGTAATGTCAATGTTTACTTTCCAAGCAAAGCAACTAACACAGGAAATTATTTTAATTGCTTTGCTCTTGAGCCACATATTATGACACTGTAAAGAAGGAAAACTGACAAGTTTATGGGTCCTAGGAAAACATGGGATTCCAAGTACAATTTTTCCCACAGCCTAATTGGCACCAGAAAGTGCTTCCTGCACCAGACAGAGCCTTCCTCTAGAGAAAATGTAACAAAGATTAACTACTAGCAGTGAGAAGATGAATGGAATTTAACAACTACAGCCTAATATGTAAATTAAAATAAGCAGCCGCAGAGGGGGAAAACTGCAGTGTTAAGCTTTGATTAACACTTTTAACAGGTTTTTGCTGAGCCAGTAGCTGTGCCTGCAGCTCCACCAAATCTCTCTCCTTGTATCTTTAGATATCAGACACTGAGCACAAGCACCTCATAGGAACCCTGTGTACTGTACTTATCGACCTACAGTCATGGGATAAAATATCCAGTTTTGGGTAATATCTTTCTTGATTACACATCCCTGTGGTAAAGCGCACTGAAATTTAGTGTCTGCTCAGTCACCTTTGTATGAGTCTATGACTCCTAATTTGTGTCATTAGCCTACTGTATTTAAAAGAGGTATTCAAGTGATTGAGTATGCAAAAATTTGAAAATTAAATGTGTGGTAAAAGTATTGCTTATTATATGTGAACATTTGTGATAAAAACAACTTTTACAAGCGTCTTTATATGGGATGATAACCGTAAGACTTTGAGAATTCCTTGGATATGAATGGTTTCAGTGTTGGGGACTCACCTATGCAGCGATATAAAAAATCGCAGAGGGAGTAAAATAAACGATCGAGTTCCAAAATGGATTGCATTGGGTACCACTTACATTCCAGGCACCGTCAATGACAAATATGTGCCGTTATACAGCAAGTAGATGGTATTGTCAAAGGCAGTGGGTGTGAAACCACCTGTGTCAACTATCTGGTTTGACTTAAGGCTAAGCAATTTAGACAAAGTCTTTTGAGGTGGCCATGCAACATCGGCTAGTGAAGACTAGGGTGCTTCTGCACACTGGCCCCTTTAAGAGCCGGGAGTGCTTTTGTGCGCCCAAAGCATGACCAGAGACCGGACGGGCTCCTAGCAGGAGGAGACATGTGGATGCTGGCGGAATGTCGGAGAGCAAGGGTCCGGACCGCCTGTACAGGAGAGGGGACCAGCTGGCTGAGTAACATAGTAACATAGCACCCTTTCAGCAGAGCCGGGCATTATCACTCTCCAGAAGTCCCCAGGTGCTCTACTCAGACCGCTTTAGTCCAACTATAGAAAAAAGTTTATCTGATCTTATTCATGTTCAAAATATCCTTCACTCTATACACATCTTTATAACTGGATCTGGGAGGCAGACAGGAAATTAAAACTTGAATAAAGCGACTGTAGATCCCTGGCTTTGAGAAGAGAGACATGAAATGAATTAGGCATCTGCAAAGAGGCAGGAGACACACTTTGTACTCTCATTACTTTTACTCACCTTAAAGGGACTGGAGGAAACAGGAACTGAAGAGAAGCATTTGCGTCTTCAGTAAGTGGATTTCTTCTATTCAGAAGTCTTGCAGAAGAGCAGTGTGCAGACCCGAACAGTAGGTCAGGGAGGAAGACTGTGTGGAAGACGATGCAGGAGACGATGAGGTCCTAGATCCCACATGGAATGAAGGTCGTGCCACTGACTTTCATAGTTCAGAGGAAGAGGCAGTGGTGAGACCGAGCCAACAGCGTAGCAAAAGAGGGAGCAGGGGCAAAAGCAGACCAGCCGCCGCCAAGAGAGTTCGCCTGCTACTGGCCACCGCCACCAGGGACCGAGCACCCCAAAGGCAGCTTCAAGGAGTTCCCTGGCATGGCACTTCTTTAAACAATGGGCTGACGACAAGACCCGAGTGGTTTGCACGCTGTGCCATCAGATCCTGAAGCGAGGCATTAACGTTCTGAACCTTAGCACAACCTGCATGACCAGGCATCTACATGCAAAGCATGAACTGCAGTGGAGTAAACACCTTAAAAGCAAGGAACTCACTCTGGCTGCACCACCTGCGTCACCAAGCATCTCCACCATGTCACACGGCAGCGTTCAGCTCTCCATCTCACAAACCTTGGAGAGAAAGCGTAAATTCCCACCTAGCCACCCTCGAGGCCCTGGGCCTGAATGCCAGCATTTCTAAACTACTGGCCTTTGAAATGCTGTCATTCAGGCTGGTGGACACAGACAGCTTCAAACAGCTGATGTCCATGGCTGTCCCACAGTATGTTTTTCCCAGCCGCCACTACTTCTCCAAGACAGCCGTGCCTTCCCTGCACAACCAAGTATCCGATAAAATCAAGTGTGCACTGCGCAACGCCATCTGTGGCAAGGTCCACCTAACTACAGATACGTGGACCAGTAAGCATGGCCAGGGACGCTATATCTCCCTAACTGCACTCTGGGTAAATGTAGTGGCGGCTGGGCCGCAGGCGGAGAGTTCCTTGGCGCACGTCCTTCCGCCGCCAAGGATCGCAGGGCATCATTCTTTGCCTCCTGTAGCCTCCTCCTCCTACTCGGCTTCCTCCTCCTCTGCTTCCACCAGCTCATCCAGTCAGCCACTCACCTTCACCACCAACTTCAGCACAGCCCGGGGTAAACGTCAGCAGGCCATTCTGAAACTCATATGTTTGGGGGACAGGCCCCACACTGCGCAGGAGTTGTGGCGGGGTATTGAACAACAGACCGAAGAGTGGTTTCTGCCGGTGGGCCTCAAGCCCGGCCTGGTGGTGTGCGATAATGGGCGAAATCTTGTCGCAGCTCTGGGACTAGCCGGTTTGACGCACATCCCATGCCTGGCGCATGTGCTGAATTTGGTGGTGCAGAAGTTCATTCACAACTACCCCGACATGTCAGAGCTGCTGCATAAAGTGAGGGCCGTCTGTGCGCGCTTCCGGCGTTCACATCCTGCCGCTGCTCACCTGTCAGCGCTACAGCGGAACTTCGGCCTTCCCGCTCACCGCCTCATATGCGACATGCCCACCAGGTGGAACTCCACCTTGCACATGCTGAAGAGACTGTGCGAGCAGCAGCAGGCCATAGTGTCTGGATTATAATAATTCAATTAAGAATTATTAATTATGGTCATAAAAATATTTTTTTCATAACTTGTAGAAATCATGACCTGGTGAATTGTAGATAACCCAATCGATACAATTCACATCTGAGGCCGACTATTTCCTCAGATAATAAGTTCTTTTCATGAGAGATGACATTAATGCTAAAGATGTAGTTTTGACATTAAATAATACGCAGATATTATAAAAATATGCAGATTTTATTAGTTACACGATTATAAACAAATAGGTATATAAACACGATTATATATGCCAAGGAATATATATGGCAATGATATATGAAGCATTACAAGCTTATCATAAGTAAATAACAATGATATATGCCAATTAATATACATGGCATTGATATCAGGCACTAGAAGCTTCACAATAAGTAAATAAACACATGTGGGTAAGAGCAGCTTGTCACATTATAACAAAGCTATTTGGTTAGGATATCAAAACAAGAAGTTACATTATATACATCACTTCTGTTCAGAGGAAACCTCATGATATCAGGATGGGCATGTCTAATCCTAGACACCAATATTGAATGCTAACTACATTCTGCCCTCCTCTAACCAACTACACCTCACATGACTTCAGGAATGGGCAAATCCATCCAAGGATATAACTTAGAAGAGATAACTGTATCCTTCCGCCCTATCCTGGACTACTTTCATATCTGTATAACCTGGTAAGACTATTAAGACAACAGACATTGGAAGAACTTGGAACAAATCTTCCAGTGGAAATTTATCATCTAGCTTGGCGAAGAATGCTACTATCAATATATCTATATCTATGCATATATGTATGCAATCATTTAATACTCTGATAAATTATGAAACTTGATTCTTCTGCAGGTAGAATGAAGGCTCACAATTATTCTATATCTAAGACTACATCTCATATAAAGAGATGATAAATAAATTAATATGTTCGCCAACATAGATGCTATGATTTTACCCACATTATCTAAATAGTCTTAATAAAATGAAACATCATTCTTTGTGTTTCTTACCAAGTCCTAGCAGGAATCTCCCTTCTGCTCCTAGGAAAGCTGGATGGTCCATCACCATGGCTTTCATCTTGGGTGTTGGCTCCTGGAATGCTATGCTTCCTCCTTTGTTCCTTAGCTTTCCTCGTTCTTGCCTCCTTCCACTTCTCCTTCCTTTTCCTTTCTCCTTTCTTCCTCCTGATGCTCATCTATCTAGGGTAATTATCTCCCTTGTAATCTAACATTACCACCCCCTGGATTAGTATTCTCCAATCAATTGAGGGGGTGTAAACATATGTAATAAGATCCTATGAGATCATGTTTACCCATAATGCAACTATGGAGGATGGTGTAGCGATATCGATATCTGTCTCCGGATGGCACTGTTGTGCAAGCTATTAACACCATACTATGAAGAGTTAACTAGGGTATTTTTGCATCATATACATTTGACCCTCATCGTCATAAATTAGAGATGAGGATTAGTTTAGAAAACTTTGAAACAACTAAAGACAGACCTCTAGGCGTCTCTCTGAATGTTTCTCACACTGTTGATCTATGGACCATAATGATATGAATGGGCCTTGTTCTCTTCAGACGGACATGTCTGGAGAATCCAGTGTACTCCCAACAGATAAGCCCACATCTGTGGCAATAACTTTTTAAAATACAATGTTCTTTGTATTCAGTATTCGGCAAACTTTTTCACATACTGAACTCTGTGTGACTTCAAATCTTGGCCTGTTCCAGCCGTGTATGAAAACTTTGGTTCAACTTCAGCCTGTCTCTTAAAGACAATGATCATGCATTTTGAATATAATATGACCAGGTATCAATATATATACCTTTGAAAATGCCCGACAATAGTGGAGTTTCAGCTGCAGCACGCACGCGTCAGTCGCACTGCGGAACAGCACCACTTCACCACCAATGATTGGGCCCCCATGCGAGACCTGTGTGCCATGTTGCGCTGTTTCGAGTACTCCACCAACATGGCCAGTGGCGATGACACCATTATCAGCGTTACAATACCACTTCTATGTCTCCTTGAGAAAACGCTTAGGGCGATGATGGAAGAGGAGGTGGCCCAGGAGGAGGAGGAGGAGGATGAGGGGTCATTTTTAGCACTTTAAGGCCAGTCTGTTAGAAGTGGCTCAGAGGGAGGTTTTTTGCAACAGCAGAGGCCAGGTACAATGTGGCCAGCCAGGGCCCACTACTAGAGGACGAGGAGGATGAGGAGGAGGTGGAGGAGGATGAGGATGAAGCAGGTTCACAGCGGGGTGGCACCCGACACAGCTCAGGCCCATCACTGGTGCGTGGCTGGGGGGATACAGAGGACGATGACGATACGCCTCCCACAGAGGACAGCTTGTCCTTTCCTCTGGGGAGCCTGGCACACATGAGCGACTACATGCTGCAGTGCCTGCTCAACGACAGCAGAGTTGACCACATTTAACACGTGTTTGAACTACTGGGTTGCCACCCTGCTGGATTCTCGGTACAAAGACAATGTGCCCACCTTACTTCCTGCACTGGAGCATGATAGGAAGATGCGCGAGTACAAGCGCACGCTGGTAGAGGTGCTCCTAAGAGCATTCCCAAATGTCACAGGGGAACAGGTGGAAGCCCAAGGCGAAGGCAGAGGAGGAACAAGAGGTCGCCAACGCAGCTGTGTCACGGCCAGCTCCTCTGAGGTCAGGGTTAGCATGGCAGAAATGTGGAAAAGTTTTGTCTCCACGCCACAGCTAACTGCACCACCACCTGATATGGAACGTGTTAGCAGAAGGCAGCATTTCACTAACATGGTTGAACAGTACGTCTGCACACCCCTCCACGTACTGACTGATGGTTCGGCCCCATTTAACTTCTGGGTCTCCAAATTGGCCACGTGGCCAGAGTTAGCATTTTATGCCTTGGAGGTGCTGGCCTGCCCGGCGGCCAGCGTTTTGTCTGAACGTGTATTCAGCACGGCAGGGGGCGTCATTACTGACAAACGCAGCCGCCTGTCCACAGCCAACGTGGACAAGCTGACGTTCATAAAAATGAACCAGGCATGGATCCCACAGGACCTGTCCCTCCCTTGTGCAGAATAGATATTTATAACTGCCTCCCCCTCATCCATGTATTCTTGTACTCCGGGGCACTTCTTTATTGAATCCTCATTTTTTAACTTTACCATGATCTTGCGGTGCAACCCAAAGTTGAATGAACCTTTCCTCTGTCTGGGTGGTGTGGCCGAAATAACTGAGAGTGGCCTTCTCCGGTGGTGGTTGATATGACGCATGATTCCTTGCTGTGGAACCTCTCTCCTCTGTCTGGGTGCTGGGCCTAAATAACTGAAAGTGGCCTTCTCCAGTGGTGGTTGATATGACGCATGATTCCTTGCTGTGGGACCTCTCTCCTCTGTCTGGGTGCTGGGCTAAAATAACTGAAAGTGGCCTTCTCCGGTGGTGGGTGAAATGACGCATGATTCCTTGCTGTGGGACCTCTCTCCTCTGTCTGGGTGCTGGGCCTAAATAACTGAAAGTGGCCTTCTCCAGTGGTGGTTGATATGACGCATGATTCCTTGCTGTGGGACCTCTCTCCTCTGTCTGGGTGCTGGGCTGAAATAACTGAGAGTGGCCTTCTCCGGTGGTGGTTGATATGACGCATGATTCCTTGCTGTGGGACCTCTCTCCTCTGACTGGGTGCTGGGGCCTAAATAACTGAAAATGGCCTTCTCCAGTGGTGGGTGATATGACGCATGATTCCTTGCTGTGGGACCTCTCTCCTCTATCTGGGTGCTGGGGCCGAAAAAACTGAAAGTGGCCTTTTCCAGTGGTGGGTGATATGACGCATGATTCCTTGCTGTGGAACCTGTATCCTCGGTCTGGGTGCTGTGACGAAATAACTGAAAGTAGCCTTTTCCAGTGGTGGGTGATATGACGCATGATTCCTTGCTGTGGAACCTGTATCCTCGGTCTGGGTGCTGTGACGAAATATCTGAAAGTGGCCTTCTCCAGTGTTGGGTGATATGACGCATGATTCCTTGCTGTGGGACCTGTATCCTCTGTCTGGGTGCTGGGCTGAAATAACTGAGAGTGGCCTTCTCCGGTGGTGGTTGATATGACGCATGATTCCTTGCTGTGGGACCTCACTCCTCTGTCTGGGTGCTGGGCCTAAATAACTGAAAGTGGCCTTCTCCAGTGGTGGTTGATATGACGCATGATTCCTTGCTGTGGGACCTCTCTCCTCTGTCTGGGTGCTGGGCTAAAATAACTGAGAGTGGCCTTCTCCGGTGGTGGGTGAAATGACGTATGATTCCTTGCTGTGGGACCTCTCTCCTCTGTCTGGGTGCTGGGCCTAAATAACTGAAAGTGGCCTTCTCCAGTGGTGGTTGATATGACGCTTGATTCCTTGCTGTGGGACCTCTCTCCTCTGTCTGGGTGCTGGGCTGAAATAACTGAGAGTGGCCTTCTCCGGTGGTGGTTGATATGACGCATGATTCCTTGCTGTGGGACCTCTCTCTCTGTCTGGGTGCTGGGCTGAAATAACTGAGAGTGGCCTTCTCCAGTGGTGGTTGATATGACGCATGATTCCTTGCTGTGGGACCTCTCTCCTCTGACTGGGTGCTGGGGCCTAAATAACTGAAAATGGCCTTCTCCAGTGGTGGGTGATATGACGCATGATTCCTTGCTGTGGGACCTCTCTCCTCTATCTGGGTGCTGGGGCCGAAATAACTGAAAGTGGCCTTCTCCAGTGATGGGTGATATGATGCATGATTCCTTGCTGTGGAACCTGTATCCTCGGTCTGGGTGCTGTGCCGAAATAACTGAAAGTGGCCTTCTCCAGTGGTGGGTGATATGACGCATGATTCCTTGCTGTGGGACCTGTATCCTCTGTCTGGGTGCTGGGCTGAAATAACTGAGAGTGGCCTTCTCCGGTGGTGGTTGATATGACGCATGATTCCTTGCTGTGGGACCCTCTCCTTTGTCTGGGTGCTGGGCTGAAATAACTGAGAGTGGCCTTCTCCGGTGGTGGGTGAAATGACGCATGATTCCTTGCTGTGGGACCTCTGTCTGGGTGCTGGGCTGAAATAACTGAGAGTGGCCTTCTCCGGTGGTGGTTGATATGACGCATGATTCCTTGCTGTGGGACCTCTCTCCTCTGTCTGGGTGCTGGGCTGAAATAACTGAGAGTGGCCTTCTCCGGTGGTGGTTGATATGACGCATGATTCCTTGCTGTGGGACCTCTCTCCTCTGACTGGGTGCTGGGGCCTAAATAACTGAAAATGGCCTTCTCCAGTGGTGGGTGATATGACGCATGATTACTTGCTGTGGGACCTCTCTCCTCTGACTGGGTGCTGGGGCCTAAATAACTGAAAATGGCCTTCTCCAGTGGTGGGTGATATGACGCATGATTCCTTGCTGTGGGACCTCTCTCCTCTGTCTGGGTGCTGGGCCGAAATAACTGAGAGTGGCCTTCTCCGGTGGTGGTTGATATGACGCATGATTCCTTGCTGTGGGACCTGTATCCTCTGTCTGGGTGCTGGGCTGAAATAACTGAAAATGGCCTTCTCCAGTGGTGGGTGATATGACGCATGATTCCTTGCTGTGGGACCTCTCTCCTCTATCTGGGTGCTGGGGCCGAAATCACTGAAAGTGGCCTTCTCCAGTGGTGGGTGATATGACGCATGATTCCTTGCTGTGGAACCTGTATCCTCGGTCTGGGTGCTGTGCCGAAATAATTGAAAGTGGCCTTCTCCAGTGGTGGGTGATATGAAGCATGATTCCTTGCTGTGGGACCTGTATCCTCGGTCTGGGTGCTGTGCCGAAATAACTGAAAGTGGCCTTCTCCAGTGGTGGGTGATATGACGCATGATTCCTTGCTGTGGGACCTCTCTCCTCGGTCTGGGTGCTGGCCGAAATAACTGAGAGTGGCCTTCTCCGGTGGTGGTTGATATGACGCATGATTCCTTGCTGTGGGACCTGTATCCTCGGTCTGGGTGCTGGGCGAAATAACTGAAAGTGGCCTTCTCCAGTGGTGGGTGATATGACGCATGATTCCTTGCTGTGGGACCTCTCTCCTCGGTCTGGGTGCTGGCCGAAATAACTGAGAGTGGCCTTCTCCGGTGGTGGTTGATATGACGCATGATTCCTTGCTGTGGGACCTCTCTCCTCTGTCTGGGTGCTGGGCCGAAATAACTGAGAGTGGCCTTCTCCGGTGGTGGTTGATATGACGCATGATTCCTTGCTGTGGGACCTCTCTCCTCTGTCTGGGTGCTGGGGCTGAAATAACTGAAAGTGGCCTTCTCCAGTGTTGAGTGATATGACGCATGATTCCTTGCTGTGGGACCTGTATCCTCGGTCTGGGTGCTGGGCCGAAATAACTGAAAGTGGCCTTCTCCAGTGGTGGGTGATATGACGCATGATTCCTTGCTGTGGGACCTCTCTCCTCGGTCTGGGTGCTGGGCCGAAATAACTGAAAGTGGCCTTCTCCAGTGGTGGGTGATATGACGCATGATTCCTTGCTGTGGGACCTCTCTCCTCTGTCTGGGTGCTGGGCCGAAATAACTGAGAGTGGCCTTCTCCGGTGGTGGTTGATATGACGCATGATTCCTTGCTGTGGGACCTTTCTCCTCTGTCTGGGTGCTGGGGCCGAAATAACTGAAAGTGGTCTTCTCCAGTGTTGAGTGATATGACGCATGATTCCTGGCAGTGGGACCTGTCTCCAATTGATATTGGTTAAATTTTATTTATTTTATTTTATTTTAATTCATTTCCCTATCCACATTTGTTTGCAGGGGATTTACCTACATTTTGCTGCCTTTGGCAGCCCTCTAGCCCGTTCCTGGACTATTTTACAGTCTTTTTAGTG
Source organism: Bufotes viridis (assembly GCA_033119425.1). Lineage (NCBI taxonomy): Eukaryota > Metazoa > Chordata > Amphibia > Anura > Bufonidae > Bufotes > Bufotes viridis. Next base: position 43,259,575 of record CM065599.1, read on the forward strand.
CCTAAAAGTTCGGGTCCCCATTGACTTCAATGGGGTTCGGGTTCGGGATAAAGTTCGGGTCGAGTTCGGATCCCGAACCCGAACATTTTCGGGAAGTTCGGCCGAACTTCTCGAACCCGAACATCCAGGTGTTCGCTCATCTCTAACCACTGGTAGTTGAGGTCACTCTAATCCTTAGTTGATTTATGAGTACTTCATAAATGACTTTAGTGGTCGTTTTGTATGACATTATTCAATGACAGTTTTTCTGCCAATAAAATTTTAATCAAATACACAGCTACACTACACCTATAGTTACATACGCATGAAAACTAAGACTCACATTCTCCAACTTTGAGAATAGCTGGTCAGGAGTTCCTAACATCCCTCAGAACACACATTATAGATAAGAAAAGTCAAAACAGACCTGGATTTTAAAGTGCCATTTTAAAGTGTTTTAGGGTACTTTCACACTAGTGTTTTGGATTCCGTTTGTGAGATCCGTTTCAGGGCTCTCACAAACGGTCCAAAACAGATCAGTTCAGCCCCAATGCATTCTGAATGGATAAGGATCCGTTCAGAATGCATCAGTTAGGCTCCGTTCCGCCTCTATTCCGTTTTGGAGGCGGACACCAAAACGCAGCATACAGCATTTTGGTGTCCGTCTGAAGAGGCGGAGCCTAACTGATCCGTTTTTAATTACAATGTAAGTCAATGGGGACGGATCCGTTTTCAATGACCCACTATGGTGCATTTGAAAACGGATCCGTTCTCCATTGACTTTAAATGTAATTCAAAACGGATCCGTTTTGGACTCTGTCATTTTTCTTTTAACTAATGCAAACGGATCCGTTCTGAACGGATACAAACGTTTGCATTATAGGTGCGGATCCGTCTGTGCAAATAAACAGACAGATCCGCACCAACGCAAGTGTGAAAGTACCCTTAACTGAAACTTTAGCTGTTTCATATTTCTACAAACACTTTTTCTTCTCATGAGTGAAACTTCATAAGGCCAAAGATATGAAGGCCCTGTGTAATGTCAATGTTTACTTTCCAAGCAAAGCAACTAACAAGGAAATTATTTTAATTGCTTTGCTCTTGAGCCACGTATTATGACACTGTGAGGAAGGAAAAAACTGACAAGTTTATGGGTCCTAGGAAAACATGGGATTCCAAGTACAATTTTTCCCACAGCCTAATTGGCACCAGAAAGTGCTTCCCTGCACCAGACAGAGCTTTCCTCTGAGAAATGTACAAAGATTAATTACTAGCGTTAGAAGATAATGGAATTTAACAATTACAGTCTAATATGTGAAATTAAAAATAAGCAGCCGCAGAGGGGAAAACTGCAGTGTTAAGCTTTGATTAACACTTTTTAATAGGTTTTTGCTGAGCCAGTAGCTGTGCCTGCAGCTCCACCAAATCTCTCTCCCTTGTATCTTTAGATATCAGACACTGAGCACAGTACCTCATAGGGACCCTGTGTAATGTACTTTATCGACCTACAGTCATGGATAAAAATATCCAGTTTTTGTAATAATTTTCTTGATTACACATCCCTGTGGTAAAGCGCTCTGAAATTTAGTGTTCTGCTCAGTCACCTTGTATGAGTCTATGATTCCCTAATTTGTGTCATTAGCCTACTGTATTTAAAAGAGGGCATTCAAGTATTTATATGCAAAAAAATTTGAAAAATTAAAATGTGGTAAAAGTATTGCTTATTATATGTGAACATTTGTGATAAAAATAACTTTTTACAAGCGTCTTTATATGTATGATAACTGTAATACTTTAATTCCTTGGATATTAATGGTTTTGTGTGTTGGGGATCACTTATCAGCGATATAAAAAAATTGTGAGGTATAAATGGAACATCGAGGTTCCAAAATGGATTGCATTGGGTACCATTTCATTTCAGGCACCTCAATGACAAATATGTGCCGTTATACAGCAAAGTAGATGGTATTGTCAAAGGCAGTGGGTGTGAAACCACTTGTGTCAACTATCTGGTTTGACTTAAGGCTAAGCAATTTAGACAAAGTGCCTTGAGGTGGCCAGCCATCGGCTAGTGAAGACTAGGGTGTTTGCACACTGGCCCTTTAAGAGCCGGGGAGTGCTTTTGTGCGCCCAAAGTACAGACCAGAGAGACCTGGACGGGTCTTAGCAGGAGGAGACATGTGGGATGCTGGCGGAATGTCGGAGAGCAAGTGGGTCCGGACCGTCTGTACAGGAGAGGGACCAGCTGGCTGAGTAACATGGGTAACATAGCACCCTCTTCAGAAGAGCCGGGGCATTATCATTCTCCAGAAGCTCCCAGGTGCTCTACTCAGGACCGTTCTAGTCCACCAGGAAAAAAGTTTTGCCTCTGATCTTATTCATGTTCAAAATATCCTTCACCTTATACACATCTTTATAACTGATCTGGGAGGCAGCAGGAATTAAAACTCTGGAATAGCGACTGTAGATCCCTGGCTTGAGAAGAGAGACATGAAATGAATTAGGCATCTGCAAAGAGGCAGGGATACACAATTTGTAATTTCATTACTTTATCACCTTAAAGGGACTGAGGAAACAGGAACTGAAGAGAAGATTTGTGTCTTCGGTAAGTGGATTTCTTCATTCAGAAGTCTGCAGAAGAGCAGCTTTAGTCTCCTGCCAAATCTGAGATGAGTTTTCAACAGAGGAGTCTGCTGCCAATACTCTTGGAGAAACAGACACAAGAAAAGGTACAGTACTCATAGTTGGCGATCGTATACATGAGGAAAGGAAACCTGCCAGTATATTCACTAGAATGGTTATTATAAGAAAACCTTGCCCATGGAAGAAAACCAGCCAAATCACCTTGACTTGCTTTGTTAAAGTGATGCAAATAGTTGATCAAGACCTAGTTTATGCACTCCACTTGTCTGTTGGTCTGCGGATGGTAAGCAGATGAGAAGTCCAATTTGACATCGAGGTGGAGAGTACTAGAAAACACAGTGCGCTGCACTGGAGAATTCCAATAATATATTTATTAGAAAATACAATAAAATGGTGACAGCCTGTCACCTTCATCACCTTCATTTGACATCTAGAAGATTGCAAACAGCTTTCCAGAATTTGGATGTAAACTGAACTCACTGGTCAGATGCGATGTGTAAAGGGAATCCATGAAGACAGAAGATTTGTTCTATAAACAATTTAGCTAGCAGGCCAGCTGATAGTAGATCAGGCAGGGGCACAAAATGGGCCATTGAGAAATGATCTGAGACCACCCAGATGACCATGTAGTCAGAGAAAGTGGGCAAATCGATGATGAAGTTCATAGCAATATGCTGCCACAGAACTTCAGGCACAGGAAATAGAAAAAGGAATCCTACAGGTTTCTGCATCAGGGTCTCGTTTTAGGGACAAGTGGTACAGGCTGAAACAAAGTCCCAGATGTCCTTGGACTTAGAAGGCCACTTATAATAACATGTTATGAAACTGGGGATCTTACAGAGACACACACCTTTCTCCTCTTGGCAGAAAGGACAAATGTCTTGCCTAGCATGATGTCCTTCAGGTGGACCAGAGCCCCTGGAAAAAAAATACAGATCTATGAAGTGCTGGGGCTCCTCCATACAATCAGCGTAGTTGAAGAAATGGACAGAGCATCAGCTTTGGTATTTTTATCTACAGGCCGAAAATGCAAGGAAAAGTTAAAGTTGGCAAAAAATAAAGACCAGCGGGCCTGGCGAGGATTGAGACATTGTGCATACTGTAAGAAGGTCGGGTCTTTATAGCCTGTGAAAATGATGACCTGATAACAGGCTCCCTTCAACAAGTGACGCCACTCTAAGAGCCATGTCAATAGCGAGTGATTCTCTAGTTCTCTGTCACCAATTCAGTAATACTTTTCTGTTGCCTAGAAGGCAGTGTGCAGCAAGCGCTTGCAGGAGTGGAGAATGGGAGTGGTAGTGGCTCTGACTATAGGATGTGTCTCAGTGGTTTCCCTCATGCCATTGCTCTCTAGGACTGGTGCAGTGAGAAAAGGGTGCACCCTTTCTTCCCTAAAGGAACTCCCTGTAGTTGGACAAATAATGGCACTTTTGGTATGCTATCTTGCTAAAGTCTCTCTCTCTAGAATCTATGCCTAGGAACTGTAATCTGGCAATTGTGGCTGTAGTATCTACTGAGGGATAAAGGTTTTAGAGGCACATCTGGCCAGGACATGGTTAAATGTGATGGGTGTCTTAACTGTAATCCTTCACAAGCAGCAATGTCTGGTTAGCTGTAATCGCAGGTTACCTTGTTGACTCCTAAGCTTGGGCATGCAGATCCTAAATTCTTGTTTTCCCTTCTTTCTTTGTGGCTGAAGAAGACACTGTAAGTTTCACAGAGATCAGTTAATCCCCGGATCCTGAGGCTTTAGGAGAAGGAGTGCATGGACTTGCTTCCTTTCTCCTCACTCACTAGGATAGTACTCATCCTAGTCAGGAAGTTTGACCATCCCACTCCTGCCCAGAGGGGAGGAACATGGTGGTTAACCCTGTTCCTCCGAACTATGTCATGCTGGGTGTACATTAAGAAAGCATTACATTACATTACAATAGGAACAAACCATTTGCAGATACCCCCTGTACTGGGGTACTGCAACTACAGATGGAGCCAAGGTAGCCCTAAAAGTGGAAAACTGGTAGACACAGGTAGAAGATATAACGACATTTTGTCAGTGTGGAGTATACCCACTTGTAGCTTCAAGGGCATGGTGACATACTGAATGGACTCTGAGAGAGCTCTCTCATTAACAAATGTTAATCTCTAGGTGCTGGACAAGAATATGGTATCAGCTTACAAGACCTGATGCAGGAAGTAACCTGCCGAACCTAAGTCAAGGAAGGTAAACTGTGTACCATCACAGGACAGGAACGCATGTAGAGTCAACTCCTGAGAGAGAGAGCTGACCTTCACCCAGGGCTGTCTCTCCAACCAGCCCTAGGCTTTGGAGTTTCCTTACTTGTGGGCACAAGTGTGGACATAGTGTCCCTTGGCTCTACAATACAGACACAGATCATTAGAGTGCTTGAATAGATGCTTCTCTACAGACAGCCAGACTTGATGCGTGGGTTTCCATGCTGAGGTGGTAGAGGTTGCATTTGGTTTGTTGTATTTCCCTGTCTTTTGTATCTTTTTCATCCTTCTGGTGGAGGAATAGGTTGTTTCAAGTCCTGTCACTAGAAACAGTGCCCTACATGGTGTGTTAGGGTTCTAGGTACCTGTGTATGAACTTTCCTACCATCAAGGTCAGTTCATACTGATAGTTAGTCAAGACTTGGTTTAGGGTTATTGTAGGAGGTGACCTTTTCCCTTACCCTAGTTTCCAGGTCTAGTTCCTGTCCCCTTTCTTCCTGTGCTCGGTGTGGTGTTTTCCACCCACAGCCCATCCATGACACCTCTGCTCTTTATTGCTGCCGCTGCCACCTTTCTCCACTGATGTTGCCTCCTCCTCAGCACCACAATCCGGCTCCCAGGTCCTGTCCAGCACACAATCATCATGGGAGTCCTCACCCTCTCTGCTGCTTTTATCAGACTGTGAGATATCATGGTGGGCTCCTGGGCCTCCCTCCCTTGCTCTGAATTTTCTCCGACTGCCACTATCGCTGCCCCCACCGCAAATGCCGTGGCTACAGGTGCCACTATTACCACCACTATCTACACAGGTATTCATGGGGTCACCAGCCTTCTCCCCCAACCTCCTCCTCAGGGCAGCCCAAATGATGATGGCTCTTACAAAAGTCGTCAAGAGGGAGAGTCTCTTGACTATCTGCTGTAGGGCATGGTGGGGCTTTCTTACAAAAAAGGAAGGTGCTCCGCTAGGAAGGGACAGTGAAGACTGAGAGGACTCCACTGAAAGCCTTCTTTGGGGCTGCAAGAAGGAGGAAGAGAAGAAGGAGAAACGTTGTGATCCCTGGCTCCAAGGCATCGACACTGAAGTCACCTCCACGTCATCCTGCTGCCACTGAGAGGAGGAGTGAGCCATTCAATCCACAATCTCATCCTCTCTCTCCTCAACTATAATGTTTCGCTTTTCCGAACCTAGCAGGGACAACTGCAGCCTACTTCTACTACTTGTGGCCAGATATTTGGTGCTGCCACTACCCACAATTTGGCTCTGAATCTTTTGTTTGGAACCTTTCCGTAGCCTGGAGATTTTTAGGTCTCACAGATAATGTTGTGAACTACCCTGTGTATTAGTGTAGGAATCATGTATATATGCTGCTAGTTTGAATATATTTCACAAACGCCCCCCCCCCACAAAAATAATAATAATAAATAAATAAAAAAAATTGATTAAAAACGTGTGAAGACTACAGTATAGGGAAACGGAATGAGACCTAAATTCATTATCACTTCCAGATACTTTTGTGTGCTGTCCTGTCTATTGGAGTAGTAATCACATGCTGCTAGTTTGAATATAATCAATTTTATTGGAAAGCGTTTGTGAACACAGAAATAAAGGGAAACAAATTCAGGTCTAAGTTCGTAATCCCTATCAAATACTTTTGTGTCTTGGCCTTTGTATTGGTGTTGATCACCTATATGCTGGTTTAATTAAGTTGAACAAGTCCCAAAAAAAATTTAATTTTGTGGAGAAATAAATGAAAGTTAACAGATGATTAAGGGCCAGGTCTCATGCTAAATTTCACATTAATGCTCACAGGTGAATTGCTGTCCTACCCTGTGTATTGAACAGTTGAACAAGTCGCAAAAAAATATGTTATTCCAACCATGTAGAAACTAAATATACAGAAAGGGACAATTGACGCCTGACTTTTAATTAACACTCAGGTAAATTGTTACCCTAGCCTGACTACTGGACTGGTGTACGGATAACCTATATGCTGGTTTAAAAAATTGAAACTGAGCTCCCCAAAAGCAAAATTAAATTCCAACTGTGTGGAAATGGAATTCATGTAAACAGATGATTGAGTCCTGTAGCTTAATATGTCGTAATCTCTCACAGGAAAGTAGTTTGGTGTACTAGTACTGATCACCTATATGCTGGTTTAATTAAATTAAACAAGTCCCAAAAAATATAAAATTTCAACCGTGTAGAGAAATAAATAAATATTAAGGCTTGACGCTCAATTTCATGTTAACACTCACAGGTAGATTGCTGCCCTACCCTGTGTATTGCTGCAGTAAATATACATATAGCCCGTACGGACTGCTTAGATCGGCTTCTTATAGCAAAGTTCCGGCGCAAGCGCACTACGCTGGAACAAGCCGTTGCCAGTAGTCCGTTCGGGAACATCAGGGTGAGTCTGTGCGCATTTGCGGCATCTCACAGCGGGAGAAGGGGGGGAGGGAGGAAGAGGCGGCACAGAGGATTAGGAGGTGGCGCAGAACTCTAGGAAGGCGGCGCTGGGCACGAACGGCGATGGCTGCAGCCGGGCATCCAGCATCCCTGGAACTTCCCTTTGGGCACCTTATTTCTATGATTGACAGGTTAGTAAAACCTGTTTTTTTGCAAAATTAAGCCACAGATCTTGTTTATAAGGCTACATTAGGAGTCATAATGAGACCCTGAACATGAGCATATGTTTAGCTCACAGGACTGAAAAGTCGTGACAGAATCCCTTTAACAGTACTTGCACCCCCCCTCTCCCGGTATTTGTGCCCATACTGTGCCCCTCTCACAGTAGTTATGCCCACACTGTGCCCCCTCACAATAGTTATACCCACAATGTGCCCCACTTATGGTAGTTATGCCCACATTGTGCCCTCTCACAGTAGTTATGCCTTCATTGTGCCCCCTTCACAGTAGTTATGCCCTCATTGTGCCCCATCACAGTAGTTGTGACCTCATTGTGCCCCCTCACAGTAGTTATGCCCTCATTGCGCCCCTTCACAGTAGATGTTCCTATATTGTGCCTGCTTCACAGTGTTAATGCCCTCATTGCGCCGCTAACAGTAGTTGCACCCCTCACAGTAAGTATGCCCTCGTTGTGCACCCTCACAGTAGTTATGCCCCCATTGCGCCCCTTCACAGTACTTGTTCCTTTATTGTGCCCGCTTCACTGTGTTTTTGCCCTTATTGTGCCGCTAACAGTAGTTGCACCCCACATTGTGCCCACATTGTGCCGCCTTACAGTAGTAATCTCTTCATTAAGCCTCCTTCACAGTGGTTATGCCCTCATTGTGCTCCCTTCACAGTGGTTATGCCCTCATTGCGCCCCTTAACAGTACTTGCACCCCCCCTGGTATTTATGCCCACACTGTGCCCCCATCACAGTAGTTATGCCCACACAATGCCTCCTCACAATAGTTATACCCACAATGTGCCCCATTCATGGTAGTTATGCCCACATTGTGCCCCCTCACAGTAGTTATGCCTTCATTGTGCCTACTTCACAGTAGTTATGCCCTCATTGTGCCCCCTCACAGTAGTTATGACTTCATGGTGCCTCCTCACAGTAGCTATGCCCTCATTGTGCCCCCTCACAGTAGCTATGCCCTCATTGCGCCCCTTCATAGTAGCTGCACCCCTTTACAGCAGTGATGCCCACATTGGGACCCTTTACAGTAGTTATCTCTTCATTGATCCTCCTTCACAGTGTTTATGCCCTCATTACGTCCCTTAACAGTAGATGTACCACTTTACAGTAGTCATGCCCATTTTTGTCCCCCTCACAGTAGTTATCCCTTCAATGTGCACCCTTTACAGTAGTTATGCCCACACTGTGACCCTCATAGTAGTTAGGCCCACATTGTGCCCACTCACAGTAGATATGCCTTAATTGTGACCACTTCACAGTAGTTATGCCCACATTGTGCCCACTCACAGTAGATATACCTTAATTGTGACCCCTTACAGTAGTTATGCCCACATTGTGCCTCCTCACAGTAGTTTTGTTTACATTGTGCCTCCTCAAACTAGTTATCCTTTCATTGTGCATCCTTAACAGTAGTTATACCCACCGTGTGACCTTTACAGTAATTATGTCCACATTGTGCCCACTGTGTGCTGTCCGCATTTCCGGAGCAATTGCGGACAAGAATAGGCAGTTCTATGGTGGTGCCAGCCTGGTGTATTGCGGATCCGTAATACACTACGGATGTGTGAATGGACCCTTAACCTGAATACTACAGTCCAATACAATATATCTTCCATGTACTTTATCATTTATCTGTAATAGCCTGCTTACATTCAGTGCACTGCTTGTACCGTTCATAGCGTGCCCAGTGCTGATGAATGGCAGGAAAGGTCTAAGGCATATTGGTACACCATAGACTTTTTCCAGGGCGTGGGTGCCCACAGAGAGGGCTGTGAGTGCCACCTCTGACACCCGTGCCATAGGTTCGCCACCACTACCCTAGAATGTGAGTCTTGTAACTCAGCCTACTCCCCATTCCTCTGCTCTAGATAGCTGTGGGAGTCTCAATGGACTTGTCTGGTGCTGGATATGGAGAAGGGGAGTCCATAGAGAGGATTATAAGCAGCGCACAGCAACACAGAAAACAGGCTGTCAGGGAGAAGGAATCCTATAGCTGTTCATCTGTTACCTGAGAGCCATTTGTCTGCAACATGTGCTGTGGCGCCCCCTTCATAGCTGGCACCCGGGGTGGCACGCCACTGGGAAGGAATACTACAGTCCCCATCCAGGCCTATATCCATACGTCGCTATCTGTGAAGATTTGCACAGAAAATTTTTGGAACTGTGTTTTGATACCCTTAGATGTTCTTCACTTATCATTCTTCACTTTAGTAAAGAGAGACTTGTTTATTTATACAACTGGCCTGGTTACTCACTTCAACACCATACGCAGGCCCCAGTACCTGCATCTCATACCTTGAACCCGCACCAAACCCACAACACCAAGGGCACCTCAACTACCATCAGGCAGAATCCCCAACATTAGGGTGTGCCCTGGGGAGCATCAGTGTGAGAATCGCCACTGTGAATAATTACTTCAGCCAGAGCCACAACTACTCCCATCCTTCATTCCCTCTTCTCCGGGGCCTGCATCATATGTATGCCACCATTTAATGCAAATAATTTGTAGAGCCATATCATTAACCAGTAGAATACCAGCGCTGTACATGTACAGGGCTGCGGGACGTGACTGCCCCTGCTCGATCAGCAACAGGGGTCTGGCTATTCCTGACAGCTGAGCCCCTGCTGTATACACCAGCATTGGTAAATACACCGATGCCGGCGTATTAACCCCTTGTATGCCGCAGTCAATAGTGATGAGCAGCAGGGGCATTATTCGAATTCGCAATATTTCGCAAATATTTGGTAGAATATTCGTCATATATTCACAAATTCGTGAATTCGAGATTATTTTCTTGAATGTGAAAATCGGCAATGTAATTTTCGCATAATGCGTGCGAAATACAGACGTTGGTCAATATATCTATATTTTTCAAGCTGCTAGCAGTTTCCTGTGACTGGAGAAAATGGTTGGCACGGCAGAACATTACAATAGCTTTATGTGCAGAAAGAGTGCTCCAATATATTCACGATTGTGAAATCGGCACTAATGATGCAAATATTTTGGCGCAATATGTGCAACTTCACATTTTAACAGCTCTGACTACATATTAGTAATTGGTGCACTAAGTATTGTTGTGAACTTGTGACATCACAGCACTATGTATGTAGTATGTATGTATAGACAGCAGAACCTACACGTGCTTCTACACCATAGGAAAAAGCACCGGCCTCTCTGGTGGCTGGAACTGTGGGAGTGCGCACAGGCCAGCATTTTTTCCTATAGTGTGCAAGCACTACCACCGCTGCTGGATTACAGATTGGTTGTAATTCGTAACCATTGAAATGAGAATTGTATAATGTGATAGAAAAAATAATACAGCCAGCAAAGGAGGCAATATGAACAATTACATTAGTAAGTGGCTTCTACTTCCTCTACATAATAAATGCTATTTGCTGAAGTGAGAAAAGTGGCTCAGTACTGAAGGGGTTAATGTGAATGTTAGAGAAGAAATATTTACTTCTGCAAGAACAGTATACAGGGTTATCCTATAAAATGCATTACCATGCAAGGAATATAGCATTTAAAATGAAGTATTATTGAAATATGCATGCAATAAAAAAAATATTTTTATGTACATTATATTTTTACATCTGGTAGCACCTCCTGCTGTCTATAAGGGAATTATTCCTACCGTTAATTCGGTTTCCACTAATCCTTCATGACGGCACCACAATGGAGGATGCTCCCCTTGTCGCTCTAGGGACAGGAAACAGAGAGGGTTAAAAGACCCCTTACACACCCCAGTGCTTTTCAAATTACTACCGGGATGTGAGATAATAAACCCAACACCAAGAATATAGGGTGGGAGTTACGATGGTGCCGTCATGAAGGATTAGTGGAAACCGAATTACAGGTAGGAATAATTCCCTTTTCCACTGCATCCCCCTTCATGACGGCACCAAAATGGAGCCATACCAGATAAGTAGCTCTAGGGAGGGACCACGGCCTGAAGGACCTTGCGTCCAAAGGAACAGTCCTTGTTGGCCAACACGTCCAGTCTGTAATGACAGGTGAATGTGTGAAGGCTTGACCATGTAGCCGCCCTGCAGATCCGATCTGGAAATGCGTCTGCTCTCTCGGCCCAGGAAGAAGAGACTGCTCTTGTGGAGTGTGCTTTTATTGAAAGAGGACAATTCTTCCCTTGTGTCTTGTAAGCCTGTATAATGGCTGACTTGATCCACCTACCGTTTGTGTCTTTTGAGGTCTTCTTGCCTCTGTTCTTACCCCCATACTGAACAAAAAGGTTCTCATCTAACCGCCACTCAGCCGTGGCTTCCAGGTACTTAAGAAACTGTTCTCCTAACATCGAGAGTGTAAAACATCTTTTCTATCTCATTTTTGGGGTTCTGATAAAAAGAAGGTAAAATAATATCTTGGCTTTTATGAAAATAGGAAGACACCTTAGGGAGGAAATCTGGACGGTGTCTGAGAGTTATTTTCTCATCTGAGACCCTAAAAAAAGGTTCTCTACTAGAAAGGGCTTGGATTTCCCCTATTCTGCGGGCTGTAGAAACTGCAACTAAACATGCTGATTTCCACGAAACAAATTTAATTTCTGCTGCCAAAACAGGCTCAAAGGGACTTCCTGTTAGTCCTGACAGCACTAAGTTGAGATCCCAACTGGGCACAGAGGATCTAGACCTAGGTTTAATAACACTTACACCTTTGAGGAATCTGTTTACTAGTTTATCCTCAGCTAAAGACACCCCAAGAAAGCTTGATAGAGCTGACACCTGTACCTTAATGGTGTTATAACTAAGGCCCTTCTGCAGACCTTCCTGCAAAAAGTCCAAGATTAGGGAAATACTAGGGTTGTCTATGTGAAAGGGTCTATCCCGCAGCCAGGAATTACACCTATGCCAGGTCCTAGAACAGACAGAGACTGTAGAAGGTCTTCTTCCTGACTGGATAGTCGAGATGACTGGGTCTGACAGACCCTTCTGCTTTAGGATGCTCCACTCAGGATCCATGTTGTGAAATTTTGAGTGGAGGGATTTAGGCTGGATTTTCCCCAATTCACCTTTCACCCCAGGAAGTGAAAAAGATCCAGAGATAGGGATAGGTGTGACTGGATTTACTGCTTGGAATTTGCTACAATTAGAAAATCGTCCAGATAAGGAAATATCTGAACGCCCTGTTGTCTCAGGTGGGCCACCATCTCCACCACAAGTTTAGTAAAAACCGGGGAGCAGAGAAGATTCCGAATGGGAGACACTGAAACTGACAAATTTTCCCCTTTATGGGCACAGCAAACCGAAGGAACTGCTGGTACCAGGGGTTGATAGGCACATGAAAATACGCTTCCTTCAAATCTACCGAACACATCAAGGCAGTTCGATGGATAAGAGGCACTATGGAGTTCAGGGACTCCATCTTGAAGCGTCTGTAGCGTATCCACTGATTGTGGCGTTTTAGATTTATGATAGTCCGGTATGATCTGTTTGGCTTCTTTCAAGAAAGAGTCTGGAAAAATGCCCCCGTCCCTCCTGGTCTAAGGGTACCGGGACTTTGGCTCCCAGAGACAACAAGTCCAAGACCCCCTTTTCTAACTGGGCTGACTCTGGCGGGGAGGAGAGGGTTGCGATCTGAAAATTGGTGGTGGGAAGACTTAGAAACTCTATTTCTAACCCCTGCTGTACTATTTGCAGAGCCCAAGGGTTTGAGGTCACACTGGCCCATTGGACTGCAAATTTGAGGAGGCTCCCCCGAACCTGATTGCTGTCATTTTTTTGCAGGGGCAGGGTCAGAATTGAAGTTGGAGTTGAGGATAAAGTTTTTCCCTTTACCCCCTTTTGGGTAACGTCGTGCTTTTCCTCCCGCAGAATTTTTGAAAGGACGTTTGTTACCATGAAAGGACTGGGATTTCCTAAGAGGTCTCTCAACAGGAAAGCCCTTCTTTTTATCTGCAGCATCTTCCAAAATCTTGTCCAACTCTGAACCGAACACGAGGGACCCTTTAAAGGGAATTGAGCAAAGTCTATTTTTTGATAAGGTATCCCCCGACCAAGGCTTAAGCCAGAGTGCACGGCGAACAGAGTTAGACAAGGCCGAGGATCTGGCGGAAAATCTCACAGATTCTGCGGAGGCATCCACCAGAATACCTGTGGCCATTTTAAGGCGGGGAAAGGACTCTAAGATTTTATCTCTAGGCTTACCCTTCCTGAGATGGTCTTCAACTCTGTTAAGCCAAACAAACATTGACCTTGCAACAGAGGTGGCTGCCACATTAGTTTTAATGGAAATGGACCCATTCTCCCATAGTTTCTTAAGTAAGCCCTCCGGCCTACGGTCCATGGGGTCCTTAAGTTGAGAGGCATCTTCAAAGGGAATGGATGTACGTTTGCCTACTTTAGCGACCTGTACGTCATTTTTTGGGATTTCATCCCAGACTTTTGCATCTTCAGGACAGAATGGAAGTCTATTCCTGAATTCTCTAGGGACCAACAATCTTTTATTAACGCCCGCCCACTCATCCATGATGAGTTCCTTCAGATTTGGATTTACAGGAAAAACTTTACGCTTCCTGGCTCTCAAACCCCCAAACATCTGGTTCTGAATTGAGTGAGGTTGTATACCTCCTCTTCAATGTCCATGGTATTACAGACAGCGGACACAAGGGAGTCTATATTAGCAGAATCAAAGTAGTATTTCACTACTGTTTCTGTGTCAGAGTCTTCCCTTTCCCCTTCCTCACATCCTACATCTGAGGAACCATCAACAGCCATAGGGGCGCCATCAGCGTCAGAGGAGGATTCAGTGTAGATTCTAGGGTGCTTAGCGGGAGCAGCGCTCTGGGACGGATCAGCAAGGGAATGTTTTTCAGCCATAGAAGAGCCAATCTCTTTCCTATTCATGGACCTAATGTATCATAGCTGACAGGTCCTCTCTAACTACAGTCCCTATACAAGTATTACAGATAGGGCGCCTATTAGTGATGTCGTGAACATAAAATTTTCCATTCGCGAACGCGAACTTCCGCAAATGTTCGCGAACGGGCGAACCGGACGAACCGCCATAGACTTCAATAGCCAGACGAACTTTAAAACCCTAAGGGACTATTTCTGGCCACAATAGTGATGGAAAAGTTGTTTCAAGGGGACACACCTGGACTGTGGCATGCCAGAGGGGGATCCATGGCAAAACTCCCATGGAAAATTACGTAGTGGACGCAGAGTCGGGTTTTAATCCATAAAGGGCATAAATCAACTAACATTCCTGAATTGTTTGGAATAACATGCTTTAAAACATCTAGTGTGTGTATACGATCAGGTATGATGTTGTATCGATCAGGTAGTGTAAGGGTTACACCCGCTTCACAGACATTGACAGACCAAACTCACCTTTTAATGCACCACAAACAACCGCAAACAGTCCATTTGCACAACCGCAAACTCCCCATTTGCACAAGGTTGGATACCAAGCTAGCCACGTCCCGGTGATGTCATTGAAGGTTTCTTCCTCCACCCAGCCAAGTACAACACCAAGGGTCCCTGAAAGGTGAATTGAATTGATTTTTCGAACGGGGAGATGGTTAAAAAAACGCTGGCTCTCTCCCCTTTGTTTTTATCCACAGTCACTGCATCTGCGCCGTGCAATTTTCTGTCACACCCGATATGAGTGGTATTTTCTGTAGTACTATTCTCATCAGTTTAATCCCTGTTACGTCCCCAATCTGGGGTCCATTTATTGAACTGATTTTTCGAACGGGGAGATGGTTAAAAAAACGCTGGCTCCCTCCCCTTTGTTTTAATCGACGGTCACTGCGTCTGCGCCGTGCAATTTACTGTCACATCCGATATGAGTGGTGTCTTAACTAGTACTATTCCTATCAGTTTAATCCCTGTTACGTCCCCAATCTGGGGTCCATTTATTGAACTGATTTTTCGAACGGGGAGATGGTTAAAAAAATGCTGGCTCCCTCCACTCTGTTTTAATCCATGGTGACTGCGTCTGCGCCGTGCAATTTACTGTCACACCCGATATGAGTGGTATTTTCTGTAGTACTATTCTCATCAGTTTAATCCCTGTTACGTCCCCAATCTGGGGTCCATTTATTGAACTGATTTTTCGAACGGGGAGATGGTTAAAAAAATGCTGGCTCCCTCCACTCTGTTTTAATCCACGGTGACTGCGTCTGCGCCGTGCAATTTACTGTCACACCCAATATGAGTGGAATTTTCTGTAGTACTATTCTCATCAGTTTAATCCCTCTAACGTCCCCAATCTGGGGTCCATTTATTGAATTGATTTTTCGAACGGGGAGATGGTTAAAAAAACGCTGGCTCCCTCCCCTTTGTTTTAATCGACGGTCACTGCGTCTGCGCCGTGCAATTTACTGTCACATCCGATATGAGTGGTGTCTTAACTAGTACTATTCCTATCAGTTTAATCCCTGTTACGTCCCATATAAGGGATTGCCTTTTGTGAAAAAATTTTTTGGCCGGGTACCTTCGACTGCCTTCACAGTGACAGACCAAACTCTCATACACCAAACAGAATTGGGGCACTGCGCGTGCACAGAGTGGTATCTTAACTAGTACTATTCCTATCAGTTTAATCCCTGTTACGTACCCTATCCGGGGACGTGTGTCGAATTGATTAACCATTGTCGAATTAACGAACCATTACGACATCATGAAATAATTTAGTTCTGAGCTCTGTACTTGCTTTGTATTGGAATTGATGGGGATTTTTTTAATTGTCTGCATTTTTTCTAATAAACTATTAAGAGACTTTATTATGATTTTTTATTTTATGTATTAAAAACCCATACAACTTTTAAAAAAAAAGGTAAATTAATGTTTTTTCTATGAAATATTATCCAGCCGTCCGATCGCTTTTGGTCTGACCATAATGAGGCAACGGCCTTATCATCTGGGGTGTGGCAACATTGCCAACACACTCATAGAGGTGATGATTGCTTCATTGTGATACGCAAGCCCCTTCACCACAACAAGGTAACGATCACGAAGGGGAATTGACACTTGTATGTGCATTTTTGTTTTGTTTTGTTCTTGCAGCCACAGTGCTGCACCATGGGACAGAAAAATTAGGCATGTACACATGCCTGAAAAATAATGGCATTGTTGCATCCGCTGTTGTAGCAGCGGTCGGAAAAACTGATGTTTTCCAGGCAGAAAAGTGACTAAAACATTGCGGCTTGAACCCTAGTTGGTGGCGGAGAATTCACAAAAGTAATCCGGTATGCAGACATTAAATACAGCAGCGTGGGGTCCATTTTGAGGCCAAGGCATATCATCAGGCCTTTTGTTAGTCAAACGTATCCCCCACTGTCAGTCCCTTCGGGATCCATGCCTCATTCATCTTTATGAAGGTGAGGTATTCAACACTTTTTTGACAGAGGCGACTTCTCTTGTCAGTGACAATGCCTTCTGCTGCACTGAAGGTCCTTTCTGACAGGACACTTGAAGCAGGGCAGGCCAGAAGTTCTATCTCAAACTGGGATAGCTCAGGCCACAGGTCAAGCCTGCACACCCAGTAGTCAAGGGGTTCATTGCTCCTCAGAGTGTCGATATCTGCTGTTAAGGTGAGGTAGTCTTCTACCTGTCGGTCGAGTTGTTCTCTAAGGCTGGATCCCAAAGGGCTGTGGTGATGTGTAGAACTGAAAAAGCTCTGCATGTCCTCCATCAACAACACATCTGTAAATCGTCCAGTCCTAGCCGCAGTGGTAGGAGGAGGATTACATTCACCTCTTCCCCAGTTAGATTCCCTTTGTGCTGTGACATCCCCCTTATAAGCTGTGTAAAGCATATTTTTTAGTTTGGTTTTGAACTGCTGCATCCTTTCCGACTTTCGGTAATTTGGTAACATTTCTGCCACTTTCTGCTTATACCGGGGGTCTAGTAGCGTGACCACCCAGTACAGGTCGTTCTCCTTCATCCTTTTTATATGAGGGTCCCTCAACAGACATGACAACATAAAAGACCCCATTTGCACAAGGTTGGATGCAGAGCTACTCGTTTCCCGTTCCTCGTCCTCACTGATGTCATTGACGGTCTGTTCTTCCCCCCAGCCACGTACAACACCATGGGTCCCAGATAGGTGACAACAACGAGCACCCTGGGGTGCCTGCTGTGGTTGGTCTTCCTCCTCCACAAAGCCGCCACATTCCTTCTTTGACTCCTTTTCCTCATACTCCTCTTCCAGCGTTGCCGCAGGTCCGGCAAGCGATGACAAGGCTGTTTCTGGTGGTGATGGTGACCACAAATCTTTCTCTTCCTCTTCATGCTCATTTACAGCCTGATCCAGCACTCTTCGCAGGGCATGCTCCAGGAAGAAAACAAATGGGATGAGGTCGCTGATGGTGCCTTCGGTGCGACTGACTAGGTTTGTCACCTCCTCAAAAGGACGCATGAGCCTACAGGCATTGCGCATGAGCATCCAGTAACGTGGCAAAAAAATTCCCAGCTCCGCAGATGCTGTCCTAGCACCCCGGTCATACAAATACTCGTTGACGGCTTTTTCTTGTTGGAGCAGGCGGTCGAACATTAGGAGTGTTGAATTCCAACGTGTCGGGCTGTCGCAAATCAAGCGCCTCACTGGCATGTTGTTTCACCGCTGAATATCGGAAAAGTGCAGCATGGCCGTGTAGGAACGCCTGAAATGGCCACACACCTTCCTGGCCTGCTTGAGGATGTCCTGTAAGCCTGGGTACTTAGGCACAAAGCGTTGTACGATGAGATTCAACACATGTGCCATGCACGGCACATGTGACAACTTGCCCAAATTCAATGCCGACAACAAATGTGTTCCATTGTCACACACCACTTTGCCGATCTCCAGTTGGTGCGGGGTCAGCCACTGATCCACCTGTGCGTTCAGGGTGGACAGGAGTGCTGGTCCTGTGTGGCTCTCTGCTTTCAGGCAAGTCAACCCCAAGACAGCGTGACACTGTCGTATCCGGGATGTGAAATAGCCCCTGGAGAGCTGGGGGGATTCAGTTGATGTGCAGCCAGATGCCGCAGCAGAAGAGGACTCAGCCGAGGAGGATATCGAAGAGGATGGAGTAGGAGTAGAGGAAGTGGCAGTAGGCCTGCCTGCAAGTTGTGGTGGTGTCACCAACTCCGCTGCAGAGCCACGAATTCCATGCTTGTCAGCAGGTTGACCCAATGCGCAGTGTACGTGATATACCTACCCTGACCGTGCTTTGCAGACCAGGTATCAGTGGTCAGATGGACCCTTGCCCCAACACTGTATGCCAGAGATGCCATGACTTCCTTTTCAATGATATTGTAGAGGTTTGGGATTGCCTTTTTTGAAAAAAAATTTGTCCAGGTACCTTCCACTGTGGTGTCCCAATAGCGACAAATTTTTAGACTCCACCAGCTGGTATGGTAAAAGCTGGTGGGCTAAGAGTTCCATCAAGCCAGCTGACAGTCGCCGGGCAAGGGGGTGACTTTGTGACATTGGCTTCTTACG
Organism: Bufotes viridis; assembly: GCA_033119425.1. Taxonomy (NCBI): domain Eukaryota; kingdom Metazoa; phylum Chordata; class Amphibia; order Anura; family Bufonidae; genus Bufotes; species Bufotes viridis. Next base: position 43,278,520 of record CM065599.1, read on the forward strand.
TTTAAACATTTCCTTAACAGACACCTGACTGTGGGCAGATGAGCAGGAACTGCTGAAGGTGAGAGGCGGAGTGGCGGTTGGTTGAGAGGGGGCAGGGAGGACTGCAGTGGTTGACGTGGCTGAAGATGCTAGACCAGGAGGAGCTTGGTGGCTTTGAGTTTGTGTGCTGCTTGTACTCATGTGTTAATCCCATAGGCATTTGTGATGTGAGATCATGTGCCTTCGCAAAGCAGTTGTACCGAGGTGGGTGTTGGACTTCCCACGACTCAGTTTCTTTTGGCACAGGTTGCAAATGGCATTGCTGTTATCAGAGGCAGACACAAAAAAAAATACCACATTGCTGAGCTTTGCAATGACTGCATTCTGCTGGTGGCAACAGCATGCGTTGACTGGTGAGCTGTCTGGCTGACCCCGGGTGCCGATACATGCTGTCTGACTGTGCCACTAACTCCTTGCGACGACCTCCCTCTGCTTCCAACTCGTCTCCTCCTTCTCTCTGTCTCCCCTTCTGAACTTTCCCCCTCTTCTTCTCTTCGAGCAGGCACCCACGTGGCATCCGTGGACACATCGTCATCATCAACCACTTCACTTGTATCTGACACCTCAGCAAAGGAAGCAGCAGTGGGTACAACATCATCATCATCATCATCATCACACTGTACGTCCATGTGTGTAATCCTGCCTGACTGAGACATATCCCTGTAATCTACATCATCTGGCAAAAATGGTTGCACATCACTAATTGCATCCAACTGATGTGTAAATAACTCCTCTGACGGATCAAGTGAAGCGGCTGTGGTGGCTGTGGTGGTAGTGGTGGTGGTGGCGGCGTGCAGGAGCGTGGTAACTTGAGAGCAGGTGACCGAAGCTGAGCTGGAGGAGGATGGTGCGTCAAGGTTCTTAGCGGAAGCTGTTGAAGATTGGGTGTCCTGTCTAAGCCAGTCAACTATGTCCTCAGAATTTTTCGGGTTCAGGGTATGCGGCCTCTGAACACTGGGCATTATTCCAGGGCCAATCACAGCACCACGACCACGACGGCCCCTGCGGAGTGGCCTGCCTCTGCCTGTCATTTTTTTTTAGATAAGTGGTACTACGCTTGCTAGGTACTGTGCCACCCGGTATGAGTGGTGGGCACTGGCAGTGGGCACACTACAGTCTGTGGAAGTGGGCCTGACACACACTGGCAGCAGGCAAGCAACTGAAATTAGACTAATGTGTAAAATGAAATGCCTTATTTATCGGCAAGCTACTGTGCCACCCGGTATGAGTGGTGGGCACTGGCAGTGGGCACACTACAGTCTGTGGAAGTGGGCCTGACACACACTGGCAGCAGGCAAGCAACTGAAATTAGACTAATGTGTAAAAATGAAATGCCTTATTTATCGGCAAGCTACTGTCCCACCTGGTATGAGTGGTTGGCACTGGCAGTGGGCACACTACTGTCTGTGGAAGTCGGCCTGACACACACTGGCAGCAGGCAAGCAACTGAAATTAGACTAATGTGTAAAAATGAAATGCCTTATTTATCGGCAAGCTACTGTGCCACCCGGTATGAGTGGTGGGCACTGGCAGTGGGCACACTACAGTCTGTGGAAGTCGGCCTGACACACAGTGGCAGCAGGCAAGCAACTGAATTTAGACTAAAGTGTAAAAATGAAATGCCTTATTTATCGGCAAGCTACTGTGCCACCCGGTAAGAGTGGTTGGCACTGGCAGTGGGCACACTACAGTCTGTGGAAGTCAGCCTGACACACACTGGCAGCAGGCAAGCAACTGAAATTAGACTAATGTGTAAAAATGAAATGCCTTATTTATCGGCAAGCTACTGTGCGACCGGGTATGAGTGGTTGGCACTGCCAGTGGGCACACTACAGTCTGTGGAAGTCGGCCTGACACACACTGGCAGCAGGCAAGCAACTGAATTTAGACTAAAGTGTAAAAATGAAATGCCTTATTTATCGGCAAGCTACTGTGCCACCCGGTAAGAGTGGTTGGCACTGGCAGTGGGCACACTACAGTCTGTGGAAGTCGGCCTGACACACACAGGCAGCAGGCAAGCAACTGAAATTAGACTAATGTGTAAAAATGAAATGCCTTATTTATCGGCAAGCTACTGTGCCACCCGGTATGAGTGGTGGGCACTGGCAGTGGGCACACTACAGTCTGTGGAAGTCGGCCTGACACACAGTGGCAGCAGGCAAGCAACTGAATTTAGACTAAAGTGTAAAAATGAAATGCCTTATTTATCGGCAAGCTACTCTGCCACCCGGTAATAGTGGTTGGCACTGGCAGTGGGCACACTACAGTCTTTGGAATTCGGCCTAACACACACTGGCAGCAGGCAAGCAACTGAAATGAGACTAATGTGTAAAAATTAAATGCCTTATTTATCGGCAAGCTACTGTGCCACCCGGTATGAGTGGTGGGCACTGGCAGTGGGCACACTACAGTCAGTGGAAGTCGGCCTGACACACACTGGCAGCAGGCAAGCAACTGAAATTAGACTAAAGTGTAAAAATGAAATGCCTTTTTTTGATGCAAAGTCCTGTGCCACACGGTATAAGTAGTGGGCCCTGGCATTGGGCACACTACAGTCTGTGGAAGTCGGCCTGACACACACTGGCAGCAGGCAAGCTACTGAAATTAGACTAAAGTGTAAAAATGAAATGCCTTTTTTTGATGCAAAGTCCTGTGCCACACGGTATGAGTGGTGGGCACTGGCAGTGGGCACCCTACAGTCTGTGGAAGTCAGCCTGACACACACTAGCAGGCAAGCAACTGAAATTAGACTAAAGTGTAAAAATGAAATGCCTTTTTTTGATGCAAAGTCCTGTGCCACACGGTATGAGTGGTGGGCACTGGCAGTGGGCACACTACAGTCGGTGGAAGTCAGCCTGACACACACTAGCAGGCAAGCAACTGAAATTAGACTAATGTGTAAAAATGAAATGCCTTTTTTTGATGCAAAGTCCTGTGCCACACGGTATGAATGGTGGGCACTGGCAGTGGGAACACTACAGTCTGTGGGCCTGCAGCTCTTCACACACGGGCAGGCCAGGCAACTGCAATATATATATATGGAGAAAAAATAAAAAGCAGACTAATGTAGCAGCCCTAAAAAGGGCTTTTTGGGGTGCTATCAAGACGCTGGCCTTACAGCAAAGATCAGATGAGTCTTTCAGGACTGGAGTGGACACTGAATACACTAGCCTAGCTATCGATTTCCCAATTAAATCAGCAGCAGCTACATTGTCCCTCCTCTCACTAAGACTGCAGCTTCCGAATGAATCTAAAATGGATGCTGTCCAGGAGATGGGAGGGTCTGGGAGGGAGGGTATGCTGATGATTGGCTGGAATGTGTCTTCTGACTGTGAGGTACAGGGTCAAAGTTTGCTCAATGATGATGTATAGGGGGCGGACCGAACATCGCATATGTTCGCTCGCCGCAGCGAACGCGAACAAGCTATATTCGCCGGCGAATAGTTCGGGTCATCTCTACTTAATGGTACTCCCATTAAGAGTAGCTCTGAATGGTGGTGGCGGTAGTAATGTCACATCCAGTAGTAAGCATTCCATCTGTTATACAGTACACTATACATAGATAAGCACATTGCCCTCTATAAAGGGGTGGTACGCTCAGCTCCCCTGCACTTTGTTTTCTCTACCAAGGACAAATAGTACTCCCATTTAAAAGAAACTCAAGTTGATGTAGGCAGTGGCATAGAGTTGGTTACCAGGGCCCAGGCCATGCCAACCCACATTAACCTTTTAGAAGTGATTGCTGTTTCTTCCATTGATCAGATAGCGCTCATTGAGCTCCATTAAATAAAGGAAATGAGAAGGCAGTAGCAGTAATAAACCACTTATGTCTTCCCTTGGGGTCCATAACATCAGGAGACCTAATTTTCTAGATCCCCCTGGCATCAGTACTGTCCTTTGACAACCCCTTTGCTACTGATCTGGGGACAATATTGTCCCTATGTGTCTCACCTCTCTTGGGGACTTGTAGGACAGGAGCAGTGAGGTTGGAGTTGAAAGGAAAGAGCTTCTCCTGTTTTGGTAAAAACTAGAATGGAGGGGGTTACATGGTTCTAGGCTATAAAAGCATGTAAGTGCTTCCTTTAGCCTGAATGCGGCTGTGTGAGTTAGGGATTAATGGTTGCTTAGTTTGGGTTAGTGGTTTACGGTTAGGGTTATTGGGTTAGGATTCATCCTAGATTACTGACTCCAGAGCGAGGACCTTCTTTTAACCACTCCATTCTAGTCTGGTAGACGTTAGAATGGAGTGGTTAAAAGGAGGTGTGACATCATAGGTCCCATGTTGCCGATAGTCACATGGTCCGAGGTATAAATTACACATCGTACCTCACATATCAGTACATGACTGTACATACTATATACTGTATCTGTACCCACTGCATCTGTTATACTGTATAATACATTAAGTGTTTACAGATGTATAGTATCTACTGAAGTGTACTGATATGTGAGGTATGATATGTAATAGATGCAGTGAGGTGGGTACAGATATATCAGTACACTGCTGTATATTTTGGTTTTAAGTTCGGCGTACATGTTTCGTTAGACTTCTATTATGACGGAATGCAATACAGAATGCCTCTTTTAGGCTTCAGTAGTGCATGTCATCATAAAATCCCTTTATGGTCTGCGGTAGCGGAATCCATAACGTGATTCTTTGATTAGTATTAGGGTCAGGGATTAGTATAATTGTTAGAATTAGGGGTAAAGGTAAGTATTGGGGTTAGGTTTAGTATTAGGGTTAGTGCACATGGAGAGAAAAGGGTGACTGACCTCCTTTTACCCACTCCATTCTAGTCTCAATTCTGCAGTTCTTCTATATTCAGGGGGTGAAGGACCTTTTGATCACGTCATCAGTCTTGCAGCTGCACCCTCCAAAGCTATTAACTACAGCATTGTCATTGCAGTTCCTTTACTCTTATACGTGTCATTGCTCCTAGTGTTGAGCGAAGTGAAGCATTCAAAGTGGAATTCGGTCCGAAGTTTAGGAAAACTTTGATTCTATATGAATCCGAATTTCCTCAAGGTACATAGTAACGAATCAGTTAAACTAAAATAGCGGCTGCACGTTTTAGAAAGTAAAAGTAAGAGTAGAGGAGAAAAGCCCAGAAATGCAACATCACCCATAATACTGTGCTGCCAGCCAATCCATATGTAGCCATCCCCTGTGATGCCATAGCCCTATAAAACCCTCATCCCACGTGGTCTTCACCATTGTCATGTGAGCTGAGCATAGGGAGAGAAGTGGCAAGCGCTCATGCGATAGGGACAATGTTGCTGCAAACAATTTTAAGGAGCAATATTGAGGAGGAAAAGTGCAGGGAGAGTATATCGCCATGTGCATCATAGTTAATCCATTCTGTTAGCGATACAGTTACTGTGCCTCAGTATTAAAGGCAGGTGTAATATAGTGTACTGCCGTGTGCATCACTGATATCCATAGCTAATCTCTTCTGTTAGTGGTACAGTTGTTATACACTACGGCCAACAAACAGTTGCCTGGGCCCTGCAAAGGAATGGGAAGTGGCAAAAAAGATGCAGTAGCCAGCACAGGTAGCAGCAGAAGAAGGGGTGGTGGTATCAGGCACAGGAACATACCAGAGCTGCCACTGTCATCCATCGGTCGTGTTTTGTCCAATAATCCAACTGTACTGGAATGGTTGACTAGCTCTTCAACAACATCTCAAGTGACAACAGATAAACACAGCCAGGAATCAGTGGGTTCATATGACACCACGCTTAGTTGGCATGGCCCAGGAGCTGCCTCTATGCCCCCACCTGTCCAGAACCTGCCTCTTCCTTTTGCTGCTCCTTCTGCTAGCAAAGTAATGACAGCCGCCGGCTGTGCTCCGCTTTTCAAAGATGGTGAGCTTTGTGAGGACAGTCATCAATTACAGACCAGCTCAGACTTGGAGGAGTGGTCCGCTGCGGACTCCGTTAGGTGTGCAACTACAGCAAAGGTGACTTTGTGAGGCCTTAGGTGACACTCGAACATGAGGCCCCCATGATTTGTATCTGCAGCTCTCCCATAGATATATAGAGGCAGGGGCAGACTGAGAACCCTCAGGGCCCCCGGGCAAAATAAATCATTACGCCCCGGATCCCATCACTACAGAAATACAGCGCCCCATACCTCTTACATCCAGTGACGTCTCCTTTGATCTAGATGTTCTCTGTCCTTGTCTTCTCCTTTCAGACCATCAGACCACCATTTTGTTGCCATTTTCCGTCTCTGCAGTTTGACAACAAAAAAGAAATCTTAGTTTACTACTTTTCCATCATCCTCCCATCTTCTGGAAAAATCCTCCTACTACCCCCAATACTGTGCAGCTGTGCTCCCCAATACTATACTGCAGAAACAGATAATACCCCTGATAATACTAGTACCACACAGAGCCCCCCATATAAAATACCCCTTCTTTGTGGCCTCAGTAGAAGCCCCCATAGTGCCCCATAATAATGTGCCAGTAACAAGTGCCCCCCAATCATGTGTCAGTAACAAGTGCCTCTCCATGCTCCCCCATATGCCAGTAACAAGTGCCCCCCCATATACCAGTAACAAGTGCCTTTCCCCCCCCATGTGCCAATAACAAGTGCCCCCCATGTGCCAGTAACAAGTGCCTCTCCCCCCCCATGTGCCAGTAACAAGTGCCTCTCCCCCCCATATGCCAGTAACAAGTGCCTCTCTTCCACCTCATGTGCCAGTAACAAGTGCCTCTCCATGACCCCCCCATTTGCCAGTAACAAGTGCCTCTCTTCCCCCTATGTGCCAGTAACAGGTGCTTCTCCCCCATATGCCAGTAACAAGTACCTCCCCATGTGCCATTAACAAGTGCCTCTCTTCCCCTCCATGTGCCAGCAACAAGTGCCTCTCCCCCCATATGCCAGTAACAAGTGCCTCTCGCCCCCCATGTGCCAGTAAGAAGTGCCTCTCCATGACCTCCCCATGTGCCAGTAACAAGTGCCTCTCTTCCCCCCATGTGCCAGTAACAAGTGCCTCTCCCCCCCATATGCCGTAACAATTGCCTCTCTTCCACCTCATGTGCCAGTAACAAGTGCCTCTCCATGACCCCCATGTGCCAGTAACAAGTGCCTCTTCCCCCATGTGCCAGTAACAAGTGCCCCTCCCCCATATGCCAGTAACAAGTACCTCCCCCATGTGCCATTAACAAGTGCCTCTCCCCCCCATGTGCCAGTAACAAGTGCCTCCCCATGTAGCAGTAACAAGTGCCTCTCCCCCTCCCCACATGTGCCAGCAACAAGTGCCTCTCTTCCCCCCCACCACCCCATGTGCCAGTAACAAGCGCCTCTCCCCCCCCTCATGTACCAGTAATACATAGTCCGGTATAAAGAAAAGAAAACACTTTTACTTACCTCCATGGCAGCGATGCGATGCAGGCCTCTTCCGAGGTCATCGCGCCGCCTGCCCCAGGCCTCTGATAGGCTGCGGGCCTTGTTCCGGCAGCCTATCAGAGGAACGGGGAAGGGAGATGCCTCTCCCTCCCCTGCCCCACAACAAAGCCATCTGTATCGCTGTCCTGAGGACGGCGATACAGATGACTATGGAGATGTACGCTTCCACAATGGAAGCGTTCATCTCCCTGTTACCTGCCACCGGCCCCCTTCCGAAGTGCTCGAGTGCTCAGTCCGAGCTCAGTCCGCAAGAGCGAGGCCCCCACCAGCGCGAGGCCTTAGGCGACGGCATAAGTGGCCTAATGGATGAGCCGCCTCTAAACTACAGATGATAACAGTCTGGTGGGAGTACATGTTACAAAAAGACAGGGACGTGCGCAAGAGACAGGTGGGGGTGACACAAGTGACGACCAAACATTTGTAGATGATGATGTAGCTGATCGCATGTGGGAGCCGAGTGAAGATGGGGCATTATCATCAGGGGGCGTGGATCGCTGTGTGCCCGTAAGACAGCAGAGTGGCAGCGTGCCTATAAAAAAGAAGGTTGGCAGCGTGCCCATGAGTCAGCAGGGCAGAAGCGTGCCTGTGAGACAGCAGGGTGGAAGCAGTAGAACATCTGGAGCCAAACACGGGAGGGGTACACCATCTGCTTCTCTGGAGACTACCTGTGAGGAACATACTAGCAGTCCACTGGTTCATAAAAGCAGCAGGCAGACATCACGTAGTGGTGGATGGAAAATGCCATAATCGGGAGTGTGGGAATTTTTCACAAAGTCACTGGGGAAGATTAGCATGGCGGTATGTAGGATGTGTGAGCAGAAGGTCAGGAGCGGCCAGGGTGGTAATGTTGGCATGACACCCCTGCGTCAACACATGGCACATCACCATAAAGTGGCGCGGGAAAACTTTGCCACTCATTTCGTCAGCTTCCTTCCCATCAAATTTATTGTTGTCTATTGCTCCTGATGCTTCTCCTTCTCCTCATCACTTGTTTTTAAAGCAATCAATCACCAAGGTGATTGGAAGAAGACAACAGTATGCATGTACTCATCCTGTATTGCATAAGCTGAATGTGCACCTGGCCAAGTTGCTGGTAGTACTGCCCCTCCCTTTCCATGTAGTTGACTCTGCACATTTCAGAGAACTGATGACTTGTGTCCACCCAACCTGGAGAGTCCCAAGCAGACATTACTTTTCCAATAAGGCTGTACCAGCCCTACACACATACGTTAAGCAGCAGGTGCCTCTCAGTGTCTGGTAGAGTTCACGACAACACTGACGTATGGAATTGTAACTATGGTCAAGGACAATATATGTCGATCACAGCCCACTGAGTAAATCGTTCCGGGCCAGGCACACTAGCAACTTGGCCAGGTGATGGGATTTCTGCACCAATGTCCTCCTCTGTCTCCTCATCCTCCACCTTGTCCTCACCCTCCCCTCTAGGTACAGTTCACAGAAGTCCCCCTTTATATCACCTACACAAACCTAGGCTCAATTCTGCACCTGGTCAGCCTTGGCAAACTGAGCCACATCGGGGAGAAACTGCTCCGCATCATCAATAAAGAAATCCAATACTGGCTGTCTCCTCGCCAACTGGAGATAGGAACCATGATTGCTGATAATAGTAAGAACATTTTGTCTTCAATATCGTTGTCATCTCGTTCCTCAAGTCTTCCACTGAACTGCAAGAGCTGTTAAAAATGTCCAGGAAACTGTGCATTCACTTCAGCCACTCTTACTGTACAAAACACTCACTCTTTGAGCTGCAAAGGAAATATTTTCTTCCCTAACACCGCCTGATATGCAATGTTTCCACCCGTTAGAACTTAACACTTCATATGTTAGACCCCCAATACGAGCTGAAGAAGGTGGTCAACAATTTCTTAATGCAACAGATGGACAGGTTTACTCCCTGAACTACAGGATGAATGATGTCATTCCACTCCTTCACATCCTGGAGGGGATGCAAAGAAATGTGATTGGTGAGGGGACAAAAGACGTGGAGCCTACACTTCACTGCCACCTGTGCCCTGAGGAGAAGGAGGAGGACATAAACAGCCAGGAATTTTATACAGAACTAGGTGGTTTATCTGCCCAAGCAACAGCAGAGGAGCAGGAGGAGAATGAAGAGTTGGAGGGTGATGATGAAGACAAACCGTGGCAGCATGCAATGGAGATGGAGGCAGGGAGTTCCTCCCAGTCCCTTTTGCAATTGGCCAGATGCTTTCTTGTTTGCGTAGTGACAGCCGCACTGTCAGGATTCGGCAGAGGGATGACTTCTGGCTATCCACATTTTAGAAGAATGGAAAATTAAATGTGATGTGCTGTGATGTGAACACAGCCTTACTGCCACTGATGCTACTGCCACCATCCCCACTCTGTTATGGAGCCACTATGGTGATTGTTTCTGCCACTACTGCCCCCCTCCCTACTCTGTAATTGGGCCACTACTGTCACTGCTACTGCCACTGCTGCCACCCTTCTCACTCTGTCATGGGGTCACTACTGTCACTGATAATGCCACTGCTGCTGCTGATACCCTCTCCACTCTGACATGGGGCCATTACTGGAATCTTGGGGCACTGCACGGTTAAGTCCTTGGTGATAAATTAGACCTGACGCTAACATTTACCTGTAATACTGAAGTACAGCAATTCGACAACTAACAGAAGGGATTCAAATTTAAAACGTATGTGTTTGGACTACCACAACATAAATTAAAATAACCTTTTTTAACCATTACTTTTGGTGCTGTCGCCATTCCTTTATTTTGTTCCACTAAGGAGCCATTTGGAAACATCTCTTGTAGAGACGCGCACTTTTTTTTGCTTTACTGAAGGCTGCTAAATGCATTTCTTTTTGTTTAACAGAAGGGATTAGCTATGAATTTTGATGCACACTTACTGGCAATGCTGCTGACTACTTGAATCTTGGTGCACTGCACAGTTAGACCTGACAGTAACATTGAACTGTAATACTGACACACAGTAAATCTACAGCCAACAGAAGGGATTAGCTATGAATCTTGGTGCACTGCACATTGATGTACATGGTGATACACTCTCCCTGCAGTCTCGCTGCACTCTCCCTGCAGTTTCACTTCTAAACCTTCACACTAAGATTGGGCCACTAAGTGGAAAGAATATGTTTAGGCAGATTGCGCTGGGTATACCAGATTTATTTCAATTTCTTGGCAAACTTTTTCAAAACTTCTATCAAAACTTCATCTCTAATAATGTCATCATGGGTCCTTTAACTTTTTAGGGCTCCAAACTGTGGGGTTCGCATCATCTGTGCAGTTAATGTAAAGTCATGTCAGGCTGCTGAGCATCCATTAGCAGTTTGGTGCCTGGGGCAACCACCCCCTGTAGCCACTCCCATGTTACGCCATTAGGTGGAGGTACCCCTACCACATCCAGCTGCTATTTGCCCTCCCACTGACTGGTGGTCCTCCTAATATACTTTGAATTTTTTTGTCTTGGGATAAATGGTGTACCCTTGGGATAGATGGGTGCCCAGGCTAATGATAGATGGTGTTCCCTTGGGATAGATGGGATCCTAGGCTAATGCTGAGCCTATACAAGTCTTGTTACTTTGCTGGCATGCACAACATGCACTATCCAGCCCAATGCCATGCATAGCAAAGAAACCACTGCCCACTGGGATGGAAACAGAAGAGTGGAGCCCATCACTAACTGTCCCACACAAAAATTGTTCATTCATTATAAGTGAGATAAAATGTTCATAATTTTGATTTACAGTGGGGAAAATAAGTATTTGACACACACGATTTTGCAAGTTTTCCCACCTACAAAGAATGGAGAGGTCTGTAATTTTTATTGTAGGTACACTTCAACTGACAGAAGAATCTAAACAAAATCCATTGTATAATTTTTTAATAAGTAATTTGCATTTTATTGCATGAAATTATTATTTGATACAATAGAAAAACAGAACTTACCCCTTTCAGGACCCTGCCATATTTCACCTTAAGGACCAGACCGTTTTTTTGAAATTAGACGTGTCACCTTATCTGGTAATATCTTTGGAACACTGTTACTTATCCAAGCCAGAGATTGTTTTCTTGTGACATATTTTACTTCATGATAGTGGTAAATTTCAGTCAATATTTTTCATTTTTATTTAAAAAAAATGCCAAATGAAAAAAAAAATTGAAAAATGTGCAACTTTCCTAATTTCAATTTCTCTGCCTTTAAAACAGATAGTGATACCTCATATAATAGTTATTACTTTACATTTCCCATATGTCTACTTTATGTTTGGATCATTTTGTGAATGCAATTTTTTTTTGGGGGGGGGGGGGGGCAGGGGTTGGGGCAACGTTAAAAGGCTTGGAAGTTTAGAAACAAATCTTGAAATTTTTCCGAAAATTTCCAAAACCCACTTTTTTAAGGACCAGTTCAGTTATGAAGTCACTGTTGGGCATCACATAATAGAAACCTCCCATAAATGGCCTCATTTTAGAAACTACAACCCTTAAGGCATTTAAAACAAATTTTACAAACTTTGTTAACCTTTTAGGTGTTCCACAAGAATTAAAGGAAAATGTAGATTACATTTCTGAATTTTATTTTTTTGGCAGATTGTCCATTTTAATCCATTTTTTTCTGGTTACAAGGCAAGGGTTAACAGCCAAACAAAACTCAATGTTTATTACCCTGATTTACAAAAACACCCAATTTGTGTTTGTAAACTGCTGTAAGGGCACACAGGCACAGAAGGAAAAGAGCGCCATATGGTTTTTGGAGGGCAGATTTCACTGGGATAATTTTAAATTGTGATGTCACATTTGAAAACCCTCTGATGCACTCCTAGAGTAGAAACTCCAAAAAAGTGAGCCATGTTGAAAACTACAGGATAAGCTGGCAGTGTTGTTGGTACTATTTTAGGATACATATGATTTTTAGTTGCTGTATATTACATTTTTGTAAGTCAAGGTAACAAAAAATAGCTCTTTTAGCACCTTTTTTATTTTTTGCATTTTACAGAGTTCATCTGACAGGTTAGATCATGTGCTATTTTTATAGAGAAGGTTGTTACGGACGCGACAATATGACTTTTGTTGGTTGTTTGTTTCAGTTTTACATAATTAAGCATTTTTGAAAAAAATTATCTTTTTGTGTCTCCATATTCTTAAAGCCATAGTTTTTATTATTTTTTGTGCGAATGTCTTATGTAGGGGCTCATTTTTTTTTGGGACGAGATGATGGTTTGATTGGTACTATATTAGGGTGCATATGACTTTTTGTTTACATGGTATCACACTTTTTGTGATGTAGGGTGACAAAAAATAACTTTTTAACACAGTTTTTATTTTATTTTTTACGGTGTTCACCTGAGGGGTTAGTTCATGTAAAACGTTTGTACAGCAGGTTCTTACGGCTGCGGCGATACATAATATGTATACTTTTTTCTATTTATTTAAGTTTTACACAATAAAAGCATTTTTAAAACAAAAAAAATCATGTTTTAGTGTCTCCATATTCTAAAAGCCATACTTTTTTATTTTTTGCCAGATTGTTTTATATAGGGGCTTATTTTTGCAGGATGAGTTGACCGTTTGATTGGTACTATTTTGAGGGCATATGCATTTTTGATCGCTTGGTGTTGAACTTTTTGTGTTGTAAGGTGACAAAAAAATGGTTGTTTTAGCGCAGTTTTTATTTTTATTTTTCTACGGCATTCAGGTGAGGGGGTGGATCATGTGATATTTTTATAGAGTCGGTCATTACGGAGATGGCAATACCCAAAATATCTGTTTTGTTTTCTATTTTTTTACAATTTTATGTGTTTTATTTGGGGGTAAGGTGCTTTTTTTTTTACTAGAAACTATATATTTTTTTATTATGAAAAACACTATATTTTACCTTTTATTTTTGTCCTACTCTGGGACTTCAACTTCTGGGGTCTGATCCCCTCTGCAATGTATTACACTACATCCTGTATTGTAATACATTACCTATCGGGCTTTTATGCTGACAGCCTGCCTATGAGACCCAGCCTAAGGGGCTGGATCTCACAGGCTTGCATAGACGGCAAGCTCCGATGCCTATTGAAGGCATCTGGCAGCCTTCTCTGCCATTAGGTCTAGTGATGAGCGGCAGGGGCAATGTTCGAATTCACGATATTTCTTGAATATTTTATAGAATATTCATCATATTTTCGTGAATTTGAGAATTCAGGAAAATTTTCTTGATTGCAAAAATCAGCAAAGTAATATGCACGTATTGCGCACTCAATACAGGCGTGGGTCACTTTTGCTACTTTTTTCAAGCTGATAGAAGTTTTCTGAGACTGGAGAAAATGGTTGGCATGGCAGAACATTACAATAGCTTTATATGCAGATGGAGTGCTCCAATATGTTCGCTATTGGGCAAATTGGCACTAATTATGTGAATATTTTGGCCCAATACGTGCAGCTTCACATTTAAGCAGGTCTGACTACATATTACTGATTGGTGCACTAAGTATTGTTGTGACATAGTAACATAGTAACATAGTAACATAGTATATAAGGCCGAAAAAAGACATTTGTCCATCCAGTTCGACCTGTTTCCTGCAAGTTGATCCAGAGGAAGGCAAAAAACCCCTGTGAGGTAGAGCCAATTTTCCCCACTTAAGGGGAAAAAATTCCTTCCCGACTCCAATCAGGCAGTCAGAATAACTCCCTGGATCAACGACCCATCTTTAGTAGCTATAGCCTGAAATATTATTACGCTCCAGAAATACATCCAGGCCCCTCTTGAATTCCTTTATTGTACTCACCATCACCACCTTCTCAGGCAGAGAGTTCCATAGTCTTACTGCTCTTACCGTGAAGAACCCTTTTCTATGTTTGTGTACAAACCTTCTTTCCTCCAGACGCAGAGGATGTCCCCTCGTCACAGTCACAGTCCTGGGGATAAATAGATGATGGGAGAGATCTTTGTACTGACCCCTGATATATTTATACATAGTTATTAGATCTCCCTCAGTCGTCTTTTTTCTAGAGTGAATAACCCTAATTTTGATACCCTTTCGAGGTACTGTAGTTGCCCCATTCCAGTTATTACTTTAGTTGCCCTCCTCTGAACCCTCTCTAGCTCTGCTATGTCTGCCTTGTTCACGGGAGCCCAGAACTGTACACAGTACTCCATGTGTGGTCTGACTAGTGATTTATAAAGTGGTAAGACTATATTTTCATCACGGGCATCTATGCCCCTTTTGATGCAACCCATTATCTTATTGGCCTTAGCAGCAGCTGCCTGACACTGGTTTTTACAGCTTAGTTTGTTATTTATTAAAATTCCTAGATCCTTTTCCATGTCAGTGTTACTGAGTGTTTTACCATTTAGTATGTACGGGTGACTTGCATTATTCCTTCCCATGTCCATGTACATCACAACACTATCACAGCACTACTGTCTGTAGCATTCAGGTGAGGGTGTGTGTACAGTGGAACCTATCGCACTACCTAACACCCTGCACTGGAATCAGCTACACTATATCAAAATCTAACCTACACTGACTCCCACTAACTATCTGTATTATATATATATCAGCTAACTAACTATCTAATGTAATGACACCGGAAAGCAGAGAGCACAGCAATAACAGTGCTGTCTCCCTCAGAACTGCAAAAAACTGCACAAAATGGCTGCTGGGGAGGTTCTTATATACTAAAGTGGTAGGCAACTTTCCTATTTGTTGCTAGGGATGTTGCTAATCTCAGCCTTTTCATTGGCCCACAAGCAAGAAGCAGGGAGAGATCATGGGTTCAGATGGAAAAAAATCTAGAATATTCGAAAATACGAATATATATCACTATATTCTAAATATTCGCAAATTCTCAAGGTGGCGATATTCATGATAAAAATTTGCGATTCGAATAGTTGCGTCTAACACTAATCAAGTCACCGTCACTGCAGTGCAGGGACCCGATGGGGAAGTGGAGGACACCCGTACCCCCATCAAACCCTCTGCATGCTCTGCCTCAGGAGCTTTGACCTCCGCATACAAGGGGTTAATTCGCCGGTGTTTTTACCGATACCGGCGAATGAAGCAGGGGCCCGGCTATCAGTGACTGCCGGGTCCGTGTTCCTGCACCCGCCCAATCAGCCTACCGTACATGTATAGTGCTGGTTCTTAAGTCACATCCACCAGAGCCATACATGTATGGCGGAGGTCCTCTATGGGTTAATATTTGGTACAGAAACCTTTGTTTGCAATTACAGAAGTCATCCGTTTCCTGTAGTTCTTGGCCAAGGTTGCACACACTGCTGCAAGGATTTTGGACCACTCCTCCATACAGATCTTCTCCAGATCTTTCAAGTTTCTGGGCTGTCGCTGGGCTACATTAAGTTTCAGCTCCCTCAAAGATTTTCCATTGGGTTCAGGTCTGAAGACAGGCTAGGCCACTCCAGGACCTTGAAATGCTTCTTAAAGAGCCACTCCTTAGTTGCCCTGGCTGTGTGTTTCGGATCATTGTCATGCTGTAAGACCCAGCCACAACCCATCTTCAATGCTCTTACTAAAGGAAGGAGGTTGTTGGCCAAAATCTTGCAATACATGGCCCAATCCATCCTCCCTTCAATACAGTGCAGTCGTCCTGTCCCCTTTGCAGAAAAGCATCCCCAAAGTATGATGTTTCCACCCCATGCTTCACGATTGGAATGGAGTTCTTGGGGTTGCAATCATCCTTCTTCTCCCTCCAAACACGGCGAGTAGAGTTGATACCAAAAAGTTCTATTTTGGTCTCGTCTGACCACATGACCTTCTTCCATGCCTCCTCTGGATCATCCAGATGGTCATTGCCAAACTTTAAATGGGCCTGGAAATGTGCTGGCGTGAACAGGGGGACCTTGCATGCCCTGCAGGATTTTAATCCATGATGACTTAGTGTGTTACTAACGGTAATCTTTGAGACTGTGGTCCCAGCTCTCTTCAGGTCATTGACCAGATCCTCCCATGTAGTTCTGGGCTGATTCCTGACCTTTCTCAGATTAATCCTTACCCGATGAGGCGAGATCTTGCATGGAGCCCCAGACCGAGAAAGATTGACAGTCATCTTGTGTGTCTAACATTTTCTAATAATTACGTTGTCTGTTGCCCTCTCACCAAGCTGCTTGCCTATTGTCCTGTAGCCCATGCCAGTCTTGTGCAGGTCTACAATTTTGTCCCTGGTGTCCTTAGACAGCTCTTTGGGATTGGCCATGGTGGTGAGGTTGGAGTGTGATTAATCGAGTGTGTGGACAGGTGTCTTTTATACAGGTAACAATTTCAAACAGGTGAAATTAACACAGGTAATGAGTGCAGAGTAGGAGGACTTCTTAAAGAAAGACTAACTGTTCTTTGAGAACCAGAATTCTTGCTGGTCGGTAGGTGATCAAATACTTATTTCATGCATTACAATGCAAATGATTTATTTAAAAATCATACAATGTGATTTTCTGGATATTTTTTTTTAGATTCTGTCTCTCTCAGTTGAAGTGTACCTACCATAAGAATTACAGATCTCTCCATTCTTTGTAGGTGGGAAAAATTGCAAAGTCACCAGTGTATCAAATACTTATTTTCCCCACTGTAGGTCACACTCGCCCAGCCCTATTTAATGTTTACCTGCACTTTGTCTACATTGTAGCTTCCTCTAGCATTCGTCTAGCAAGAATATATGCAAATTTGCATATCTTAATTTTTCTGGCATGATACACGATATCCCTTCTTTTCATTTTTGTTAGGCAAGCTAATTTGCATACCTTGGGTTTCTGGGTAAGATATTCAAATTAGCTTTTCTTCCAAAATAGAAAAGAATGCTAATCTTTTCTACTGTGAGCCGAATTAAGATTTATGAACTTGCATATATTCTTCCTAGAAAAGGCAAGAGTAGTGTTGCCTGGCATACAATACTCATGCATATTCTTTTGTTCTCCCTGATGATAAAGAGTACCCCAGTCAACCATGCAAGACAAATGTCTATTAAGACCTCCTGGTTTTCTTTTGCTTCTAGAAAGGAAACTAGTTTTCATGTTTCATTGAGAGAAGTATAAGTTTTGTGAGATATTCTAATTCTGTTATCACTTTCTATTTAATATTACTATGGGGGTCTCTCTGGATCATCTGAAATGAATCCCAAAATGGTAACCTAAAATTGCTCATTCTTATAGCGACTGTCTGCTTTTGCTATACTGATGACCTACCTTCACGTGAATAGGAAAGAGCATTCAATTGAATGAGGACAGCAGAACTGCACAGTGCAGAGAACACAGCAGTGGTGCCTTACCGCCTTTTAACCCCTTCCAGCAAAAGCCAGTTTGGACCAAATGCTGAAGCCCCATTTTTCAAAACTAAGTTGTCACTTTATGTGATAATAGCTTTGGAAGGCTTTTACATATCCAAGCAATTCTGAGAGTGTTTTCTCATGATACTTCGTACTTCAAGTTTTACCTTTATGTATGAAAAATCCCAATTTTGCTGGAAATTTTGAAAAATGTAAAATTTTCTAAGTTTGAATTTTTCTGATTTTAAGATTCTATTATGCAAAATATTAATTACATATGTAACAACACGGGGTCATTTAGCTCTTCCAGATCGCCGTCTTAACGCCTTAGACGGTTGGCACACATCAAGAAGCCACTCCACCACTGTAGATTCGGTTCAAACTGGCCACAACCAGCTTTATTGTCACAACAGCAGTACAACTAAATCATAAAAGTTAATCCTCGGCCGTCTGGCCACTGACTAAACAGTCTTTCCCTCTCTATCAGGATCTGGGTCTACCACCCAGCTCCCCAAGACACATCACCAGTGCTTACCCTACACACAGGGTTAGAGGGTCCCGGCTCCCACAGGCCTTGACACAGCCTGCTCCTTTCCCAGACTGGGAGCCCTGATTGAGGAGCTCAGCCACGATTTATCCAAGCTCCTCAGCTGGCTGATAATTATCCCCATTACCAGCCTGACTGCTGCAGACAGTGGGAAAAACTATTTTCCCAACCTTTCTTGTTCTCACCCAGCTTTCTCTGGGTGAGATATGCCACTTCAATGGCCTTCCTATGGCCTTCTGGCAGCTCCACTGCCACACATAATATTCCCCATATGTCTACTTACACAGTTACATAGTTAATACATTGATAAAAGACATAAGTCCATCAAGTTCAACCAAGGGATACGTGGGGACTAGAGTTGATAGAGCACCCAAGTGCTCTGGTGCTCGGGCCGAACACATCGGGATGTTCGGGTGCCCTACGGAGCACCCGAGTATAATAGAAGTCAATGGGAGAAACTGAGCATTAAACCAGGCACCCCCTGCGCGGAAGAGGGGAGGGGGCCTGGTTCGTAGGAAAAGGTCCTATGATGGAAACCGAAATGATTCGGGAACAGCATGGCGAGTATGTCTGGATGCATCTTGGACTCCCAGGTTGCTGCTGGGAACGATGTTGTCCGAGTTGTAGAGCACTTTTACAGACTGACAATAATACGCACAAAACCAAAGATAAAATCGCTTTTAGAGGAAAAATTGTTAGGAAAGATTCTTTCCTGTATATTTACCTGTATATAAAGTGCAAGATTACAAGCAAGCGGCACTCCGGTACAACCTGTATATCACATAAAGGAGGGCCTCATTCACATTGTGGTACAATTGTTCATGTAGTGGGACTCCTACACTCATAAAGCCTATGCACTAAGTGCCTTGCCTATACACCCTTTGTTACACATAAAGGAGGGCATCATACACTCCCTCTAAATCCTGGATATGAGCTGAGCGCTGCGATTGGCCAGCGCTCCAGGCTTGGGAGAAGGAGACGCCCAGGGCAAAAGAAGATGTCTCCGCCCCAGGCAAAAATAGGAGAAGCACGCGCGCTGGTACCGGGGGCTACAGAGGACGAACAGAGCGGCACCCAGGGATACAAGTAAGTGCAGGGTCATCCCTGGGTGCCGCTCTGCATGTATATACATTTGCCTCATAAACTGTGGACCAGTGAAAGGTCCTCTTTAAAAGGACTTTTGGGTCTCTGAAAAGTTTTTCTAATAAAAATAGTCCAATATCACTCCCTACACTGTCCGGCCCTTCCTATGCACAGCTCTCCCTGACTAAGACTGAGCCGAACACTCGCCATCTGGTGCTATATAGCACCCCATGATGCGTTCCGGCCAGCCAATCACTGTAATGCCAGTAACCAACATGGCTATGGCATTACAGTGAGGGCAGTACTTACCTGCACGTTTATTGGATGCGTAGCAGCCAAGAAACATGCGGGGAGGAGACCTGAGCATTGCGCTCGAGCACAAGCGGTATTCGGCCGAATACCGCCATGTGCCGAACATAGCCATGCTCAAGCCGAACTAGTGTTCGGCCGAGCATGCTCGCTCAACACTAATGGGGACATGAATCCCAGAATTGGCATTCTGTTTTAAATGCCATTTTGTTTTTTCTACAATGTTAAAAAGCTTAGAATTTTGGAAGCAATTTTTAAAATTCTCAAGGAAATTAAGGGGCTTTCATATTAGAAACCACCCATAAATTACCCAATTATAGAAACTACACCCTTCAAATAATTCAAAACTGAATTTTGAAACTTTGTTAACCCTTTAGGCGTTTCACAGGAATTAAAGCAAAATGGAGGTGAAATGTTAAAAAAAAAAAAGATTTTGTGCACATTTTCCCTTTGAATCATTTTTTTCCTGTAACACAGCAACGGTTAACAGCAAAACAAACCCCATATGTGGTTGTATATCTATTCATGGGCACACGACTGCTCAGTTTTTGAAGATCCAATGGGGCTGATGCCTGTACTATACTCTGCAATACTCTATATTGCAGAGTATAGTATTGTTAGTTTTACACTGACATTAAGCCAGAATGGACCCTGCCTCTAGTAGGGCCTGGCAGGTTTTGTTACATAGCAAGCCTGGAGGCCATCGCAGCATGGCAGCCCGATGGAGGAGACAGGGAGCTCCCTTCCTCTGTTAACCCTATGGATGGCGCGAAGGCTACTCACTGCAGCACCAAGGAGGTTAAACAGCCAGGATCGGTGCCAGCACTATTCTCAGCTGTTGCAGCTGAGTGTCAGCTGTATGTTACAGTGGCTCAGTTTCTGAGCCACTGTAACATACAGCTGACACTCAGCTGCAACAGCTGAGAATAGTGCTGGCACCGATCCTGGCTGTTTAACCTCCTTGGTGCTGCAGTGAGTAGCCTTCGCGCCATCCATAGGGTTAACAGAGGAAGGGAGCTCCTGCTCCTCCATCGGGCTGCCATGCTGCGATGGCCTCCAGGCTTGCTATGTAACAAAACCTGCCAGCACCCTGGCACAGGAGCACTGAGGGGGCCACAGGGGGCACAGATGGTAGACTAGTGGCATGTGACTGGCACAAATGGCACAGTGGAGGCTCAGAGCCATACCTTATTGCAGTCTCTGATCTCCATGGACACGATGTGTGGAGATCAGAGCCTGCAAACAGCATTTACATTCTAATTGGTTAGTCCATACATTCTGATCCCTTACCAGCAGAGCCTGAGTCTCTTCTGTCTGGGAGAGCAGAGACCCTGGGGCTTTGACACTGTATAGTGTCACAGCCTCCGGTAAGAGTTTGGGTGTAACTGTATGCCCGATTGCAGAAATTAACATGCAGTCTGGATGTACATTTACATCCATATGCGGGAAGGTGTTAAACATGTTTATGTAGCCCAACTAGTAAAATAGCTACACCAGCCTCACACCTGCAGTTAACTATTTAAGGACAAAAGACCATTATGATAAAAAAACAGATAATAAACAGCTATTCTGGATGCAAGACCTTGGGTGGGTATGATTTCTATTATGGAGACCAGTTAATATACGACTCACTCTCCATAATGAGAAAGAGTACCCCCCCCCATACATATATATATATATGGTAACGTAGTAATATTTTTTACAAGGCTGAAAAAGACATATGTCCATCTAGTTCAGCCTGATATCCTGCAAGTTGACCCAGAGGAAGGGAAAAAAAGTGGAAGCCAATTATCCACATTTTTTTTATGGAAAAAAAAGTTCCTGACTCCAATCAGGCAATCAGAATAACTTCCTGGATCAACGGCATCTCCATAAAGGTTATTAACTATAACCTATAATATTATTGCACCCCAAAAATATATCCAGGCCCCTCTTGAACTCTTTTAATGAGTTCACCATCACCACCTCCTCAGGCAGAGAGTTCCATAGTCTCACAGCCCTAATAGTAAAGAACCCTCTTATATGTTTGTGTACAAACCTTCTTTCCTCCAGACGCAGAGGATGTCCCCCTGTCACAGTCACAGTCCTGGGTAGAAATAGATAATGGGAGAGATCTCTGTACTGACCCCTTATATATTTATACAAAGTTATTAGATCTCCCCTCAGTCGTCTTTTTTCTAAACTGAGTAACCCTAATTTTGACAATCTTTCAGGGTACCGTGGTCATGGGCGGATTGGCCATAGAACCTACAGGGAAATTTCCTAGTGGGCCAATGCCCAGAGGGCAACTAAAGCCTCTTGATGGCCCCTGCCATCTGATGATCAAGAGCCACAGGTGCCCTACTTCTGTTGTCCCTGCCTACTTGTTTTAGCTCGTATTCTGTCAATTTGGACCTGCCTATAACATGGGGCCACTTTTAGGGGCCACTTTTCCAGGGGCCACTTTGTTTCCAATCTGCCCCTGACTGTCGTCTACCCATTCGAGTTATTACTTTAGTTGCCCTCCTCTGAACCCTCTCCAGCTCTTCTATGTCTGTCTTGTTCATAGGAGCCCAGAACTGTACACAATACTCCATGTGTAGTCTGACTAGTGACTTTTAAAGTGGCAGGACTATGTTCTCATCACGTGCATCTATGCCCCTTTTGATGCACCCCATAATCTTATTGGCCTTGGCAGCAGCTGTCTGACACTGGTTTCTACAGTTAAGTTTGCTGTCCACTAGAATTCCTAAGTCCTTTTCCATGTCAGTGTTACCAAGTGTTTTACTATTTAGTATGTACTGGCGACTTGTATTTTTCCTTCCCATGTGCATAACCTTACATTTGTTAAACCTCATCTGCCACTTATCTGTCCAAGCCTCCAATCTATCCAGATCCAAATGTAGCAGTATACTGTCCTCTGCCATGTTAATTACATTACACTATTTAATATCATCAGCAAAAAATATATATATTTTACTGTACAGCTCCTCTCCAAGATCATTAATAAATATATTAAAGAGAATAGGGCCCACTACTGACCCCTGAGGTACCCCACTAGTGACAGTGACCCAATCTGAGTGTGTACCGTTAATAACCAACCTCTGTTTTCTATCACTGAGCCAGTTAGTTACCCACTTACAGACATTTCCCCCCAGTCCAAGCATTCTCATTTTATATACTAACCTTTTATGTGGCACAGTATCAAATGCTTTGGTGAAGTCCAGATATACGACATCCATTGATTCACCGCAGTCAAGTCTAGAACTTACCTCCTCATAGAAACTGAATAAATTAGTTCGATATGACCGATTCTTCATGAAGCCATGCTGATACAGATTTATACGCTTATTTTCATTGAGATACTTCAGAATAGCATCCCTTAGAAAACCTTCAAACAGTTTAGCCACAACAGATGGTAAACTTACCAGACTAAAGTTTTCGACCTCGGTTTTTTACCTCCTTTTGAAAATTGGCACCACATTTTCTAGGCGCCAATCCTGTGGAACACTCCCTGTCAATATAGAGTCCTTAAATATCAGAAATAAAGGCCTGTCTATAACATTAGTTAGGTATATTAGGATAAGGGGGTTTATGCCACCTGAACCTGGTGATTTGTTTATTTTAATCTTTTTAAGACGCTGCTGCACTTTAAGTGGGGAGTTTTGACACTCTGCATTTCATCCTCTGTAGAGTTGAGCAAACACCTGGATGTTCGGGTTCGGGATCCGAACTCGACCCGAACTTCACCCCGAACCTGAACCCCATTGAAGTCAATGGGGGCCCAAACTTTTGGGCGCTAAAAAGGCTGTAAAATAGCCCAGGAAAGGACTAGAGGGCTGCAAACGGAAGCAAAATGTAGGTAAATGCCCTGCAAACACATCTGAATAGGGAAATGACTTAAAATAAAATAAAATACTGAAAAATTAAATAAACATTCTAAACTTGAGCCCAAGTGAGTGACAGTGGCACCTGTCACGCAGCAAACAGAGGATGTGGCAGCAACGTCACCACATCTGTCATTGTCAACAAGCATCTCCCCCAAATCCCATGGAAGTGTTCAGCTATCAGCTGTCCATCTCCCAAACACTGGAGAGAAAAAGAAATAGAAAGAGGAAGTACCCCCCTACCCATGGCTCTGAATGCCTTATTTCAAACTTCCTGGTCCTTTGAAATGCTGTCATTCTGTCTGGTGGACAGTTTTAAAAACCTTATGGCGGTGGCTATCCCACAGTACGTGTATCTCAGCCGCCGCTACTTTTGCAGGCGAGCCATCCCTTCCCTGCACAACCAAGTGGCGGACAAAATCAAGTGTGGAATGCGCAACAATATTTGTAGCAACGTCCACATAACCAACAACACAGTGGGTAAATGTAGCGGCTGGCCCAGAGGCGAATAGCATTTTTGCGAATGTCCTTACGCCCCCGAGGATTGCTGGGCTTTTCCCTTTGTATCCTGTTACCTCCTCCTCCTACTCGGCTTCCTCCTCCTCTACCTCCTCCTCATCCACTCAGCGTAACACCTTCACCACCCACAGCAGCACAGCCAGGGGGAAACGACAGCAGGTTGTTTTAAAACTTGTGTGTTTGTGGGACAAACCCTGCACCGCACAGGAGCTGTGGACAGGCATGGAACAACAGACTGACCATTGGTTGGTGCCACTGAGCCTCCAGCCCGGCCTGGTGTTGTGCGGTAATGAGCGAAATATACTAGCAGGTCTGGGCCTAGCCGGTTTGACACACATCCCCTGCCTGCCACATGTGCTGAATTTGGAGTGCAGAAATTCCTAAACACCAGACAGTGAAAATCAATTCAGTTAATCGAACACACACAACACCCCCACCCCCCCTTTCACTCAAACCATTAACAAACTATTTACAAATTTTCTTAAAAACATATTAAAATAACTATAATGCAGCCAAACTTATTATATAAAGAAACAAAACTATATACACGCCATATCCTTAACTTCCTTATCCTTAACTTAAGGCCAACCAAATACAAGTGGCTCTGAGGGTGGGTATCTGCAGCAACATAGGCCCTGGCCTGGAACACAATTGTCAAGCCAGGGCACAGTTCTGGAGAATGAGAAAGAGGAGTAGGAGGAACGCTGGGGGATACAGAGGACACAGACGATATACCTCCCTTAAAGAGGATAGCTTTTCTTTGCCTCTGGGCAGCCTGGCAGACATGAGTGACTACATGCTGCAGTGCCTGCGCAACGACCACCCAGTTACTGCCATATTCTAACTTTTGCTGATTACTAGGTGGCCACCCTGCTGCATCCCCATTACAATGACAACGTGCCGTCCTTAATTCCCTCACTGGAGTGTGATAGGAAGATGAGCCCGCTAGTAGACACGCCGCTGATGGCATTCACACCTGACACCGGGGACTCAGTGGAAGCACAAGGTGAAGGCAGAGGAGGAGGAGGAAGAATTTGCCAATGCAGCTGGGTCACCAGCAACACCTCAAAAGGCAGGGTTAGCATGGGCAAAATGTGGAAAAGTTTTGTCATCACGCCACAACAACCTGCACCACCAGCAGATCTGGAACATCTTAGCAGGAGGCAGCATTTCAGCAACATGGTGGAACAGTACACGTACTGACTGATGGGTCTGCCTAGGGGAATAGCTACAGGGGAAGCAACTGCTTTGGGGCCGTGCCCTAGAAAGGGACCATCCAGGAGGAGGAGGAGGACTAACAGTATTATACAATGAAATTATATACAGTGGCAGTATAGACAGTGTAGAAAGCGAATGGAACAGATGCTGGGCCTGGTCTGAGAGAGCGATCTTTAGTAGCCACAGGCATAGTGGCATGAAAGGAAGGGGTTTGTGCAAAAATTACTGGGGGAGGGGGGCCCTATTCAAAAATTTGCTGTGGTGCCCAATCATTTCTGGGTCATCAAATTGGGCACATATCCTTAGGTTGCCCTTTACGCCTTGGAGGTGCTGGCCTACCCTGCAGCCACTGTATTGTCTGAACGTGTGTTTAGCATGGCTGGTGGCATTATCACAGACAAGCGCAGCCGCCTGTCCGCAGACAATGTGGGCAAGCTTTCGTTTATTAAAAAGAACCAGGCATGGATCCCACAGGACTTGTTTGTACCTTATGCAGAATAGACAAGTATACCGGCCTCACCCAACCACTGTTATACTACCGTGCACTTACACTTTGTTTTATTTTTTATATTTTCCCAATGTTTTGGGGTCTACACTAATTTATTTAAAAAAATTACAAATAAAAAAACAGTTATTGGCGACTACCTTTGGCTTCAAAGCCCAAAAAGGCTTTATTTCATGTAACCCCCAATTATAAGTTCCTTGTCAGTTATGCAGTGCAGGGGTTTGTACCTGGCAAAAATGGTAATATTTCACCCAACAATTTAAAATCTATCCTTTGCCGGACAGTATTAAACTTGGCCAGCCACTGCTGGAACCATTGATTTACTGTATTGCTAATTTGGCAATTGAATTTCACACCAGAACAAAATCTATCCTTTGCCGGACACTATTAAACTTGGCCAGCCACTGCTGGGACACCAGATTTAAGGGATTGCTATTTTGGCAATATAATTTCACCCCAGAACAAAATCTACCCTTTGCCAGACACTATTAAACTTGGCCAGTCACAGCTGAAACCACTGATTTACAGTATTGCTATTTTGGCAACTGAATTTCACCCCAGAAAATAATATATGCTTTGACCGACACTATGAAACTTATCCAGTCACAGCTGGAACACCAGATTTACGGTATTTCTATTTTTGAAACTGAATTTCCCCCCAGAAAAAAATATATCCTTTGCCGGACAATATTGAACTCGACCAGCCACAGCTGAAACCACTGATTTACGGTATTGCTATTTTGGCTACTGAATTTCACCCCAGAAAATAATATATCCTTTGACGGACACTATGAAACTTGTCCAGTCACAGCTGGAACACCAAATTTACAGTATTTCTATTTTTGCAACTGAATTTCACCCCAGAAAATAATATATCCTTTGCCGGACACTATGAAACTTGTCCAGTCACAGCTGGAACACCAGATTTACAGTATTTCTATTTTTGCAACTGAATTTCACCCCAGAAAAAAAATATATCCTTGGCCGGACACTATTAAACTTGGCCAGCCACAGCTGAAACCACTGATTTATGGTATTGATATTTTGGCAATTGAATTTCACCCCAGAAAAAAATATATCCTTTGCCGGACACTATTAAACTTGTCCAGCCACAGCTGGAACACCAGATTTACGGTATTTCTATTTTTGCAACTGAATTTCACCGCAGAAAATAATATATCCCATGACAGACACTATGAAACTTGTCCAGTCACAGCTGGAACACTAAATTTACGGTATTGCTATTTTGGCAATTGAATTTCACCCCAGAACAAAATATATCCTTTGCAGGACACTATGAAACTTTGCCAGCCACTGCTAGGACACCAGATTTAGGGGATTGCTATTTTGGCAATTGAATTTCCCCACAGAAAAAAATCTATCCTTCGCCAGACAGCAGACAATATTACACTTGGCTAGCCACAGCTGGAACACCAGATTTAGAGGATTACTATTTTGGCAATTGAATTTAACCCCTTAATAAAATATAGAAATTTCTATCCGGAGTTTCTAGGGGTGACAATAAGCACAGTCAAGCCTAGCTACCAAAGCCTACCAAAACTAGTATTGATGGATTAATGGACTTGGTGGCAGCTTGGGCTGGTGCACCACAAGACACAAAATGTCCGCCGATCACCTCCAAAAAAAGTGACAGAAAAACGCTCTGTGCAGCCTAAAAACCAGTGAGCAATTAACTAGCAGAAGTTAAATGATTCACAGCTGTAGATCGTTCACTTCATTAGGTGTTTTTGCTGACTTTTCCCTGCGTAATCTCGCCCTCACAGCAGCTGCGTCCTATCCCTACACTAATCAGAGCAGAGTGACATGTGGTGCTACATGACTCCAGCTTAAATAGAGGCTGGGTCACATGCTGCACTTGGCCAATCACAGCCATGCTATTAGTAGGCATGGCTATGATGGCTTCTTAGGGCAAGAAGTAAAACGCTAGCTGATTGGCTGCTGTGCAGCCCTTCAGAAAGCGGGAAGAAATCGCCGAACAACGAACCCGAATTTTTTTTGAAAATGTTCGGGTCCGTGTCCCAAGCACCCCAAAATTCGGTACTATACAGTTCGGGTTCGCTCATCCCCAATCCTCAGTAAAGACAGTGGAGAATAAAATATTTAATAGCTTCGCTTTCTCCTTATCACACTCTACAACTCCTCCCTCATTACTCTTAAAGGGCCAACACTCCCATGTTTAAACTTTTTACCATTTATATAATTGAAGAACATTTTAGGTTTAGTTTTACTCTCTTTGGCAACTGATCTCACTGTCTGCAGCTTATCTGTCTTTTAAATATTCTATTTTTTTTTTCATTATAAGCCACTCTTGTGTTGTCTTGGCTCTGTGCTTTGGGTCACTGTCTTGTTGGAAGGTGACAGTGACCCAACTGCTAAAAAAAACTCCCCACAGCAAGATGCTGCCACCACCTTGCTTCACTTTTGGGAGGGTATTTGGCTGGTGATGAGCAATGCTTGTTTTTTCCAGATATGATGCTAAGAATTGAGGCCAAATAATTGATTTAATCAGATCAGAGAATCTTGTTTCACAGTCTGAAAATCCTTTAGGTGCTTTTTTTTTTTTTTTTTTGCTAACTTCAGAGTTGCTTTCATATGTCTTTTACTGAGGAGAGGCTCATTTTTGGACATTCTCTCATAAAACCCAGATTGTGGAATGCTTCAAAGATGGTTAACCTTCTGGAAGTTTCTCCCTTCTGAATATAGAATCATTTAAGCTCAGCCACAGTTACCATTGGGATTTTGGTTACCTCTCTTACCTAGGCCTTTCTCCCCTTATTACTTAACTGGGGCTTTAATAATAGTCCTGGTTGTTCCAAACTGATTCAATTTAAGAATTATGGAGGCCACTGTGCTCTTGGGAACTTTAAGTGCAGCAGGGTTGTTTTTTCCAGAGGTATGCCTCCACACATTCCTGTCTCTGAGCTCTACAGGCAGTTCTTTCCTCTTCATGGCTTGTTTTCTGCTCTGATATGCATTGTCAGCTGTGAAATCTTATACAGACAGTTGTTTGTCTTTCCAACTTATGTATAGTCAACTGAATTTATCACAGGTGGGCTCCAATCAATGCGTAGAAACATTTTAAAGATGATCAACAGAAATAGGACAGCTACAGCTAAATTGTAAGTGCCATAGCAAAAGATCTGAATACTTATGTCCATGAAAGATTTTAGTTATTTCTTTTTTAAAACATTTTCAAAAATTTGTAGAATTTTGTTTTCACGTTCCCATTATGAGCTACAGAGTGAAGATTGATGGGGGAAAAGTATTATTATTAATTTTTTTTTTTAGCATGGCCGCAACATAACAAAATATGAAAAAAGTGATAGAGGTTGAAGACTTTCAAAATGCATTGTATCTAGTGTTGAGCGAGCATGCTCATCCAAACACCAGTTTGGCTCGAGCATCGCTTTGCTCGGCACATCGCGGAGTTCGGCCAAACACCTGCCTGTGCTCGAGTCAGTGTAGTTAAATCTAATTTAGCCTCTATTTCTATGCAGAAGATCGCTCTACAGTGGGGAAATCCTTCAGTGGAAGTCCGTGGCTTAGGAGTCCCTGCTCTGACTCCATATATAGCTATGGAGTCAGTGCTTGGGGACACCCCAGTGTATTTAAGTCTAATTTAGCCTGTATTTCAGAAAAGCTTCTGAAGTACAGGCTAAATTAGATTTAAATACACTGGGGTGTCCTCAAGCACTGAGTCAGGGCAGGGACTCCTAAGCCACGGACTCGCACTGAGGGATTCTCCCACTGTAGAGCGATCTTCTGCATAGAAATAGAGGCTAAATTAGATTTAAATACACTGGCTCGAGCACACACAGGTGTTTGGCCGAACTCCGCGATGTGCCGAGCATAGCGATGCTCGAGCCGAACTGGTGTTCGGCCGAGCATGCTCGCTCAACACTAGTATCTACTTGAGACATGACTGCATTCAAAGTTTTGCAGCAATCTGACGTTTCCATCTGGGTGCATTATTTTTACTTATTTTTTGGGTGTGAGAATATGTGCCTTGAATTGCAGTGACCAATTACCAGTTACTTTTAAACTGTGTAATGTAAGTTATATAATAAAAGCAAAATATTAATTGGTTGCTATGGATTAGTGCAAATACGGCACATATAGTATATGCACTGCCAATAAATGAGCCAGATTGAATTCCAAGGCACAAGAAAGCCGTGCAGCATCTTCTTGGGAGCAGTACTTCTGCTTACCTAATTACAGCAGAAGCTGTGCTCATTAACTCCTCTCATCTGGCTCACTGCTTAGCTAAATATTCTGTAAATGAGCTGACAATTATAGCAGTATTACCACCACTAGCTCTGCTCCCAGCTATAAGACTGCCTTGGATGCTGCAACTGCCGGTATTATCAGGTTAGGAGTTTTGTAAACATATTGAAGCACTTAATTGGAGGACTATTAAAACCTGAAAATAGTTCAGCTGCACGTGGAGGTTAGTTACTCACATCACTTGTTACCTGCTTATAGACTATTCTGCTGTGCACTGTTTAGTCACACAAAATATAAATGTAAGCTTTATGGAAGGGCATCGATCAGCAGGAAATCTTAATTCTATGGCTTTAAAAAACAAACTATTAAAAAGAAGTTAGTTGGTTGGATTGTACCTTCACACAAAATGGCCTCTATAATTCTCTCATCTTGTGCTTAAAGATTGAATACTCCCTATCAGAGATGAGTGAATGGATTCTACACGAATTAAACATTACAAATTTCACAAAAGATTCTAATTTTGGCAAATCTTAAACTTGTGCCGCATGTATCACTCAAAATGGCAGCCAACATTTAACATATTGGAAGACATAGAAGAAAGCATCTGCCACACAGAAGGAGTTATTTTGGACTGGTTTTTAATTTAAAATACATATGCTATTAAACAGGCTGTTTGCTACCACCGGCTACCATCCATTTACCCATTTAAGTTGCTGTCACTTTAGCTTTACTAGTGCTGTCTTGAAAGGGTTTAGATACAGTCATAGGCGACCAGAAAGTGTCTCTTCGGGGAAATTGGGTTACTTTTGATTCAAACCAAATTTATTCAGATCAAATTGAATCTGGCCCAAAACAAATTTGGGGAAATTCACACATCTCTAGCCACTCTGTAAGTCAAAAGTGAAAGTAATGGGCATAGCTATAGGAGGTGTAAATGTAGCATTAATACACATGCCCTGGTGCCTTAAGGGACCCACATAAGCATACACAAGCATTAGACACATATTAGGATGGGAACCCTGTTACAGATTTAGCACAAGTACCTGCCACTGGATAGTTTAGGGGGAAGATTAAGTTACATTCGCATTTTTTGCAGACCTATTAACTTCAAAGGGTCTGCATTTTGCGACCAGGTGTTATATCTTTCTGCAGAATGAGCATACAGATATGAAAAGCACACGGATCATCCATGTGCTCTCCGGATTCATATGTCTGTTCTGCAACATGCAGACCACGGACCAATTCTCAAATCAATGGGTCTGCTAAAACATGTGGACAGCACAAGGACTGCATCCCTATTTTGAGAAAATGTGGTTTCCAGGTCGCAAAATGGACATGGTCCTGTGCATGAGTCCTTGCAAATAGTACCCTCGGAGGAACACTGTATGTATTCCCTAATGAACTATGTTTTATAATGAACTAGGCACTTTAAATATTATTTATTTTAGAAGGTTTGAGTGGTATTAGTTAGTGTTATTCCCTAATGAATTTTGTACTACATGTTTTGCATTAGGCACTTTTGAATATTTATTCATTTATTTATTTTGTTAGGAATTTGATTATGTATGGGGTGTAGTATTGGTCTGTGCCTATTTCATTGATGGGATTTTCTTTTAGTTTGTTACACGTCCATTGTGGTTATATTCTTTTGTATATGTATGCCGCTGCTACTGACTATTTAATATTATTTGAGATGAATTAATAAAATATATATTTAGATGAATTGCGTACTGTATATTTATAATGACCTTTAATGCACATTAATGCTTATGAAAATGTATTGGAATCTGAGTCTCACTTCCTGTCTGGGATATACATCCCCACCTATCCCTTGGTTGAACTTGAAGGAC
Source organism: Bufotes viridis (assembly GCA_033119425.1). Taxonomy (NCBI): domain Eukaryota; kingdom Metazoa; phylum Chordata; class Amphibia; order Anura; family Bufonidae; genus Bufotes; species Bufotes viridis. The sequence goes on from CM065599.1 coordinate 43,310,393, forward strand.
TTATGTCTTTTTTCAACTGTATTAACTATGTAACTATGTAACCTTGTTGGTGCCTGGTGGCACTTCTGAGGGTTTAGGCTTTATGATTTATATATATATAGAGAGAGCAATACATCTTATAGGAAGGTCAGGGGGCATTTAGAAGGTGCGGACATGCCCAGAAACTTACATGCATTAAAATGAAGAAGTCTTCCTGTATATGGATTTACTTCAACACATCCTCAGGGTCTTCACAATGTGGGTATGTGAAAAGATTCATCATTGATAACCTTCGGTCTCTGAGACTGCAGAAGCCAAGGAAGCAACACTGCTATCAAAGTACCCCTGACGGAAAGAGACTAGACATCTTAGAAGGCTTAAAAACCACAAGGTTGGCATCAGACTCAGCAAGGTATTGTGCATGTCTATGGCATAAAGACTTTGCTGCTCTAGAGAGGGAATACTGCTAAAGCATCCCCCCTGCATCGACACTCCTGCCTTGCATCTAGCCAGACATACTCCATTACGGGCACCCCAACTACAACCAGGCAGGAGCCCCAACACCAGGGAGGGCCCAGAGGGAAGAAATGGTGCACCCTCAATGGTGTAAAAAGGGTGCGCCTTCAACAATAAATGGTGTAAAATTGATTGAGAAAGGTTGAACTTGGTGCTGTGTCTTTTATTTAAGATATGTAACTATGAATAAGAACAAAGTTAACTGTGTGGCATGAACTCTTTCTGTTGTGTGCCCATCAATCTCTTGGACTTCTTAGATACTGTGATTACCAGGCCAAATGTATTAATGACCTCATGAAAAGCAGCATGAGATGGATCTGCACTTAAAGGGATTATTTAGAATTAGAAAAACATATTTGCTTTCTTCCAGAAAAAGCAGAAGACTAGTGTTGAGAGAACCCAAACTTTAAAGTTCGGGTCCGTACCGAACTTTGCGAGCTCGGGTACCCGGACCCCAACCTGAACTTTTCCGGAAAAGTTCGGGTTCGAGTTTGGTGTTCGGGCATTTAATAAAACTTGTTGAAAGGCTGCAGGGCAGCCAATCAATAAGCTTTTAAGCTGTGGGCACAGCTACTAATGGCTGTGATTGGCCAGGGCATGGTTGTGATTGGCCCATGCATCACGTGACCCAGCATCAATAAAAGCTGGATCACGTGTAGCACCACCCATCAGCTGTGAGTATTGCAGGGACAGGAAGCAGGCAGCTGAAGTGAGAGAAAGTGTTAGGAATCTCATCTGGCTATTTATACTGTGGGGACCTATAGTGATTTTTTTGTGGGTGCAATACGCCATCTTGGCACCCCTGACGCAAAAATTTAATAGTTAATCTGGCTGTTAATTCTGTGGTTGACCTATAGCGATTTCTTTGTGGGTGCAATGCACCATCTTTGTACCCCTGACACAAAAATATAATAGTTAATCCATCTGTTACATTGGTGGGTGACATATACCAATTGTTTGTGTGGGGTACACCTGCACTGCATACTTGACAGGGAAATAAATCTAGGTAATCCATCTGTTACATCGGTGGGTGACATATACCAATTGTTTATGTGAGGTACACCTGCACTGCATACATGACACAGAAATAAATCAATTTAATCCGTCTGTTAGTTCGGTAGGTGACATATACCCATTTTTGGTGTGAGGTACACCTGCACTGCATACATGACAGGGAATTAATATAGTTAATTTGTCTGTTAGTTCAGTGGGTGACCTCAAAGAATGAGGAGAGTATCAAATAAGGGACGTGGCCCTGGTCGCGGTGCTGCTTGTGTTGGTGGAGCTCCTGTTGCAGGGAGAGGACGTAGATGTGTAGATCTGTGCAAGCTACACGTCCTTTTCTCAGGTGCATGTAGGCGACAGAACGTTCAGCGTTATTTTGTAGGCCCGAATACCAGTATACGAATGGTGAGGCCAGAACAAATAGAGGCAGTAGTAGATTGTGTGGCTGACAGTGCCTCCAGTTCCTTCACATTGTCTCCCACCCGTTCTCCTGCTAAAAGCGCAGAGTTGGCACCTGCAGCCCATGGGCATCTGTCTTTCACCTCACCCCCTTGAAAATCAGGCAAGCAGTCTGAGCCCCAAGTCATGTAGCAGTCTCTTATGCTTTTTGGTGACTCTGCTGGCAGGGTTTCCGTCAGCCATCCACCTAGCTCTGCCTCAGAAGTGGAAGAGATTGAGTGCACTGATGCCCAACCACTTATGTTTCAGGATGTGGACATGGGAGGACCATTGCAGCATGTCTCTGATGATGATGACGAAACACAGGTGCCAACTGCTGTTGCTTTCTGCAGTGTGCACACCAGCAAGGAGGGCAGTGGTGAGGGGTGGGTGGAAGGTGATGTGAAGGATGATGCAGTGCTAGACCCCACATGGAATTAAGGTCATTCGAGTGACGTGTACAGTTTGGAGGAAGAGGTGTTGGTCACTCAGCACCAGCCGCACAGCAAAAGAGGGAGCCGGGTGCAAAAGCAGAGTGGCCATCCCCTAGCCAGTACGCCTGCTACTGCCCACCGCACCCAGGGACTGAGCACACCAGCTCCAAGGAGTTCCCTGGCGTGGCAGTTCTTCAGACAATGTGCTGACGACAAGATGCGAGTGGTTTGTACGCTGTGCAATCAGAGCCTGAAGTGAGGCATAAATGTTGTAAACCTGAGCACCACCAACTTGACCAGGCATTTAAATGCAAAGCATGAACTGCAGTGGAGTAAACACCTCAAAAACCATAAAAGATCTCAGGCTCCTCCTGCTCCCTCTTCTGTTGTAGTCTCGGCCTCTTCCTCCCCCTCTGGAGTGACAGTGGCACCTGCCACCCCACAAACAGAGGATGTGGCAGCAAGACCACCACCTCCAGGCACCCAGCATATCCACACTGTCCCATGGAAGCGTTCAGCTGTCCATCCCCAAACACTGGAGAGAAAGAGGAAGTACCCCACCCACCAGCGATCTCTGGCCCTGAATGCCAGCATTTCAAAATTCATGGCCTTTGAAATGCTCTCATTCCATCTAGTGGAGACGGAGACTGTTAAAAACCTTAAGGCGGTGGCTGTCCAACAGTACGTGGTTCCCAGCCGCCACTACTTTTCCAGGCGAGCCATCCCTGCCCTGCACAACCAAGTGGCAGACAAAATCAGGTGCGCACTGTGCAACGCCATCTGTGGCAAGGTCCACATAACCACCGATACATGGACCAGTAAGCACAGGCAGTGACGTTATATCTCCCTAACTGCAAACTGTGAAAATGCGGTTGTGGCTGGGCCTGAGGGGGATAGCAGTTTGGTGCATGACCTTCCGCCACCGAGGATTGCAGGACGTTGCTCGTTGCCTCCAGTTGCCTTCTCCTTCTACTCTGCTTCCTCCTCTTAAACCTCCTCATCTAGACAGCGTAACACCTACTCCACCAACTTCAGCACAGCCAGGGGGAAACAACAGCAGGCTGTTTTAAAACTTATCTGTTTGGGGTAAAAACCACACACCGCGCAGGAGCTGTGGACGGGCATGGAACAACAGACCGATGAGTGGTTGGTGCCACTGAGCCTCAGTAGTTGTGTGTGATAACGGAAAAAAACTCGTAGCAGCTCTCGGCCTAGCCAGTTTGACGCACATCCCTAGCCTGGCGCATGTTCTGAATTTGGTGGTGCAGAGGTTCCTGAAAAATTGACCAAATATGTCAGAGCTGCTGCAGAAAGTGACGGCCGTCTGTGCTCGCTTTTGCCGTTCTCACCTTGTTGCTGCTCGCCTGTCTGCGCTGCAGCGTAACTTCGGTCTTCCCACTCACCGCTTCATATGCGATGTACCCACAAGGTGGAACTCCACCTTGCACATGCTGGAACTCCACCTTGCACATACTGGAGCGAGCAACAGCAGGCTATAGTGGAGTTCCCGCTGCAGCACACACGGATGAATCGCTCTGCGGAACAGCACAACTTTACCACCGAGTGAACCTCCATGCAGGATGTGTGTGCCGTGTTGCGCTGTTTTGAGTACTCCACCATCATGGCCAGTGCCGATGACGCCGTCCTCAGTGTTACTATCCCAATTCTGTGTCTACTATCCTACTTCTATGTCTCGGGCTATGATGGAAGAGGATGTGGCACAGGAGGAAGAGGAGGAGGAAGAGTGGTCATTTCCATGTTTATCATGCCAGTCATTTGTAAGAAACAGTCATGTAATGCCCCCAAGTTTCATTACTCTGTTTAAACTGTGTTAAAATTCAATGTATATGTGTTTCTGTATTACTGTGATACTGGTCCTTTAAAGCAGCAGCTAAGTGTTGAAGTGACATGCCCCCTATGATGCCAGCCTTCCTGCAGACAGTGTGAGCATAGAGAAGGAGGAAGTGACGAGACTTGTGCAGAAGCTGCAGCCATGTTGGCAACAAACAGAACAGGTTTTGTGTTGTGTTAAAAGTGTGTGGAGATACTAAAGGACTTCCCTGTGCAGCCAGTGTGAACTTCGGTGTAGAGATGGACGGAGTATAAAGAAACAGTGCATTTAGTGGAGCCACGCTGAAAAGAACTGTGTGCAGCAACTACTCAGTGGAGCTGACATTGGGCTGTGTGAATTGCCACCAACAGTAAAAGACTCACAGTGCTGTCGAGGTACTGGACAGTAACTGTAAAATCCCGGATTACATCACACCCCAGTATATACTTTCTGCAGGAGGATCAGAGTGCCAAAGGGACATCTGCTGTTGAACTCCATTATACCCAACTGGTTTCCAGCCTGCTGAGGAGGACTCCATTGTTCCGGATCTTGCGTTCACTGAAGAAAAAGGACGACATCGGGCCTCACCGTGCACTTCTATGAATTGTAAGAGGTCCACTTGGACCCCTGGGATAAGGGGGGGGGGGGTGCACCCAATTGTGAACTTAGGGTCAGTTAGGGACAGTTTGCGGGACTATTGCATATTGAATGTCCGCACTGCAAATTCAGACAGAGAAAAGGTGAAAATTGTTGCAGAATTTGACTTGAATTGTTTATGCTATTCTGAATATTTTGCTTATCTTTACCTCTGTTATCTCAACATTAACCTGCCTTAATTAATCTATAGTAAATGCAATTTTCTTAAACTTGACCACTGCGTACGCACTCTTTTCTGGTTGCGGAGCCAAATCACCTGCCTTGCTCTCGGTTCACAAATTGGCGTAGTCGGCAGGATCCGCCTACCAGAATGGACGGTGATGCACCCGTTAGGAGGGATGGTGCTGGAGGAAGAATGCCAGCAGGGTCTGTAATGAGTCAGTTAGCTAAGTTTGATGGCAATAATATGTCTAAGTCGGCAGCTCGAGCTCTGTGCCAAGATTTCATCCGAGTGTACGGATGTCCACAACGCATCCACACTGACCAAGGGGACTGCTTTGAGGGACATGTAATAAAAGAGGTTCAACGTATCTACGGGATAAAGAAGTCGCACACGACTCCATACTATCCCCAAGGAAACGGGCCTGTGAACGATTCACCCTCAGTTTGTCTTCTTTACGCCTCAGAGGTGCTGGCCTGCCCTGCCGCAGCGTTTTGTCACAGAGGGTATTTAGTGCTGCTAAGGCCATAATAACAATGTGCGCATGTGCCTGTCAGCTGAAAATGCTGACAGGTTGACTATTATAAAAATGAACCGGGCCTGGATTGCCCCTGACTTCTCTACTCCACCAGATGAAAGCGGCTGAACATAAAGGCACTTTAAATGTGTTGTTTGTAATTTACTGAATACACTGTATTCACATACACCTCTGCCACCACTAAAAAGTTTATATTGTTCAATCTTCCTTTTCTCGTCCTTCTGCTCCTTCTCCTCCTCCATCATATCTACATGCTTTTTAGGCTGGCCTTGCTTATAAAGTTTTATACAGTCAGCGAAACTCTTGCACAGGTGCCAAGGGCGACACTCAGAGCCCTCTCTGTGGGCACCCTTACCCTTGAAAAAGTCTATGGTGCACCAACATGCCTTACACTTTTCCTGCCATTCAACAGCGTCGGGTAAGCCATGAATGGCACAGGCAGCACATTGACTGTAGGCAGGCTATTATAGCTAAATAATAAGGAACATGGAAGATATACTATATGAACTGTAGTATTCAGGGTAAATGATCGTGTGGGCACTTTGTGATAAATAAGTGTGTTTGTGGTTGCAGTTTGGGCAATCAGTCTCTAAAAGGTTCACCATCGCCTTCACTGTTTTAGAGGGTTAGCGCACCTGGAGGCCCCCAGCTACATTATTTTACTCTGTTTCATTGAGCCCAGGGCCGCAGCCTCTGCGTGAACCATAAGCATCACGGCCAATTCCACGTCCCGTACTGGCCGCCTTCTTAGTATTAAATGTTATATATGCTTAAAAGTATGTCACATGTACAGTATCGTAGGAGATGTACGTGTACGCGCCAATAAATTAAAAAAGATATTTAGGATGTGTGCACTTTATACAGGGGATGTAGCTCTGATAATATCACAGACTACCATACACTGTCGGCAGATGAAGTACAGTATATATTAGTGATATGTATGAAATGCACACACAGTAGATGTGGCACAAATATCTTACTTTTCCCCAAAATACACTGTTTTCACATGTGGTACTGTATTTGAAACAGAGAGCCACGCGCTACGGACACTAGATTTGGACCAGATTATTTAGATTGTCGCAAGACACAGATTTTACATTTAAGTCAGTATATGCCCCAGTAATGAACAGAATATGGACACTAGATTATGCACAGATTATTTAGTGTGGCACAACAGACACTCTTTTCAAATGTGGTAGAGTATTTGTCACAGAAATCTACACTATATGGACATTATTTGGCACAAAACTATATGGACAATATTTGGCACAAAACAGTCAAATTTGCCCCAAATACAAATAATTCCCTGCTGGAGTACTGTATATACAGTTGCGGCCTAAACGCACACACAGATGTGTCCAAAAGTAGTTAAATGTGTCCCAAATACAAATAATTATCTGCTGGAATACTGTATATAACGTTTGTGGATTGAACGCACACACACAGATGTGCCCAAAACTAGTTACATTTGTCCCAAATACAAATAATTCTCTGCTGGAATACTGAATATAACATTTGTGGATTGAACGCACACAGATGTGTCTAAAACTAGTTAAATTTGTCCCAAATAAAATGTATTCTCTGCTGGAATAATGTATATAACGTTTTTGGATTGAACGCATATACAGATGTGCCCAAAAGTAGTTAAATGTGTCCCAAATACAAATAAATCTCTGCTGGAATACTGTTTACAACGTTTGTGGATTGAACGCACACACAGATGTGCCCAAAACTAGTTAAATTTGTCCCAAATACAAATAATTCTCTGTTGGAATATTGTATATACGGTTGCGGCCTAAACGCACATACAGATGTGCCCCAAACTAGTTAAATTTGTCCCAAATACAAATAAATCTCTGCTGGAATACTGTTTATAACGTTTGTGGATTGAATGCACACACACATGTGCCCAAAAGTAGTTAAATGTGTCCCAAATACAAATAATTCTCTGCTGGAATACTGTTTATAACGTTTGTGGATTGAACGCACACACAGATGTGCCCAAAAGTAGTTAAATGTGTCCCAAATACAAATAATTCTCTGCTGGAATACTGTATATATAGTTTATGGATTGAATGCACACACAGATGTGCCCAAAACTAGTTAAAATTGTGCCAAATACAAATAATTCTCTGCTGAAATATTGTATATACGGTTGCGGCCCAAACGCACATACAGATGTGCCCCAAACTAGTTAAATTTGTCCCAAATACAAATAAATCTCTGCTGGAATACTGTTTATAACGTTTGTGGATTAAACGCACACACAGATGTGCCCAAAAGTAGTTAAATGTGTCCCAAATACAAATAATTCTCTGCTGGAATACTGTATATATAGTTTGTAGATTGAACGCACACACAGATGTGCCCAAAACTAGTTAAATTTGTCCCAATTACAAATAATTCTCTGCTGGAATATTGTATATACGGTTGCGGCCTAAACGCACACACAGATGTGCCCAAAACTAGTTAAATTTGCACAAAATATAAATAATTCTCTGCTGGAGTAATGAATATAACAGTTGCGGATTGAACGCACACACAGGTGTGGCACAAATTAGGTTAATTTCCCCAGAAAAAAAAATTGTCTGATGGCGCGGTGTATATCTCACTAGCAGGCACACTCTAGTGAATAAGCCCATTTTTATAATGTCTGCTAAACACACTGCTTTCTGATGGCATACTGTAGATCTCACTAATATCAAATCTTTCTGTCTTTTAAAAGGTTTTTTTACTTAAAAAAGCGATTTTCCAGCCCTGCACTATCTGTCCCTTCCTGAAGACGCCTGTCCCTGATACTGCTGAATTTAACCCCTGGTAAAAAATAAATAAAAATGGTGCTGCACTGCTGTCAAACACACACTGTAGTCCTTAAGAGGACTGTTTGGTCTTTCAATAGTTTTTTGGAGTTAAATCTGTGAATTTCCAGCAAAACGCTATCTGTCCCTGCACACTGTTTGCTCTCCCTGACGCTGAATGATCCTAGCGCGGGACATCGGCTCCTATATAAACTGGTATCATGTGTTTCGGCCAGCCAATCAGTGTAAGGCTAATACCTAACATGGCTATGGCATTACACTGAAGGGAACTACTTAACTGAACGTTGATTGGCTGCTTAGGAGGCGCCAAACGTGCGGGGAGGAGATTCGAGCAATGCTACGAGCACACGTGGTATTCGGCTGAGTACCGTGACGTTCCGAGCAGAGCATGCTCACTCATCACTATTAATAACCAACCTCTGTTTTCTATCACTGAGCCAGTTCCTTACCCATATTTTTCCCCAGTTTAAGAATTCTCATTTTATGAACTAAGCTTTAAGGCCGATTTATTGGCCTGTATTTGTGGGAGGGGTGATGCTGACTATATCTGGCCGGGCGTCCCCTCCCACAGTGAACGTCATTTCCAGCGTTTGGTGTGGGAGCTCTACATACCGTCCTCAGGGAGCAACAAGGGTGCAGCGGCAGTTCAAGGCCCCGACTTTCTACGGTCCAGATAAGTAGCTGCCTCATCCAGCAGCATCGTTGGTTTAAGTCCGGCTGGCGGTGTGTCGGCTCCCCGGGCAAGGGGGAGCAGCATCGCACCGGAGTGGTCTGCCAGGGAGCCTCGCTCTGCTCCCCACGCGGCATGACACGTAGGACACAGGGAACAGTGAGTGCCCGCACGACAAAGTATTGCACAGGCCGCTGGGCTGTTAGACTGGGGGGGGGGGGTGAAGTGACTATAAAAAACCCCCACAAAAAACATACTTTTATCATGGGGAAGGGACATTGAGTCTAGTGTTCTATACAGGGTATGTTAGTCTTCTTAATATGGCTTTAGTGTACACTATATGGAAAGCATGTCACACAGGAGTCGCTTTCAAGGGTCACTCGACTATGTATTCAGCTCCGCAGCTGGCTGTCATATGTTTTCCAAAAATATAGTTCCTCACGCAAAGCTACTAGTGAGGTGGGGTGCATAGGATGCACGGTGTCTGTTTTTAGTCAGTATCTCTTCAATATTCGGGTATGCACTCACCTCTGCCCCTTGCTCTGATCTGCGGGCTGGGTTCCACAGACACGCATAGTTGTGGCTCTGGCGCCCTCTACGTGGCCACAGCTGGAAGCACGGGGCAGAGTGTGAGTTCAGGCTCCAGTGTTAGTTTAAAAAAAAAAAAACATATATATGTGTGTTTAGTTTATATGTATATATATATCTATCTATATATATATATATATATATATATATATATATATAGGGGCACTGTTAGGATGTTGGTCCGCACTGCGGATTCGGCACCAGATTGACGCACGTTTTTCGCACACGTATTCGACTCGTTATTTCATCAGTTCAACATGATACCACGTTAGTGGCATTGGTAAAGATTAAAGGGTTTCTTACGTTTATCTCTCCAGGATCAAGTGTTTATATATGCCTTGGTGATCAGGCGATTGCTGACTTTTCATGTGGGACCACTTTCTCAGGCATTGGTATGGTATTTCTCTTTTATTCCAGAGGTATACAGTAATTCTCCTAGTTTCCTGAGGCCACATCGAACTCAGGTTTTGCTGCCATTTTTGGCCCCCACTGGCCGAGTAAGGTTGGTTAATCCCAGGTTTCACAGATTTCAGCTTTGTTTGGACTTATCCTATAATGGCAACTGTGCATGTAGGGGGTCGGGAATAGGCTGGTTACATGGTGTATGTTTATGTCAATGTCGCGGTCATGGATATTTGATTAACGGCTTGATCCAACTGATATCTTTTTTTGGGCGTCGGTGCTACTCTACACCAAATTCATTACACACGTTCGTGTACCCGAATCCAAAATATAGCGACCGATGCCCTGTCCTGAGCTAATTCTCTTTCCACAAGTTTCCCAAAGCGGATGTCTACAGTGCCACAATGCCTCGGTACGCTTCACTACTTCTGATCCAATTACCCTGGCTACAGCTTGCTCGTTGGTAGTGTGGTAAGGTGCAGGGTGCCGTCGTGGATGGCAGGTATGTGTCACCGAGGTTCATAGCCTCGGTGAGGTAAGAGCCCGTTTTTGTTGATGTCAGCAGCAGCTAGTGCTACTGACAGAGTTTAAATAGCATGGCTGCAAAGCCGATCCGGGCCAGCTCTTACCGGGAGCAGCTAAAGTGTAGGGTGGGTGGCTGCTCCCCACGACCCAGTCCTGGTTTTGGGCTGGGTTTAAAAGCTCAGCCAGCTCAGCAGCTGGAGGCTGTGATTATCCTGGAGCTGCTAACAGGGCTGAGGAGTTCTCTGTCCTGGAGGAAAGAGCTCAGCAAGGAGGTGTTTTGTTCCTGGCTACCTGAAGCTGGATTCTCCTACGGCTGGGCCGACAGCGTGGTGCGAACCTGCACCTACACCTCCCAGGTGACTGAACCTGTGTTGGCCTGTCCTTGTTTTGCCTCTAAACTGCACCCGCACCGCTGTCTACCAGAGCGACTCCCCACATTTGGTGTCGGATGCGGGCATGCGCAGTGAGGCTGGCGTGAACGCCGAAGTTTTGTTTTTCTAAAGTGCATGGAATATATTAAGCCAGCAAAGCTGCAAGCAGGAGTTTCTGGCAACTAGGAGGCTGCAGTGAAGGCTCTCATAGAGGCTAACGTGCAGCAGCGGGAGACCAACCAACTACTGCTACAACATGTGATGGCGTTACAGGCGGCAGGAGCGTCCCACCACGTCCATGATGCCCGGAAAGCGGTCCGTGCGGCGATCTCAAAAATGACCCCCGCAGACGACGTTGAGACGTACCTGGCGGTTTTTGAGAGGGTCGCCGTGAGGGAAAAGTTACCCCGTGACCAGTGGGCCGAGGTGGTTGCTCCGTTCCTGGCATCCGGACCCCAGCAAGTTTTTTTTGATTTGGCAGACGACCAGGCTGCTGACTATTCCACGGTGAAGGGGGAGATCCTGGCCAGACTGGGGGTAAACGTGTTGGTCCGGGCTCAGCGGGTCCACCAGTGGGACTTGTGGCTGAACCCGCCAGGCCGCAGTACTATGAGTTGCTGCACAGGTTGCAAAAATGGCTGCAGCCTGAGGTTCTAAGTCCGACTGCTATGCTGGACCGGCTGCTGGCTGACATGTTTTGGAGGGCCTTGCCTTACCCCTTCAACACTGGATCGGCCAGGTATCCCCCACCAATGCCCTTGAGATGGTCGACCTGGTGGAGCGATATGAGGCCACCAGAAACCTGCAGGGGGGTTCTTTTGGGAGGGGGCAAGTCAAACCCCGGAAATCTCCACCCCAGTCCCGGCGGCCGGCCAAACCCGCCCGGGATGTACCTCTTGCAGATCCGTCCCCAGTGGTCTGCTGGCAGTGTCGGGAGCCTGGACACATAAGGGCCAACTGTCCACAGTGGGGGAACCCATGGAGACTAATTATGGGTACCGGGCTTCCATGTATGCCCGGAGACTGTGTGCGACCGGCATCCCCGGGACAATAGACAATCGTCATCTGTGCCAGGTGCAAGTCGGGGATAACCTGGCAGTGGCGCTGTTGGACTCAGGGAGCCTGGTAACCCTGGTAAGTGCTGCCCTGGTACAGCCCACCCAGTATACGGGCCGGACAGTGGGTGTGGTGTGCATACACGGAGACTTAAAGGACTATCCCACTGCTGTAATGTCTCTGTCCACGGCGGTCGGCACCTGGACTTGTGAAGTGGCGATCTCCACAAAGCTGCCCTATGAACTAATAATTGGGAGAGACTTCCCTGGTTTTCCGTCACTGTGGCCTGAGATGAAAGTGACTAATAGCCCTGAGACAGGGTAACCCTAGCAGAGTGGCCTGATACCCCTGGAAGGCCAGAACCCTGGGAGCCCGAGTCTGAAGGGCCAGCGGTAGGGGTGACCACTGCTGCAGCGGTAGTGGGGGAGACAACCCCACTGAGTGTAATGGTGGGAGACACGGAGGACTTGCCACCGGGACCTGAGTTGGCAGACCTCAATGTCTCCGGGAAAATTTTGGGACCGCACAACACCGGGACCAAACCCTAACCAGGGCCTGGGAGAATGTGCTGGAAATTGATGGTAAACCCCAGAAACCAGGGGCTGAATTAATGTTCCCACGATTTATTGTTCTGCAGGATATGTTGTATCGGGTGAACCAAATCCGAGGTGAACCTGTTGAACAGTTGGTGGTGCCCACAGCGTATCGCAAGCTTGTCATGGAGCTTGCCCACCAACATGTTCTTGGGGACACCTGGGGTGGCAGAAAACCCAGGACCGCATACTGCAGCGGTTTTATTGGCCCAGTGTGTTCAAGGAAGTAGAAAATTATTGTAAGTCCTGTCCAACCTGTCAGGTAACTAGCCCCCAGCCACATTTCCGTAGTCCTCTGGTACCTCTGCCAATTATTGAAGTACCGTTTGAGCGAATTGCTATGGATTTAATTGGGCCTGTACCAAAGTCTGCTAGGGGCCACCAACACATTCTGGTAGTTCTCGACTATGCCACTCGGTATCCGGAGGCGGTGCCTCTGCGACATACCTCAGCTAAGCTCATTGCCAAAGAGTTAATGGAGATGTTTTCCGTGTGGGCCTGCCAAAAGAGGTTCTGACAGACCAAGGGACCCTTTTATGTCCAAAGTAATGAAGGAACTGTGTAAATTGTTGCGTATAAAGCAGTTACGGACGTCCGTTTACCATCCGCAAACAGACGGTCTTGTTGAGAGGTTTAACCAAACTCTAAAGAATATGTTAAAAAGGGTGGTGTCTAGAGATGGGAAGGACTGGGACCTGCTTCTGCCCTATCTCATGTTCGCAGTGCGAGAGGTACCCCAGGCCTCTACTGGGTTCTCGCCCTTCGAACTGCTTTATGGCAGACACCCTCGGGGCCTGTTGGATATCGCCAAGGAAGCATGGGAACAACAGCCTGTCCCCCACAAAAGTGTCATTGAGTATGTCACCCAGATGCAGGAACGGATAGAAAGGGTGTTGCCGTTGGTCCGGGAGCATATGGAGGCAGCGCAACAAGCCCAGAGTAGGGTGTATAATCGTCAGGCTCGGGTACGGGGCTTCAATCCGGGAGATCGAGTGTTGGTTCTGGTACCCACCCTTGACAGCAAATTCCTAGCTAGGTGGCAGGGCCCCTATGAGGTGGTCGAGAAGGTAGGGAAGTAATTACAAAGTACACCAGCCAGGCGGCGCAAGCCGGAGCAGGTGTACCATGTAAATTTGCTAAAGCCGTGGAAAGATAGGGACACGGCCGACGACCACAGCCCCCGGCCAGGGCTTCTAGGTGAAAAGGGTCCAGCCCCACAGTTCGAGGCCTGTGAAGCCGTAACCACGGTAAAAATTGCAGACAGCCTGTCTTCCACACAAGTTCAGGAAGTCAGGGAGTTCCTCAGTCGGAACACGGATGTGTTCTCGGACCTCCCTGGCCGCACGTCTCTCATCCGACATGACATCGTCATTGAGCCTCAGGCCAAGGTCTGGTTAAAACCATACCGGGTACCCGAGGCTCGGCGGCGGGCCATCGCGGAGGAAGTGCAGTTAATGTTGAAGCTCGATGTCATTGAGGAGTCGAAAAGTGAGTGGGCCAGTCCCATAGTCCTAATACCCAAGCCGGATGGGACGCTGCGGTTCTGCAACGACTTTCGCAAGTTAAATGAAGTATCCAAGTTTGACGCGTATCCCATGCCCCGAGTAGACGAGCTTGTTGAAAATTTAGGACAAGCCCGTTATTTTTCTGTGCTGGACCTCACTAAAGGGTACTGGCAGGTACCCTTAACGGAGGCGGCTAAGGAAAAACGCGTTTGTTACCCCGCAGGGCCTGTATCACTACAAGGTGTTACCCTTTGGCCTGCATGGCGCCCCGCCACTTTCCAGAGGTTAATGGACATAGTGCTGCGACCACATCGTCGGTACGCCTCGGCCTACTTAGATGATGTAGTCATCCACAGCACCGACTGGGAAAGCCATTTACCCAAGGTGCAGGCGGTAGTGGATGCCCTGAGGAAAGCTGGACTAACCGCCAATCCAAAAAGTGTGCGATTGGGTTGGAAGAGACCAAATATCTGGGATATGTAATTGGGCGGGAGTTATCAAACCTCAGGTAACTAAGGTAGAGGCCATTCGTAGCTGGCCCCGACCGGTCACCACCAGGCAGGTAAAGTCGTTCCTGGGGATTGTAGGATACTACATGAGGTTTGTGCCCCACTTTGCCACAATAGCAGCGCCATTGACAGACCTGTTGAAGGGAAGAAAGTCTGGGAGGGTTAGCTGGAGTGAGAAGGCGGAGGAGGCTTTCTCCGCGTTGAAGTCGGCCCTGTGTGGGTCCCCGGTTTTGGTGACACCCGACTTCAACAAGGAGTTTGTCGTACAGACCGACGCCTCGGAGGTAGGCCTCGGTGCGGTACTGTCGCAGGAGGTCAACGGGGAAGAACATCCCGTTGTCTTCCTGAGCCGTAAGCTCAGTCCCGCCGAGTCCAGATATAGTATAGTGGAGAGGGAGTGCCTGGCTATCAAGTGGGCACTCGAATCTCTACGCTACTACCTGTTAGGGAGGAGGTTCCGTCTGGTGACCGACCATTCCCCTCAAATGGATGAGTCAGGCCAAGGAGAGGAATGCTCGGGTCACCAGGTGGTTCCTATCCCTTCAAAATTTCAAGTTCTCCGTGGAACATAGGGCAGGTCGCTTGCAGGGAAATGCAGATGCCCTTTCCGCGTCCACTGCCTCACATGTGTCCACCCCCTCAGGGTTGAACAAAGGGGGGTGTGGTAAGGTGCAGGGTGCCGTCGTGGATGGCAGGTATGTGTCACCGAGGTTCATAGCCTCGGTGAGGTAAGAGCCCGTTTTGTTGATGTCAGCAGCAGCTAGTGCTACTGACAGAGTTTAAATAGCATGGCTGCAAAGCCGATCCGGGCCGGCTCTTACCGGGAGCAGCTAAAGTGTAGGGTGGGTGGCTGCTCCCACGACCCAGTCCTGGTTTTGGGCTGGGTTTAAAAGCTCAGCCAGCTCAGCAGCTGGAGGCTGTGATTATCCTGGAGCTGCTAACAGGGCTGAGGAGTTCTCTGTCCTGGAGGAAAGAGCTCAGCAAGGAGGTGTTTTGTTCCTGGCTACCTGAAGCTGGATTCTCCTACGGCTGGGCCGACAGCGTGGTGCGAACCTGCACCTACACCTCCCAGGTGACTGAACCTGTGTTGGCCTGTTTTTGTTTTGCCACGTTATTTCCGTTGTGTGTGAACTGTCACCAAAGAGACTGTTTTTCATTTATGGTGTGCAAGTGTGAATAAAACACTGTTTGTTGCACAATCTGGACTCCTTGTTTTGCCTCTAAACTGCACCCGCACCGCTGTCTACCAGAGCGACTCCCCACAGTAGCCAAATCACAATTGGAGGTGGTAATAAAGCTCTTTGATCAAGTTTGTTGTCCTTTTTGGCCCCCTTCAGGCGTCCAGTGTTGCGGTTCTGGCATAAATCTAACCGCTTTAGGTATGCAATAGGTAGGGGTCATTCCTTCATGTTTAGCCCCGACCACAAGTTTTAAGGCCGATTTATTGGCCTGTATTTGTGGGAGGGGCGATGCTGACTATATCTGGCCGGGTGTCCCCTCCCACAGTGAACGTCGTTTCCAGCGTACCCACCCTACCCACCCTTACTTTCACTATCTCACACCAGGGGATGCCCCCCTTCAGGCGTTCCTTCAGTGATGCGGTTCCGGCATAAATCTAACCGCTTTAGGTATCCAGTAGGGAGGGGTCATTCCTTCATGTTTAGCCCCGACCACAATTGTAAAATCTGTGGGTGTCGAACCACTGTGTCCACCAAACCTAACATTCTTATCCCTGTGGTCCCCTTGTATTCACCCTTTAACCTCTATACAGGGAACTGTATCAGGCAAAACTTGTTGTCAAAAAAAGGCTGAGGTAGGGGAAGGCAGAGTTTGCACAAATCCAAGAAACAAAACTGAAGGTCAGGGTGGGCAGCATAAGGTCAGTAAAGTTATCAGACACAGGTCAGGTAAGGCAGCAGAGGGTCATTGTACAGATGGCACTATATAATGCTTACCTGTTATTTCAATCTGCAGGCCAGGCATGAATATTCCTTCAGCTTCAAGAGGTAATTTGTAAAGGCCCTCATTTTTACAAACCAGGAAAGGGAGGGCCCAATACTTCTGGAAGTGATGGTTCCTGTGCTATACCAGGGCGAAATTTCCCTGGTGAAGTCTGCCAAACAGCAAGGAAGAGAAGGACACAAAAAAGATGCAGAATGTGTTCCAAAAGGGGAATATGAAAGGACACCATTTTTCAGTGTGAAACCTGTCCTGGTACCTCAGGGTCTTTTCAAATGCAACCTGGCCCCAACAACCATTCCAGCAAAGTCTCCCCTCCAAAAACCCAAATGGTGCTCCATTCCTTCTGAACCCGGCAATATGCCCATACAGCAGTTTACAACCACATATGAAATGTTGCAATATTTAGAAGAAAATGTGTAACAGAATGTGGGGTGTTTTTTCTTCTGTTATCCCTGCAGTATCCCAGAGCAGGGCATATCTTCAAATATAAAAACAAAGGTGCAATGGCACACTGCAGCTAGAGCTCCATCCTGCCACTATGCTGGATGTTAGATGAGGCATTAGTTTATATTTTGGCCAAATTATGTAAGCCACCCACCACTTCACGGTTGCCTCTATGAGTGGTCCCTAACATTAATTCTTACCTTTTGTGGGCCATATCAGCCACCATCCCTGGATTTTGTGTGGCTGATATGGCCCATAAAAGGTAAGAATTAATGTTAGGGACCACTCATAGAGGCAACCGTGAAGTGGTGGATGGCTTACATAATTTGGCCAAAATATAAACTAATGCCTCATCTAACATCCAGCATAGTGGCAGGACGGAGCTCTAGCTGCAGTGTGCCATTGCACCTTTGTTTTTACGTTTGTATGTGTATTTCACCATAGCAACGTGCACCTGCGTATTGGGTTGTGCTGACTGCAATCCCCATTTTATTCCTTTGTAGCATATATGGGAGGCGTGGTGACCTCCATGCAGTCATGCACACCTGACTAGTGAATCCGCCCTGTAGGCTGGTTTTAAAGTCAGTATAAAACTGAGTCTGCTTTATAGAACTTACCAGAAGCCATTTGGTTCCAGGAGAAGTACTAGTGGGCTCAGCATGCATGTTGGTATTTGCATCCCTTGATCTGATGAACGCTGTATGGCACCAGACGGGGTTACAAGCAGAGTGTATCTGGCATGCATGCTGCACCTGCACTCCCTGGGTTTTGTGTGGCTGATATGGCCCATAAAAGGTAAGAATCAATGTTAGGGACCACTCGAGAGGCAACCGTGAAGTGGTGGGTGGCTTACATAATTTGGCCAAAATATAAACTAATGCCTCATCTAACATCCAGCATAGTGGCAGGACGGAGCTCTAGCTGCAGTGTGCCATTGCACCTTTGTTTTTACGTTTGTATGTGTATTTCACCATAGCAACGTGCACCTGCGTATTGGGTTGTGCTGACTGCAATCCCCATATTTTTTTTCCTTTGTAGCATATATGGGAGGCGTGGTGACCTCCATGCAGTCATGCACACCTGACTAGTGAATCCGCCCTGTAGGCTGGTTTTAAAGTCAGTATAAAACTGAGTCTGCTTTATAGAACTTACCAGAAGCCATTTGGTTCCAGGAGAAGTACTAGTGGGCTCAGCATGCATGTTGGTATTTGCATCCCTTGATCTGATGAACGCTGTATGGCACCAGACGGGGTTACAAGCAGAGTGTATCTGGCATGCATGCTGCACCTGCACTCCCTGGATTTTGTGTGGCTGATATGGCCCATAAAAGGTAAGAATTAATGTTAGGGACCACTCATAGAGGCAACCGTGAAGTGGTGGGTGGCTTACATAATTTGGCCAAAATATAAACTAATGCCTCATCTAACATCCAGCATAGTGGCAGGACGGAGCTCTAGCTGCAGTGTGCCATTGCACCTTTGTTTTTACGTTTGTATGTGTATTTCACCATAGCAACATGCACCTGCGTATTGGGTTGTGCTGACTGCAATCCCCATTATATTCCTATGTAGCATATCTTCAAATAGTTTGTTATGTAATATACTGTTATGTATTATTGTATACATCCTACCCAGAATAACTGTGACAGCCAGGGAATGGATGGCACACTCCTGGCTTAGGATAGAGGAGGTGTGGTAATGGTAAATTGGCGTACCTGATGCAGAGGCCACATAGCCGCGCTATAAATCAAGATGTTACTACCCTAGATAGGTCAGCATGTTTAGAACAGAATCATGCATGCGCAAAATGGCGACCAACTGGAAGTATGTACACAATGCGTTCCATACACCGCAAATATATCTAAATTGCCCTACATGTTAATATACGCATGCGCTAAACAACAAGATGCGTTCCACCATGCACTCCAAATACAGGACGTGCACTCAAGATTGCTTTTGCCCATAACAGACAAAATATAAACATATATTATCATACATATGCAAAAAATTATGTTACACAAAGCCTCCTATATGTAGGGCTAAAGCAACTTTTTTGGGGAAGAAATTAAAGTTTTCATTTTTACAGCCAAGTGTTTTCAAATTCCGTAAAACGCTTAGGGTGTCAAAGTACTCAGTACCCCCATAATATATTCTTTTGAAGGGTATAGTTTCCAAAATGGGGTCACTTTTTGAGGTTTTTCACTGTAGGGGTATATCAGGGTCTCTTCAAATACAAAATGGTACCCAAAAACCATTCTAGCAAAATCTGCCTCCAAAATCCATATGGCACTCCTTTCCTTCTGACCACTGCCACGTGCCCATAGAACAGTTTACCACCACATATGGGGTATTTCAACTACAGAATCAGAGTAATGCATATTGAGGTTTAGTTTGCTGTTGACCCTTGCTGTGTTGCAAGAAAAAATTGATTAACATGAAAAATCTGCATAAAAAATTAAATTTTAAAATCTAGCCTCCATTTTCCTTTAATTCTTGTGGAACACCTAAAGGGGTGTAGTTTCTAAAATGGGGCCATTTATGGGTGGTTTCCATTATGTTAGCCCCTCAAAATCACTTTATAACTGAATTGGTGTTTTAAAAAAATGGTTTTGGAAACTTAGATGAAAATTTGAAGAATAGCTTCTAAACTTCTAAGCCTTCTAAGTCCTAAAAAAAATAAAGTGACATTTACAAAATAATGCCAACATAAAGCAGACATATGGGGAATGGTGACTGATAACAATTTTTGAGACATTACTATCTGTATTAAAAGTAGAGAAATCCAAATTCAGAAAATTGTGAATTTTTCCCAGTTTTTGGTATATTTGGGATTTTTTTATTTATAAAGGAAAAATATATTGACTCAAATTTAGCACTGTCGTGAAGTACAATGTGTCACGAGAGAACTCTCAGAATGGCTGAACAAGCGGATAAACTTTTCACATCGCTCTCTTGGTCCCTGCCAAAAGAATAGAACGTCGTCAATATAACTGTACCAGCCCACTATATGTTCTCGGGACATGTACAATGGGTGCACGTGTGTCGCCTTCCACCAACACATGTGACATTGAGTCGCTGTATTCAAACATTTCACATGGTGTAATTACTACTTGATGGCGTAATTACTACAAAATATTTTTTGGCCAAGTAATTGACGGGTGATCCAGCTCACCATACTATTTTGGTAAGTCTCTTAGAATTTATTCTAAACCATTACTTTGTGTTCGATGGGTGCCACTAACACACGTGCAACCATTGGACATGTTCTGAGAACATATAGTGGGCTGGTACTGTTATATTAACGACATTCTATTCTTTTGGCATGGACCAAGAGAGAGAGATGTGAACAGTTTATCGGCTTGTTAAATAAAAATCGGCTTAACATCTTTCTTACACATAAGATTTAGGATTTGGAGGTTGACTTTTTGGATCTGAGAATCCAGAAGGATGGTTCTTATATTGTGACATCCCTAAGACATAACTGGCTTAGGTTTTCCCCGTCACATCCTTAAAGCTTGTAAAAAAGCGGGATCTTGACATAGGGGCCACTTAATATGGTGGATTTGGTGATCTCTGTAATGGAGACACCCCTTTGCTCGGTTTTCCTTCCTTTGAGGGATATCTGGCTTTCATTGTGTTGTAGACCCATAACTGGGGCTCCACATTTATTTTGCATATTCCTGTTTCCCAGGGAGCTTTGCACTTCGGATTGCTGTGTTGAGACTCTTAAGTGAGACTCCACTGTGTTTTTTGTAGCTGGTCTCCCTGAGATCAGCTATTGTTGGGTTTGTCACGAGGGTGTCAGGAGCCACGTCTGACTCCGTTATACCCGGGGTCAGGAAGTCACAGCGGGTTGCTGTGTGCTCTATGTCTAAAGATTGCGCTGTTATTTAATGGTAGCTTTCTGTGTTTGCCTCGCAATCCTTTTTGTCTCACTCAGGGATCCGTAGCTTCTTCTCCTCAGCTGTTTCTTGTCTGTCACTTCCAACCTCCTTATATTCCCCTTTCCCACATCTCTGGTTGCCAGATATAGAGCTTCCTGCCTGGACTTCTATACTGACCCACTGGAGCTGTGTAGCTGTTGTTCCTGGTTGTCGTACCAGAGCATTACCCTTCGGATCCCTGTTGGGCTTTTGTTGTCTGCTGTTGTCGCCCACCTGGGCTTATATGTTTTGTCTGTATTGTCTATCCTCTCCCTGGTGTTTTCCTTTAGCGTTAGTGGTGAGGACTAGTGCTCCCACCGCCCTATTTACTACTTAGGGCTCAGCTTAAGGAAAGCCAGGGTTTAGGCACGTGATCAGCGTACGGGTGAAAAACCCATCTAGGGACATCAGGGCAGTCATGTGCCAGATTCTAGGTGAGTTAAGGGTCACCACCTTTCCCTCTCCCGTGGACAGGGCTTCCCCTTTTCCCTCCCTTTGCGTCACACATCTGTGATCGGTACGCCAGTCATGATATCCCTATTCCGAAAGAACACTGCTACTTACAGTTTACTTCATTACCAGAGCTTCCATCCGGCCCATCTTAGGAAAGGGATATCTAATAGCCAGTTCCTAAGACTTCGCTGCAATTGTACATCTATGTAGACTTTAAGGATGCTTCTGGTGATTTATCTCTACATTTCTAGAAGAGGGGTATCCCTCATTTCACAGCCTTATTGCCTAGCCAAGGGGCTGAACCGCTCCGACCTGTTCAAACCTAGGATTTGCGATAAGGTACGCCCCATTACTTGATATAACAACCAATGGACATATTTGTACAGGATTTTAGGGACACATTGGTACCTCCTAACCGCTGATACTAGGCTTACTCCATATATTGACACCAAACCGAGATTAATTGCTCGTAGAGCACCCAATTTGAGGGATAAGTTGGTATGGCTGGGGTAACGGATGAAGAAACCAAGTTGAGAGGCACTTATCCTTGTGGTTTCTGCAATGTATGTCAATTTATGTTGGGATCAGACACTTTTATTAATTTGGGTGACCAGAAGAATATCACTCTTCAAAATTATGTGAATTGTCGCTCCAGAAATGTGGTATATGCCTTGCTTTGTCCTTGTGGGAAGATATATGTTGGACAAACAACGCAAGGCTTGAGAAAGGCTCAGGTTTACGAGCCGAAACGTCTCCACACCATATGGGTAAATAAAACCTATTTTTTTGCACAATTAATGGAGTGCTACTCTATCCTTTTTAATATAGCATTACGGACTGCTTATCCGAATTTTGAGCATGCACCCGACATTGTTGGTCAGTGCTGCCTCATCCCCTCTTATATATATATATATATATTTGTGGTAGGGTCTGAGGTGAGATGAACGGAGGGGGAGAAGGTCCTCCTATGTTTCCCCCCAAGACCTATCTGGCTGAAGTGTGCCCGGAGCCAGGAGCGGGGTAGGCCTGGATATGTGGGCCACCCAATGGAGTTGAAGTAAGAAAAAAGGGGGAAAGGGTGGGTGGGGCACGAGACGACCGCCCCCCCTATGGGGAGCCTCCGAGGGTTAAATAACAGCAGCCCCTCCCACAAATCCAGGCTGTGACCAGCCTTAATACTTGTGGTAGGGTCTGAGGTGAGATGAACGGAGGGGGAGAAGGTCCTCCTATGTTTCCCCCCAAGACCTATCTGGCTGAAGTGTGCCCGGAGCCAGGAGCGGGGTAGGCCTGGATATGTGGGCAAAAAGTACTTTGCAACCTGTTAGGTGGAAGGAACTTAAAAATTCGACTCCTGGTAATCCATAAAGCAAAAGAACGGAACGCCCTAGAATCTTGCTTGTGGATCGGGAATGGACCTAGAATAACATGACGACCTTAACCGCCCCGTTTTGCGAGAGACAAGCGCTGACCCTTGGTGTCGAGCAGCAGAGGAGTGCTGACAGAGTGGATCTGGTAACTGAACTGGAAGGAGATGACAGTCTGAACTGCAATGGTTGCGGTGGACCGCTGAACCATGAAGAAGTACCTCGGAGAGATCCCCGGGCACCTTAACTGGGCACCCATGTTAAGGGCGAAGCTCTCAACTTCCCTGGGGAGCCTATCCGGCGGTCCTGCAGAAGACATGAGCAGGGAAAGGTGGATGCCATGCCAAGCTAAAAGCCGCTTGGGAAGAAAGGTGCGTGAACGTGTGCTACAGGTGAATTCCCTGGACCTGAGGAACCCGTTGAAACTTGGACCCATGGCAGCCTTGGTGAAAACTCTGGTTGGGCGCCAAAACGGAGCAGCACCTAGGGCCAGGAACAGAACCTGAAACAGTTTGCATAGACGGACAAGACGGGTCTAGATTCCGGCTAGCATGACTTGACCGCATTATGAGAAGGTGAGGATGGCAGTACGCAATAAGTACCATTGAGAAATGACAGCGTCCTAGACACCCTGCAGGTGGGACACCATGAGGCGCAGAACGCCTTGAACCTCAGCGTGGAGCTCACTGACGGAGTGCCTAGCGAGGAACCCTTGCACCAACTACTTTGCAGGTTCCACCGACTGTACTGGACTATGAACGTGACTAGACGAAAAGCTGGAAAGGTGTGAGGAGAATTACTCCTAAAATCCTACCCGAACCAACCGTCGACCCTAACCGACTTCCTCTGGGAGGACTGGGGACCTGGACATAAGACTTACCATGGACAAGCCGCCGGAACAGTGGTGTGACAGGATGCCGCAACTGTTCCTTGACTTACCTATAATACTCGGAACGAACAGAAAAGATGGAATGCGAATTATCCATAGGAACCTAGAACCGCGCGTTTGGTCTAGCGTGTGAAGCCACTGGCCGCCAACTAACATGCGCCGGAACATGAACGCGAAGTGGTGGACTGAAGTCTAAAAGAATCAGTTGGACAACGGATGTTGTGAGCGTGCCAGGAAGGGTAAGGAAAGGTGATCGGGCTTGTACGAATCGTACGCTGCCCGAGGACGTGCCCGGAACCCGACCCGCGTAACCAGGAGGGGACAAGAAGGTTTGAGATTGGGATGAAGGAACCTGAGAGATTTGGAATGACAAGAATCACAGAACCGGCGTCCACGGAACGAGACCTGAGCATACTCTGCCAGTGGGCAGAAGGGAACAGAACCGGAATGATTTTGGGCAAGGGTGCCAAAAAATGAGGTATGCCCTGATGAGCAATTCAAGCCCCTGCATGAAAAAACATCAACTGAGCGGCCCAGGCAACTATACTTGAAAGGACATGAAGCTGGGCGATTCGGGCAAGTACACCTGGAATATTTAGGCAGTTATGCATGAATTATACATGAACCTGGGCGATTGAGGCAGCCTTGCATGAAAGGTACCTGAATCTGAGCTGATCAGGTGGTTATTGGAGAATGAAGCCTGATCCGGGGTGATTTAGGCAACTATACGTGGATGATATGTGAACCTGAGCTAATGAGGCAATTTACGCATGCAAGAGACCTGAACCTGGGCGATGCGAGCGGTCATGCCTGATTGGTACCTGAACCTGAATGAATCAGGCAACTATACATGAATGAAACATGAACCTGAGCGATTCAGGTGACTATCCGCGAGTAATACATGGACCTGAGCGATTCGGCCGCTATGTGTGAATGATATTTGAACCTGAGCGACTCAGGCGGTTATGCAAGATTGATACATGAACCTGAAGACTTGTGCCACTAAACCTGAATGATACTTGAACCTGGGCGATTCAGGCGACTATGCGTGAATTATACCTGAACCTGAGCGATTCAGGCAGTTATACCAGGATCACACATGAACGTGGGCGATTGAGACAACTATACATGAAAGAAACATTATCCTGAGCGATACAGGCAGTTATGTATGAGTGACATATGAACCTGAGCGGTTCAGGCCGTAATATGGGATGCCACATGAACCTGAGCGATTCAGGCAGTAATATGGGAATGATAAATGAACCTGAGCGATTCAGGCGACTATGCGTGAATAGTACATGGACCTGAGCGATTCAGGCAGTTATATCAGGATAACACATGAACGTGGGCGATTGAGGCACCTATGCATGAAAGAAACATTATCCTGAGCGATGCAGGCAGTTATACATAAGTTATGTATGAGCGATTCAGGCCGTAATATGGAATGCAACATGAACCTGAGCGATTCAGGCAGGTATACTGGAATGTTACATTATCCTGAACGATTCAGGCAGTTGTACGGAAATATTACATGATCCTGAGCGATTCAGGCAGTTATGCGGGAAAGTTACATGATCCTGAGCGATTCAGGCAGTTAAACGGGAATGTTACATTATCCTGAACGATTCAGGCAGTTGTACGGGAATGTCACATGATCCTGAGCTATTGATGTTACATAATTCTGAGCGATTCAGGCAGTTATACGGGAATATTACATGATCCTGAGCGATTCAGGCATTCATGCGGGAATGAAACATGAACCTGCAAAATACAGACAGTTAAGCAAGAACAATACATGGACCTGAGTGATTCAGGCAACTATACATGGATGACACATGAACCTGAGTGGTCCAGGCAACAACAACCTGTCATGTGAACCTGAGTGATTCAGGTGAACAACATATCGCTGCATGAACCTGAGCATCTCAGGCAATGACGTACCGTCGCAGTAACCTGAGCAACTCAGGCACATGCCATGCCGCTAAAGGCACTTAAGTGAACCCGGCAACACTAGGGTTGTTACACTGGCCTGGGAGATCCCGGCCTACCCTGGCCGATTATGAGAGCCCTATCGTCCCACGGGCCTGAGCGATTCAAGTGGGGGGATCGGTACCTGGCCCTGTGCTATTCAGGTGAAGCTAGCCATGTTGCGAGAACTTGAGTGTTTCAGGTATGTGTGTACCGTGAACTGGCCCAGGGCGACTCAGGTGTATAACGTGGCCTGACCTTCGGGGGAGTACTCCTGAACATAAAAACAGCATGTGACCCTGAAAGACTCAGGCGGACCCAGGACCGCCCCCGGAACATGAACAACTCGGGTGAACCCCGTGTGAGAAATGGCCCTGAGCGATTCAGAAACGCATGTGTTCCCAGTACAAAGAACCGAGGCACGGACCTGAGTGATTTAGGTCAATAACAAACCGTTACCTGGACCTGAACGACTCAGGGAACTCCTGGATCAAGGCATGACCTTGCGTGACTGAAATGTACGCGATTCGGCCACATGGACTGCCGTTAGCTGAACCTGGGGGTCCAAGCAAATGCATAAAGTTACATAAACCCGAGCGGTTCGGGCAGACAATAAACCCATGCATGAGCTGTGCACCAGGCTCTGGTACGTGTGGAAGTACGAGGCTATACTTAATTGTGGTGAAGATTTATTTTATTTTTTTTTTATTTTTTATTTTTTTTTGCGAGTCTGCTGCTGGGGGTCCAGTGGTGACGAGTGAATAACTAGAGCACCAGTGACCTGACCCAGGAACTGGCGGTGCCAGCTCACCCAACGTGGTGATCGCAGAACGCAGCAGGAGGGGGGGGGCTGGCCGTACACGAGTCAGCAGAACCAGCCGGGCCCCTTACAACCTCTGACCTGAACGTTCACCAGGGGGATCCCCGCTGCCCTCCCCGAATACCTCGCCAATGCGCCCAAATGCCACGTGGAGAGTGGCTAGCGGAGCCGCGGCGAGGCGCCGGGGAGGACAGCGTTGGCAGATAGGGCCCTGCTCGGTGAAGTCACTCTGCAGAGTCGGCCACCCGGTCGGCCACCGGTACCGGAAGTAGGGCTGGCGGGAGCACGCTGAGGAACTCCCGCCCCAGGTGACAGCTGGGCGGGCGGGGAGCGCCAACACTTATCAAGCTGGGCCCGACATAGCTGAGCTGAATGTGTGGACGAGCCTGAGCAGCTTTGCGGCGCTGCCCGCCGTGCCCAGTTCCGCTATCCCATACAAACCTGAGAGTCCCTACCAACCACCCGAGAGCGCCCCCTTTACCGTGCGGGGCCCGACGGCCCTCCCTCAGCGCATCCTCCGAATCCTGCTAAGCGCCAGCTGGCCGCAAGCAAGCTGTGCCCGTGAGTGCCGCGGCCGTGCGACCCATTGTCAGCTACAGAACCAACCACGGGAGGTGATCAGGGACCGCCATTGCCCTGACCTGCACCGGCCGGCTGGAAGCCGGAAGTGACGTTACGCCTGAAAGGTCTGTATGCACGAGACGACCGCCCCCCCTATGGGGAGCCTCCGAGGGTTAAATAACAGCAGCCCCTCCCACAAATCCAGGCTGTGACCAGCCTTAATACATATATATATATATATATATATATATATATATACGCATATATATTATTTTTGTATTTATATTTATAATTTTGGTATATTAAGGTATTTATTATTATATTTTTAAATTATTGATTTACATGATGATTATTACCAAATTTTCTGTATTTTTTGTAATGGACGAAAACAACTTTGGTTGCATTGTCTACATATAGGGCACTTTGTGGAATGTACTATTGTCATTTTTTGCATAAGTATGCTAATATATCTTTATATCTTGTCTATTATGGGCGAAAGGATTCTTGAGTGCACTTCCTGTATTTCGAGCGCATGTTGGAACACATCATTGTTGTTTAGCGCATGCTCATATTTACATGTAGGGAAATTTAGATATATTTCCGGTGTATAGAACGCATTGTGTACATACTTCCGGTTGAATGCCATTTTGCACATGCGTGATTCTGTTCTAAACATGCTGGCCTATCTAGAGTAGCACCATCTTGCTCTATAGAGCGGCGATGTGGGCTCTGCACTAGAAATGGCCCGAACTATCCGCCGGCGAACAGTTCCCGGCGAACATAGCTTGTTCGCGTTCGCCACAGCGGGCGAACACATGCGATGTTCGGTCCGCCCCCTATACATCATCATTGAGCAAACTTTGACCCTGTACCTCACAGTCAGCAGACACATTCCAGCCAATCAGCAGCATACACTCCCTCCCAGACCCTCCCACCTCCTGCACAGCATCCATTTTAGATTCATTCTAAAGCTGCAGTCTTAGTGAGAGGAGGGAGAGTGTAGTTGCTGCTGATTTAATTGGGAAATCGATAGCTAGGCTAGTGAATTCAGTGTCCATTCCAGTCCTGAAAGACTCATCTGATCTCTGCTGTAAGGACAGCGTCCTGACAGCACCCCAAAAAGCCCTTTTTAGGGCTGCAACATTAGTCTGCTTTTTTTTTTCCTTTATATACATATTGCAGTTGCCTGGCCTGCCTGTGTGTGAGGAGCTGCAGGCCCACAGACTGTAGTATGCCCACTGCCAGTGCCCACCCCTGTCATCCCGTGTGGCACAGGACTTTGCATCAAAAAAAGGCATTTAATTTTTACACTTTAATCTAAGGTTAGTTGCCTGCCAGTGTGTGTCAGGCTGACTTCCACTGACTGTAGTGTGCCCACTGCCAGTGCCCACCACTCATACCGGCTGGCACAGGACTTTGCATAAAAAAAGCCATTTGATTTTTACACTTTAGTGTAATTTCAGCTGCTTGCCTGCTGCTAGTGTGTGTCAGGCCGACTTCAACTGACTGTAGTGTGCCCACTGCCAGTGCCCACCCCTGTCATCCCGTGTGGCACAGGACTTTGCATAAAAAAGGCACTTAATTTTTACACTTTAATCTAAGGTTAGTTGCCTGCCAGTGTGTGTCAGGCTGACTTCCACTGACTGTAGTGTGCCCACTGCCAGTGCCCACCACTCATACCGGCTGGCACAGGACTTTGCATAAAAAGGCATTTAATTTTTACACTTTAGTGTAATTTCAGCTGCTTGCCTGCTGCTAGTGTGTGTCAGGCCGACTTCAACTGACTGTAGTGTGCCCACTGCCAGTGCCCACCCCTGTCATCCCGTGTGGCACAGGACTTTGCATAAAAAAAGGCACTTAATTTTTACACTTTAATTTAAGGTTAGTTGCCTGCCAGTGTGTGTCAGGCTGACTTCCACTGACTGTAGTGTGCCCACTGCCAGTGCCCACCACTCATACCGGCTGGCACAGGACTTTGCATAAAAAGGCATTTAATTTTTACACTTTAGTGTAATTTCAGCTGCTTGCCTGCTGCTAGTGTGTGTCAGGCCGACTTCAACTGACTGTAGTGTGCCCACTGCCAGTGCCCACCCCTGTCATCCCGTGTGGCACAGGACTTTGCATTAAAAAAGGCACTTAATTTTTACACTTTAATCTAAGGTTAGTTGCCTGCCAGTGTGTGTCAGGCTGACTTCCACTGACTGTAGTGTGCCCACTGCCAGTGCCAACCACTGATACCGGGTGGCACAGTAGCTTGCCGATAAATAAGGCATTTAATTTTTAGACAGTAGTCTAAATTCAGTTGCTTGCTTGCTGCCAGTGTGTGTCAGGCCCTCTTCCACTGACTGTAGTGTGCCCACTGCCAGTGCCAACCACTCATACCGGGTGGCACAGTAGCTTGCCGATAAATAAGGCATTTAATTTTTAGACAGTAGTCTAAATTCAGTTGCTTGCCTGCTGCCAGTGTGTGTCAGGCCCTCTTCCACTGACTGTAGTGTGCCCACTGCCAGTGCCAACCACTGATACCGGGTGGCACAGTAGCTTGCCGATAAATAAGGCATTTAATTTTTAGACAGTAGTCTAATTCGGCACACGTCCCCGGATAGGGTACGTAACAGGGATTAAACTGATGAGAATAGTACTACAGAAAATACCACTCATATCGGGTGTGACAGTAAATTGCACGGCGCAGACGCAGTGACCGTGGATTAAAACAAAGGGGAGGGAGCCAGCGGTTTTTTTAACCATCTCCCCGTTCGAAAAATCAATTCAATTCACCTTTTGGGGACCCTTGGTGTTGTACGTGGCTGGGTGGAGGAAGAAACCTTCAATGACATCACCGGGACGTGGCTAGCTTGGTATCCAACCTTGTGCAAATGGGGAGTTTGCGGTTGTGCAAATGAACTGTTTGCGGTTGTTTGCGGTGCATTAAAAGGGGAGTTTGGTCTGTCAATGTCAGTGAAGCGGGCGTAACCCTTACACTACTTGATCGATACAACATCATACCTGATCGTATACACACACTGGATGTTTTAAAGCATGTTATTCCAAACAATTTAGGAATGTTAGTTGATTTATGCCCTTTATGGATTAAAACCCGACTCTGCGTCCACTACGTAATTTTCCATGGGAGTTTTGCCATAGATCCCCCTCTGGCATGCCACAGTCCAGGTGTTAGACCCCTTGAAACAACTTTCCCATCACTATTGTGGCCAGAAAGAGTCCCTGTGGGTTTTAAAATTCGCCTGCCAATTGAAGTCTATGGCGGTTCGCCCGTTCGCGAACATTTGCGGAAGTTCGTGTTCGCTGTTCGCGAACTGAAAATTTTATGTTCGCGACATCACTACTCTGCATCGGGGATGTCAATTTACCATCACCACACCTCCTTGCCTCCCTCAATTTACTCTCAAACAGGTAACCTTTATGTTCTTTAAATTGTTTATGTACTGTATATATACTTTGGACACAATTGCTTTGTCTCAGAGACCCCTGAGGAAGCTGGTTGATCCGGCGATACGCGTGGGGCATTATACCTCTACACCATGTCTGCCTATCTCTACATTTGATGAGTATTTGTACTATTTTGATGTCAAATTTATTATATATCATGAATTTTGTTCTCCTTTGGCGGCTTATACGTGTCCCTATTTCAGACTTGGTGACTATAGGTATCTGTGTTGGACGTTTTGTCGGTCCTAACACAATGTAATAATTGTATTCGATATTTTAACCTCTTAAGGACACAGGGCGTACATGTACGCCCTGTGTCCGCACTTTAAAGATGGCGCCCGCTCCCGCACGGAGCGGGCGCATGAGCTGCGGGTAAATGCTTGATTCATCAAGCTGACTACCGCAGCTCATGTCCGCGACCGGCAGCGATGCCGATCGCGGACATTTAACCCTTCAGATGCCGTGGTCAATCCTGACCACGGCATCTGATCACGCAAAACCGAAAGTTTCGCTGGTTTGTGCCCGGCTCCCTGATGGCCACAAGGGGGAGCCGGAGCATGCATGTAGTAGCCTAGGTTTCTGTGAATGAAACCTAGGTTACTACATAGTATTCCTATGGAGCCTATGACTGTAATAGGCTCCATAGGAAATATGCGATTTTCTCATATATTCCAATGCTATTGCATTGGAATATATGAGAATAGCAATCTAATGATTGCATCGTATAGTTCCCTGTGGGAACTATAAGAAAGTGGTAAAAAAAAAAAAAAAAAAAGTTTAAAAAATAAAAATAAAATAAAAAAATATAAAAATTCAAATCACCCCCCTTTCCCCAAAATAAAAATAAAAAAAATAAAAAAATAAAAAAAATTACACATAATGGGTGTCGCAATGTGCGAAAACACCCATACTATAATAATATTAAAAAATATTCACCAAACGGTAAACATAAAAATGGAAAGAAAGCGTCCAAATGGCTAATTCGCCATTTTTTTACGCTTCATTTCCTAAAAAAAAATGAATAAAAGGTGATCAAAACATCATACGCACCCTATAATGGTATCAATTAAAAGTTCAGATTGCCCCGCAAAAAATGAGTCCCTACACTGCTCCGTACGCATAATTACAAAAAAGTTATAGGGGTCAAAACATGGCGACAAAAAAATAAAATTAAAAAAATTCCCACTTTTAATTTTTTTTTTCACTATCAAAACGCAAGAAAAACTATACATATTAGGTATTGCTGGATTCGTACTGACCTGAAGAATAAAATTAACCAGTCATTTTGTATCGCAAATCGAACGTTGTAATTTAAAAACCCGTAAAACTGTGGTGAAATTGCTTTTTTTTTTTGCAATTTCACCCCATTTGGAATTTTTTTCCCGCTTCCCACTACACCGTATGCATTATTAAATGATGGCGTTGGAAAGTACAACTTGTCCCGCAAAAAACAAGCCCTCACATGGCCATGTGAACGGAAAAATAAAAAAGTTATGGCTCTTGGAAGGCAGGGAGCGCAAAACGAAAACGCAAAAATGAAAAAATCCTGTGTCCTTAAGGGGTTAAGGGAATTGTGCTAGAGGTCTATCTGCTTGGATTTTCAAGGTAAAAGCACACACAGATGACTGATAATGTGAAATGTAGTTATGCTGAACTCAAGAACTGAAATGCACAGTGTTTTTCAAAATAAAATACATATTTGCATTACTGCAAAAGTACAAAATACAAAACTTGCCATTTCCTTAATAGCACTGCACAGAACAGATAAATAAAATAGATATAAATGTAGCATCCCCAAGTCAGAGCAATGTGTGTGACTAACCTTGGGAATGCCAGTGATGGAGAGGCCGGCACGCGGTTCCTCTGAGGCACTCTCTGGGTTCTTGAGGGACACAGCCAGGTGGAATGTGAGGTGCCCTGGGTGTTGTAGTTTAACGTGCCTCTGGCTAAGTCCCTGATGTGTCGTGACGCCAGTGCCAGTAAACGGTGGCACACCGTATTTATAGTAGGAATAACAGAGGTGCAGACTTGTAAGTGGAAAATACAGCAGGCAACCACTTAACACAGTTCTTGTTGCAGAAAATAGACTTTTGTATAGTCGCAGTCACAGCAGGCTTACATCCAGCAAGGTATAACAGAGGGTAAAATAAACAGGACTTAGAGTTGCAGGTGAACCTTACTTTCTTCCTGACTTGTCCTGACTGGAATTGATGCTTCAAGGCCCCAATGCCCTACTTCTGGCTTATATCCTTGAATCTCCAGTTGACAGTGTACCTCCTCTTGACATTTAGTACCTCTTGCTCTAGGGATTGCCTCTGCTTGACTTCTGCTGACTTGCTTAGGCCCGAGACATGTGGCCCTCACAGACTCCAGGGTCTGCACTAACACTAGCCTGCCTTGGCCTACCTATATATATCCCTGCTCACCAGTTCCCCTAGTGGTCTAACACCTACATGACAACCTTCACATTGCTGCAGGCAATTATATGAAACACTTAAAGGAACATAACAGATTGGTAGTAAACGGGTATTAAAGTGCCCGTATACTGCATAAGAACAAGTGTTCATTAAAATAACGACTTTCCACCAGCCCCTCCTCCCTCCCCGCACTGTAACTGATGTATCGCCGGCCGCGCTGTGCAGCATAGCAGCCGGAGATAAAGTGTCACGAAGAAAGTCAACCATCGCTTTATAAGACGCACTGCCATTCCCCCACACTTTTGGGAAAAAGTGTGTCTTATAAAGCGAAAAATACGGTAATATAATTGCAGCATTTTTGGGTCAGCAAATTGCGATTGCGATATGGCGATTAATTGCGATTGCGATGCTTTTGCGATATATTGTGCAGGCCTAATTCGATCTTCTGGAGAATGTCCGAAACAGAGGGGCAAAACGCTCTTTTGTCTCAGTTCTGTTCTGTCCCTTACACTCAGAGGGACAGAACAGTTGTCCCTGCGACTGTAGAGGGTTGCACAAAACAGGGGAGGGGAAATCAAACGCTATTTTCATTATTTCAAATAAATATAATTTGTAAAAATTTACCTTCTCATCGCCTGCGTCCGTCGTCGGAACCCCAAGGCCTTTAGTATTCATATATGGAGGCCTTGAGGTTGCTCCGGAGCCACTCGGGGACTGAACCTCAATGTTGTACTCCCTCTTGAAGTGGTCCCGGATCGATCGCCACCGAGTGGTGACCTTTTTAACTGTGAAAAAAAAAAAAACAACATTAAGCATGTGGTTAGTTGAACAAGAATATGAATGTGTAAAAAATATATATTGGTTTACTTACCACATTCCATTTGATCCAATGCGGAGAGATCCCCCAGGTGTCAACTACATGTGAAGTTCTCTCTCTCTGGAGACGCTGGGTCCGATGATAGTTGGCATGGTGGCAGTCTGTGTGGTCCCATAAAGCGGTACGCGCCTCCACTAGTTGGATGAGGAGTTCGCTATCGATTTCACGGACAATAAACCCCTCATCTTCCCTGGTGGAGCTTTTGGAACCCTGTAAGAAAAAAAAAAGAATAAAATTTATTAAAAGGTCAAAAGCAAAAAATGACAAATGAAACTATGTTTCAGAAACTTACACTTCCATGACTGCCATATGCTCTCCCACGAGCTCTGGAGGGAACTGGGGGATCTTGCCTGGTGGCTTTAGGCCAAGGCTCCTAGGGGAAATAATTTTTTATAATTTTATAATTTTATTTTATAAAAAGTCAAACCACACCATGATTGGCGCATAGCAAATGTGGTGCGAATATTCAAAAAAGGTCCAAAAACAGAGCCTGGAAACTATAGGCCAGTTAGTTTAACATCTATCATGGGTAAACTGTTTGAAGGTTTTCTAAGAGATGCTATCTTAGAGGATCTCAATGAAAATAACCAAATAACACCATATCAGCATGGCTTCATGAGGGACTTATATCTTATCGTATATATCTGGACTTCTCCAAAGCATTTGACACTGTACCGCATAAAAGGTTAGTATATAAAGTGAGAATGCTCGGACTGGGAGAAAATGTCTGTATGTGGGTAAGTAACTGGCTGAGTGACAGAAAACAGAGGGTGGTTATTAACGGTACACATTCAGATTGGGTCACTGTCACTAGTGGGGTACCTCAGGGGTCAGTATTGGGCCCTATTCTTTTCAATATATTTATTAATAATCTTGTAGAAGGCTTGCACAGTAAAATATCAATTTTTGCAGATGACACTAAACTGTGTAAAGTAATTAACACTGAAGAGGACAGTTTTCGGCTACAGAGGGATCTGGATAGATTGGAGGCTTGGGCAGAGAAGTGGTAGATGAGGTTTAACACTGACAAATGTAAAGTTATGCACATGAAAAGGAATAATGCAAGTCACCCGTACATACTAAATGGTAAAACACTGGGTAACTCTGACATGAAAAAGGAGCTAGGAATTACTGTGAACAGCAAACTAAGCTGTCAATAAGATTATGGGTTGCATCAAAAGGGGCATAGATGTCCGTGATGAGAACATAGTCCTACCACTTTACAAATCACTGGTCAGACCACACATGGAGTACTGTGTACAGTTCTGGTCTCATGTGAACAAGGCAGACATAGCAGAGCTGGAGAGGGTTCAGAGGAGGGCAACTAAAGTAATAACTGGAATTAGGGATCTACAATACCCCGAAATATTATCTGAATTAGAGTTATATTCACATCAAAAAAGACGACTAAGGGGAGATCTAATAACTGTATAAATATATCAGGGGTCAGTACAGAGATCTCTCCCTTCATCTATTTATCCCCAGGACTGTGACTGTAACGAGGGGACATCCTCGGCGTCTGGAAGAAAGAAGGTTTGTACACAAATAGAAGAGGATTCTTTACGGTAAGAGCAGTGAGACTATGGAACTCTCTGCCTGAGGAGGTGGTTATGGTGAGTACAATAAAGGAATTCAAGAGGGGCCTGGATGTATTTCTGGAGTATAATAATATTACAGGCTATAGCTACTAGAGAGGGGTCGTTGATCCAGGGAGTTATTCTGATTGCCTAATTGGAGTCAGATAGGAATTTTTTTCCCCTTAAGTGGGGAAAATTGGCTTCTACCTCATAGTTTTTTTTTTTGCCTTCCTCTGGATCAGCTTGCAGGATAACAGGCCGACCTGGCTGGATAAAATGTCTTTTTTCGGCCTTATAAACTATGTTACTATGTTACTATGTTAATTGAAATCTGCCCCCCTCAAGTGCCATCCGCCCCCCAAGTGACACCGGCCCCCTCAAGCGCCATCCGTCCCCCCAAGTGCCATCCGTACCCCCAAGTGCCATCCGTACCCCCAAGTGAAATCTGCCCTCCTCAACTGCCATCCGTCCCCCCAAGTACCACCAGCCCCCTCAAGTGCCACTAGCCCCCCCAATTGCCACCTGTCCCCCTCAAATTCCATCAATCCCCCTGTGAGAGATAGACATACAGATATAAATAAATAAATAAATAAATAAAGAAATAAAGGTAGTTAGATTGATAGATTGACAGACAGACATTAAAACTTCCCATACTTTTTTTGCCAATCTGACCAGGCCATTTTTTACAAATCTGACATGTGTCACTTTATGTGGTGATGATAACTTTAAAACGCTTTTACTTATCCAGGCCATTCTGTGATTGTTTTTTTTTGTCACATATTGTAATTCATGACAGTGGTAAAATTGAGTAAAAAAAAGTTCATTTCTATTTATAAGAAAAATACCAAATTTACCTAAAATTTTGAAAAAAATTGCAAATTTCCAAGTTTCAATTTCTCTACTTCTATAATACATAGTAATACCTCCAAAAGTAGTTATTTCTTTACATTCCCCATATGTCTACTTCAGGTTTTGATCATTTTGGGAATGCCATTTCATTTGTTGGGGATGTTACAAGGCTTAGAAGTTTAGAAGCACATCTTGAAAATTTTCAGAAAATATCCAAAACCCACTTTTTAAGGATCAGCTCAGGTCTTAAGTCATTTTGTGAGGCTTACATAATAGAAACCACCCAAAAATTACCCCATACTAGAAACTTCCCCTCCTCAAGGTATTCAAAACTGATTTTACAAACTTTGTTAACCCTTTAGGTGTTACACAAGAGTTAATGGCAAATGAAAAATTTTTAGAATTTCGAATTTTTGGGCAAATTTTCCATTTTAATCCATCTTTTTCAGTAACAAAGCAAGGCTTTACAGCCAAACAAAACTCAATATTTATTGCCCTGATTCTGTAGTTTGCAGGAACATCCCATATGTGGTCGTAAACTGCTGTATGGCAAAACGGCAGGGCGTAGAAGGAAGGGAACACCATATGGTTTCTGGAAGGCAGATTTTAATGGACTGGTTAATTTACACCATGTCCCATTTCAGGCTCCCCTGATGCACCCCTAGAGTTGAAACTCCAAAAAAGTGACCCCATTTTGGAAACTACGGGATAAGGTGGCAGTTATTTTGGTACTATTTTAGGGTACAAAGCAACTGAAAGGTGGCATGAAGCAGGATGTGCTCAACCCAAGATGCAGTTGTGCATATATATATACATATATATATATATATATATATATATATACACACATACAGGAGAGCAGATCCTACACTTGTGGCCCGTTGCTAATGGCAATCCCCAGCAAAAATGCATACGGTGGAGGATGCCCGCAGCGGAAAACAAGTACCACAATAGACATCCTACACAAGATGGCAATTGTGTGGATGTGATAAACAATATAAGAATATAGCAATAACAAATGACAAGACAGGTGCACACTGCGGTCTTACTAAGCCCTCAAACTGATGTTAAAATTGAGAGATTGGTCAACATTTCCTGCTGTGGAGGACATGTCTAAGCCCGAGCACCACGCCAAGGACCTAACACTCACCTACCTGTGCCGTATGGGCAATACCAGGAGCCAGTGGGCTTAATTACAGGAGTGTAAAGGCCGACTCGCAGCAAACTCCCCAGTTACCTCCAGCATGTAACCATGCCTGCAATGGGTGGAGTGAGAATGCTGTGAGCCCCGTCCAAGACTGGCTGATATGGCTCAGGCCTCACAGGTGCACCTAAATGTAGCCTGTGGATGGAAAACAGGCTACATTTACATAGGAGTTTATACACCTCCAAACAATTTTATATACAAAGCAACTGAAAGGTGGCATGAAGCAGGATGTGCTCAACCCAAGATGCAGTTGTGCATATATATATCCAGGGGAGCAGATCCTACACTTGTGGCCCTTGGCTAATGTCGATCCCCAGCAAAAATGCATATGGTGGAGGATGCCCGCAGCGGACCACAAGTACCACAATAGACATCCTACACAAGATGATCACACCACCGATCACCTTCCTATAACAGGTTATCGGGTCACCGGAGACCCGAATGACCCGGGAA
The DNA here is from genome assembly GCA_033119425.1 of Bufotes viridis. Lineage (NCBI taxonomy): Eukaryota > Metazoa > Chordata > Amphibia > Anura > Bufonidae > Bufotes > Bufotes viridis. Next base: position 43,348,202 of record CM065599.1, read on the forward strand.
CACAGCAAACTGCAGGTCTGAATTGACCTGCGGTTTGCTGCGATCACCGACACGGGGGGTCACAGGACCCCCCTCGGCATTCTCCCACGGTGCCTGCTGAACAAATTCAGCAGGCGCCGCGAGGCGGTGATTGGAACTATGCAGGGTGTACCTGTATGCCCTGTGTCCTTAAGGACTCGTACATCAGGGCGTAACTCTATGCCCTGTGTCTGCAAGAGGTTAAACAGCAGGTCATTTTCTGATCACACATACTTTTTAAGTAAAACACTACTGTACCTTGTAAAAAAAAAAAAAAAAAAAAAAAAAAAAGGGAACATAAGAATACATAAAGGTAAGTATTAGTTAATGAGCAAATAATTAATATATGGAAGAAGAAATGGAAGATATATCCCAAAGAGTGATATTTTTATATGAAAATATAATAAATAACCATAAATATACATAATAAATGCATAAATAGATTAAAATTGTATATGACATATCTCTCCCTATGTTGTGTGATTTTACATGTAAGGTATATAAAAACTTCGAAGAACCCAATAATAGAAGAATAGGGGATAATAGGGGATAAGCTGTTGTCATGGTACAAGCCCTTTAAGTCTAGGGGCCTGTATGTGAATGTATGTATCAAAATATATGAGGAAGTAACTAATAACTAAATACTTTTATGAGTTATGTGTAAAATATGTTTTATAAATTCATTTTTTTATATCTAGGAATGAATGACTCCATTCATTACATTTTCTTTGTGAGGGCATAATACTGATTGCTTTTATTGCCAATGCAGTCAGTAATGCAAATTAGTATGTAAAGGTTCAGGGCTCATCACTGCCTTTCTTTTGGAGCTGTATTCCAGTCATACTGTATGCAATGGGCCTGAACAAGTACTCTATGAGAGTAACAATGGCTAGTCACCAGGCTGCTGGAGATGATGCTAGGACACAAAGTAGTACATGAAAGTTCTCTTCACACATTCAACGTTTATTTTGCTTTGTTTATCCCATGTATGACAGTGGGTCAAAAAGTTTTTTTGCTTTTAATTTTCTATGTAATTACAGTAGGTATTAATGAATTGCTTACTCTGTTTATGCATACTCTTATCTAGTGTATTTTGTCAACACAACCTTTGCTGACCTTGACTGGATGACACTGTTATGGGGAAGCTGCCCTAAATACTCATACAAATGGGGAGGATAATCAGGACCAGCTGCTATCCCCTATAAGACAGGGAGAGGTGCACGCGCGTGCTCTATAGCGCCTCAGATGACACCTGGTAGTGAGGATAGATGCGGCGATAAGCCGGAGAACGCCTGCGTCTCTTATAAGGTAAGCCAGCCCTGGGACCCATGGTGCTGAGCTGTGCAGACAGGGATCTGTCCTCCTGCGGTGGGGACACAGAGCCAATGCTGACAGTGAACAGGACATTCAAAACATTATATAGCCAAAGGAAATGACATCACAGTGTCATGTGATCACACATCTCATATATAAGTATAGCTAAGGCATGTCCATCTACCCAGTACAGAGCAGCGCTCACTGTGATTACTGCTGAGGCTAATTATTTTCCTATAAAATTCTAGAAATTAACACCTGCATTATATGCATATATATGCTCTGCTTCCTGCTATATTGACACTGATCAGCGGCCAGCACTGTCCTTGAATAATTGTTCTATATCCTTGGTGAGCTGATTAATTAACCAGCTGCAGGGAGATACAAGTCATATCGTGCTGCAATCTCTGGCTATTGAGGAGGGAGTAGCTGATTTACAATATATAGGGACAGTATCTACAGTGGATATAAAAAGTCTACACACCCCTGTTAAAATGTCAAGTTTCTGTGCTGTAAAAAAATAAGACAAAGATAAATCCTTTCAGAACTTTTTACACCTTTAGCCTACATGCACATGACAGTGATTTTTTGCAGCCTCCGTTCCGTTTTTTTTGCGGATCCGATGGTTTCCCATTCATTTCTATGGATCCGTTAAAAATGCGGATGCCTCTTCTGTTGCCTGTCCGCTGTCCGCATTTCACGTCCGCCTATTCTTGTCCGCAAAAAACGGTTTGCGGACCCATAGAAGTCAATGGGTCTGCAAAAAATGCGGATGACCAACGGAAGCAATCCGTTTGTCATCCGCATCCGTTTTTTTGCGGATGGCTGCTTGGAAACCAGTGCACTTGTACAGGTACTTTTTAAGAAACTGGTTTAGGCCAGATCCTTGCCAGACACTATTTCCTGGTGAGTTGTTTTGGCAAGTGCTCCTTCCATAATGGCACGGGGGAATGTGGAGAAGCTCATTACTCTCGTTCAGGACCGGCCGGAGCTTTGGGACACCAGGACCAATATTTACCATGACAAGGTGAAAAAACATGCGTCATGGGAGAAAGTCACCAGAAGAATGAAGCCCGGCGAATGGGACCGAGCAGATAAAAAAGGTCGTGCCGATTTAGGTTAGTGGAAGCTAAGTGTTTTTGTGTCCCTGGCCTTGTGTTCTCCCTATTTTCATGTGCACTAGGCCCATGTGGAAATATAAGTGTCAGTTTTGTCCACATACTTCTGTTTATCCCTGGGCCTGGTAGTATTTCATTATGTGCATAGAAATGTGTTAAGACAGACATGTTTAATGCACGTTTGGATCTTTGCGACAGCACACAGTACTGATCTATACACAGCGTGCGGCCGTTAATAGTTTGGGACACATGTGGACCTGTTTGAATTCATATGGAGACATGTGTACCCTTTCCAGACAGATTATTCTATTGTGAAAGGCCTGTTCCCAATTTTCACCTTGTTCAGCCATGTGGTACACATTAGTATTCCTTGGGCCATATCAGTACCACAATGTACTGTTCACCATAGCCCTTGTGTGTCTTTTCATATGCATTAAGTGTTCCTGTACGTTTTTAAACGCTGCAGTTTTCCACACCTGTTCAGACTGTTGGCAAACGACAATGTTTTCCTGCTCCTCCTCAAACCTTTTGAGCATGTATGTAAAGCTTTCCCAGTGTGGCCTCATTATTAGATTATTTGTGAATTTTTTTGGTTATTTTCCGTAAAAAACTAATGTTCTGCCTCAGCAGTTTGCACCTGTGATTCATCATCATCAGAGATGCGCTGTGGTGGTCCTCCCATGTCCACATCCTAAAACATAAGTGGTTGGGCATCGGTGCACTCAATCTCTTCCACTTCTGGGGAAGAGCTATGTGGATGGCCCACGAAAACCCTTCCAGTCATCAAAAAGCATAAGATACTTCTGCATGACTTGGGGCTCAGACTGCTTGGCTGATTTGCAAGGGTGTGAGGTGAAAGACAGATGCCCATGGGCTGCAGGTGCCAACTCTGTGCTTCAAGCAGGGGACCGGGTGGGAGACAATGTGAAGGAACTGAAGGCACTGTCAGCCACCCAATCTGCTACCACCTCTACTTGTTCTGGTCTCACCATTCCTACAACGGTATTCGGACCTACAAAATAACACTGAACGTTCTGTTGCCTACGTTCACCTGAGGAAGTTGTTTCATTTGGGCGTGTAGCTGGCACAGATCGACCACATCCTCTCCCTGCAACAGGAGCTCCACCAACACCAGCAGCACCATGACCAGGGCCATGTCCCTTATTTGATTCTCTCCTCATTCTTTGAGGTCACCCACCGAACTAGCAGACAGATTAACTATATTTATTTCCCTGTCACGTATGCAGTGCGGGTGTACTTCACACAATAAATGGGTGTATGTAGCCCACCTAACTATCAGATGTATTAACTGTATTTATTTCCCTGTCATATATGCAGTGCAGGTGTACTTCACACAATAAATGGGTGTATGTAGCCCACCTAACTAACAGATGTATTAACTGTATTTATTTCCCTGTCATATATGCAGTGCAGGTGTACTTCACACAATAAATGGGTATATGTCACCCACCTAACTAGCAGACGGATTAACTATATTTATTTCCCTGTCATGTATGCAGTGCAGGTGTACTTCACACAATAAATGGGTATATGTTGCCCACCGAACTAGCAGACGTATTAAATATATTTATTTCCCTGTCACGTATACAGTGCAGGTGTACTTCACACAATAAATGGGTATATGTCGCCCACCTAACTAACAGACGGATTAACTATATTTATTTCCCTGTCATGTATGCAGTGCAGGTGTACTTCACACAGTAAATGGGTATATGTTGCCCACCGAACTAGCAGACGGATTAACTGTATTAATTTCCCTCTTACGTATGCAGTGCAGGTGTACTTCACAAAAAAATGTGAATATGTTCCCCACCGAACTAACAGACGGATTAACTAATATATTTGTGTGTCAGGGGTACAAAGATGTTGCATTGCACCCACAAAAAAAATCGCTGTGCGTAACCCACAGAATTAACAGCCACATTTATTATTATATTTCTGTGTCAGGGGTGCAAAGATGATGTATTGTACCCACAAAAAAATCGCTATAGGCCCACAGAATTAACAGCCAGATTAGATTCCTAACACTCTCCCTCACTTTAGCTGCCTGCTTCCTGTCCCTGCACTACTCAGAGATGATGGGCGGTGCTACACATGATCCTGCTTATATAGAGGCTAAGTCACATGATGCACCGGCCAATCATAGCCATGCCATTAGTAGGCATGGCTGTGATGGCTTCTAAGTGCCCACAGCTTAAAAGCTTGTTGATTGGTTGCCCTGCACAATGCCCGAACACCGAACTCGGACCCGAACTTTTCCAAGGTTCGGGTTCGGGTCTAAGTACCAAAATTTGTAAGGTTCTGTACGGCCCGAACTTTATAGTTCGGGTTCACTCAACACTATAACCAGCCTCTGTTTTCTATCACTGAGCCAGTTACTTACCCACATACAGACATTTTCTTCCAGTTCAAGCATTTTATATACTAACCTCTTATGTGGTACAGTATAAAGTGCTTTGGAGAAGTCAAGATATATGACATTCATTGACTCACCCCAAGTTTAGAACTTACCTCTTTCTAGAAACTGATTCAATTAGTTTGACATGACCGATAGTGTTGAGCGAGCATGCTCGGACGAACACCAGTTCGGCTCGAGCATTGCTATGCTCAGCGCATGGCGGTATTACTGCATGTGCTTGAACGGAATGCTCGAGTCTCCTCACTGCACGATTCTTGGCTGCTATGTACTTTTTCCGTAAACGGTGTCTGCTGTGGACAGTGACATTAGCTGTGCCACATGTCCTGTGTAAAGTGTGCGCATCCCAAAAATATCTGTGACATCCAGTGAACTTTTTCCGTAGTCCGGTGTCCATTGCGGACAGTGACATTACCAGTGCCACATCTCCAGTGTAACGTGTGCGCTGAAAAAATGTATCTGTGACATATAGTGAACTTTTTCAATAGACAGTGTCCGGTTCTGACAGTGACATTACCAGTGCAAAATCTAAAGTCTAACATGTGCATTTAAAAAAAGTATCTGTGACATACAGTGTACTTTGAGTCACATAATATACTAGCACACACATAGAATATAAAGACATAGTTTATTTGTACAATTAAATACAATACACAAAAGAAGACATTATTACAAATCTTATTAAAAATTTAGCAGCAATACAAAAGATGCCATGATAGAATCTCCCCAAGGTTGCAGCCACAAGTAAACACAATATGGGTATATAACAACATTAATGTGTGGTGACAATTATAGTCAATACCACACCTTTATACTACAACCCTAATCCTGCATATGGTGTTGAAAAACATACAAGGAAAGCAATCCGATTGTTGGCACAATGACCACTATACATCCCAATTGGTTCCAGGATTTTTTACCAGAGATCTGTGAGGGACATGAACCTGTGGAGTCACTGTGGGTAGAAATACATGGAGGCAAAAACAATAATAATGTAAGTAGTGGATGTCGCGCACAGGATTCACCAATAACCAAATAGAGGTGCACTCAGTAAAGCAACCCACCCTGTCCACCTAAAAATCGAAACTGGGTATATCAAAAAAGGAACTGGGCACTTTCAGAATATCTGAACCATACAGAAATGTATTATATATAAGATAAAATATGATAAAAAACAACACTAATCAGAAAGCGTATAACGGTGGTTATAAATTATCAATTAATAGCATATAAATAACCCTACCAATGACTATACCTTAGAGCAAAATCACTAAATGGCATCTAGGTACATTATATTTATGGAAAATAAATAGTATCAGCAATATTCGCAATAATAGCAGCAATCTTCGCATATGCAAAATAGTCCTAAGGGTTGGCCCTTGGCAGTGGGCTTCCATCTATTCACAAATATTTCTATAATCCTATATTTCTGTTTAGTGTGGAAGATTTGATTTATGTGAAGATTTTATTATATGCAAATGTTTTATTATATGGGAGACTTGCGTATAAAAACATGCGCATAATACAAAGTGTAGTATGCGCATGTTTTTATACGCAAGTCTCCACTTTGTGCGAAAGGCTACTTATTATTTTTAACTATGTGCGCATGGCACCTTTTCAATTAGGAGCGAGTGCCTCTTTTTATATGCTTTGATATTCTACAATATAATCGATATAGAGCAGCATTAACAATTGATATGTAGTAAAATCACATGAGAACCGCATCAATGCCACATGGGTTTTGATGCTTTTTTAATGTGACAGAACCAGTAGGGAAAGATTCATAGTTGTATTGGAAGTTTTTTTAAATATGAAGTTGCTTTGTATGTTTTTTAACTATGAAATTACTTTATATATTTTTATTTTTTCATTTGTATTTTCAGCATGCTGCGCTTTTTGCTCTGGCCAAAAATCCTGAACACTTGCCGCAAGGCCGGATCCGGAATTAATGCCCATTGAAAGGCATTAATCCGGATCCCGGCCTTAAGCTAAACGTCGTTTCGGCGCATCGCCGGATCCGACGTTTAGCTTTTTCTCAATGGTTACCATGGCAGCCAGGACGCTAAAGTCCTGGTTGCCATGGTAAAGTGTAGTGGGGAGCAGTATACTTACCATCCGTGCGGCTCCCGGGGTGCTCCAGAGTGACGTCAGGGCGCCCTACACGCATGGTTCACGTGATCGCATGGATCACGTGATCCATGCGCATGGGGCGCTCTGACGTCATTCTGGAGTGCCCTGGGAGCCGCATGGACTGTAAGTATACTGCTCCCCCGCTCCCCACTACTACTATGGCTACCAGGACTTTAATTGCGTCCTGGCTGCCATAGTAACGCTAAAAGCATACTGAAGTCTGATCCGTCTTCAAATGCTTTCAGGTCACTTGCGTTGTTATGGATCCGGCGGGCACTTCTGGCAAATGGAGTACACGACGGATCCGGACAACGCAAGTGTGAAAGAGGCCTTAGCCAACTAAGAGAGGCCATAGGCCTAACTAACCGGGACAAAGTCCTCAAAAATAAAAATACAACCACAAAAATGGAAGATTTTTAAAAGCATTGTAACATCTATTTGTGAAAGGTACATAGCTTATAGGAATAAAATGCTAAGAAACAATAAGAAACCAATGTGGATAAATAGAACCGTAAAGAAAGCAATAAATGACAAAAAGAAAGCATATAAATCACTAAAACAGGAGGGGAGCCAGGAAGCACTGATAAACTATAAGGAAAAAAATAGAATATGTAAAAAACTAATAAAAACTGCCAAACTAGAGACCGAGAGATTAATTGCCAAAGAGAGTAAAACTAACCTTAAAATGTTCTTCAATTATCTAAATGGTGAAAAATATAAATCTGAAGGAGTTGGCCCTCTACACAGCAATGAGGGGGGTGTTGCAGAGAGTGGCGACGATAAAGCAAAACTATTAAATATTTTTTTCTCCACTATATTCATTGAGGAAAATAAACTGTCAGATGAAATGCAGAATGTTAAAGTAATTTCCCCATTAAAAGTGCCCTGTCTGACCCAGGAAGAAGTACAGCAGCGACTTAAAAAGATTAAAATAGACAAATCGCCAGGACCAGATGGCATACACCCCAGTATCCTAAGGAAATTAAGTGATGTCATACCCAGACCTTTATTTCTGATATTTGCGGACTCTATACTGACAGGGAATGTTCCACAGAATTGGCGGATAGCAAATGTGGTGCCAATATACAAAAAGGGTCCAAAAACAGAGCCTGGAAATTATAGGCCGGTAAGTTTAACATCTGTTGTTGGTAAACTGTTTGAAGGTTCTCTAAGAGATGCTATCTTGGAGTATCTCAATGAAAATAAGCAAGTAACGCCATATCAGCATGGCTTCATGAGGGATCAGTCATGCAAACTAATTTAATCAGTTTCTATGAGGAGGTAATTTCTAGACTTGACCGCGGTGAATCAATGGATGTCGTATATCTGGACTTCTCCAAAGCATTTGACACTGTAGCACACAAAAGGCTAATATATAAAATGAGGACGCTCAGACTGGGAGAAAATGTCTCTATGTGGGTAAGTAACTGGCTGAGTGACAGAAAACAGAGGGTGATTATTAACGGTACACTCAGATTGGGTCACTGTCACTAGTGGGGTACCTCAGGCAGGGGTGTATCTATCACGAGGCAAACAAGGCATTCGTAATTGGACAGCAAAATGCATTGTTTGCTTAGTGATAGTTACCGAATTTTACCGTAAAGACGACTTTCTAACACTAGAAATTATATTCTAACCCACAGTCAGGCATTCCCATGGTGATGGGGACGCTTGCCTGGGGGTTAGAATATACAGGGCCCCGCCGCTCACAGGATTATACATTTATTAACTGTAATCTTTAACTTCAAATGAGCGCTTATCTCTTTAACAGGGTATTTTACTCTCAGCTCCAGTAACAGGCAGCAGTGCGGGCAGCGCTTACTCACTGATGTCACGGGCCTGTTCCTCCCACTAGGTGGCGCAGGAGCGTGATGTCAGTGAGTGAGAGCCGCCTGCACTGCTGCCTGTTACCGGAGCTGAGAGTTAGATACCCTGTTAAAGAGATAAGCGCTCATTTAAAGTTACAGATTACAGTTAATAAATGTATAATCCTGTGAGCGGTGGGGAGGGGGATCTGTGGATGGCACTGTCATGGGGAGGGGGATCTGTGTATTGCGCTGTCATGGGTGGGGGATCTGTGGATAGCACTGTTATGGGGGGGATCTGTGGATGGCACTGTTATGGGGGGGGGATCTGTGGATGGCACTGTCATAGGTGGGGGACCTGTAGATGGCACTGTCATGGTGGGGGATCTGTGCATGGCACTGTCATGGGTGGGGGATCTGTGGATGGCACTCTTATGGGGGGATCTGTGGATGGCACTGTTATGGGGGGATCTGTGGATGGCACTGTCATGGGTGGGGGATCTGTGGATGGCACTTTTATGGGGCGGCATCTGTGGATGACACTGTCATGGGGAGGGGGATCTGTGGATGGCACTGTTTAGGGGGGGATCTGTGGATGGCACTGTTATGGGGAGGGGGATTTGTGGATCATGGATGACTGATCTTTGTGAAGTAGTTGAATTTACACTTTATATTATTATATCTAAAGATTCTCTTTAAATAATAGATGCAACATTTGGTACAGAAAGCACAAAATATTGGGCTTCGATTTTCACTTTTAAATACAGAAAGGAAGATGTGAAGCTCTAACAGGAAAGGGTGGAGCCTACAGAGGAAGGGATGTGGTTTACAGAGGAAGGGGTTTGGCCTTGACAGGAAGGGGTGGGTCAAATTTATATTAGGGGGGTCCCCAAGTTTAGTCTCGCCTAGGGCAGCACAAAACCAAAATACACCAATGAGAATGCTTGGACTGGGAGAAAATGTCTGCATGTGGGTAAGTAACTGGCTCAGTAATACAAAACAGAGGGTGGTTATTAACGGTACACACTCAGATTGTGTCACTGTCACTAGTGGAGTACCTCAGTGGTCAGTATTGGGCCCTATTCTCTTCAATATATTTATTAATGATCTTGTAGAAGGCTTGCACAGTAAAATATCAATTTTTGCAGATGACACTAAACTGTGTAAAGTATTTAACACTGAAGAGGACAGTTTTCTGCTACAGAGGGATCTTGATAGATTGGAGGCTTGGGCAGAGAAATGGCAGAAAATGTTTAACACTGACAAATGTAAAGTTATGCAAATGGAAAGGAACAATGCAAGTCACCCGTACATACTAAATGGTAAAACACTTGGTAACACTGACATGTAAAAGGATCTAGGAATTTTAATAAACAGCAAACTAAGCTGTAAAAACCAGTGTCAGGCAGCTGCTGCCAAGGCCCATAAGATAATGGGTTGCATCAAAAGGGACATAGATGCCCATGATAAGAACATAGTGCTACCACTTTACAAATCACTAGTCAGACCACACATGGAGTACTGTGTACAGTTCTGGGCTCCTGTGAACAAGGCGGACATAGCAGAGCTGGAGAGGGTTCAGAGGAGGACAACTAAAGTAATAACTGGAATGGGGCAACTACAGTACCCTGAAAGGTTATCAAAATTAAGGTTATTCACTTTAGAAAAAAGACGACTGAGGAGAGATCTAATACCTATGTATAAATATATCAGGGGTCAGTACAGAGATCTCTCCCATCATCTATTTATCCCCAGGACTGTGACTGTGACGAGGGGGCATCCTCTGTGTCTGGAGGAAAGAAGGTTTCTACACAAACATAGAAGAGGATTCTTTACGGTCAGAGCAGTGAGACTATGGAACTCAATGCCTGAGGAGGTGGTGATGGTAAGTACAATAAAGGAATTCAAGAGGGGACTGGATGTATTTCTAGAGAGTAATAATATTACAGGATATAGCTACTAGAGAGGGGTCGTTGATCCAGGGAGTTATTCTGATTGCCTGATTGGAGTCGGGAAGGAATTTTTTTCCCCTTAAGTGGGGAAAATTGGCCTCTTTCTCACAGGTTTTTTTTTTTGCCTTCCTCTGGATCAACTTGTAGTAAACAGGCCGAACTGGATGGAGAAATGTCTTTTTTCGGTCTTATATACTATGTTACTATGTTAGATATAATACAACACCATGCACCCTTACATGGTATAAGAAAGAGGAATATCGTATACTGAGCGCAAACTTGGAGAGACTACCGAACCCCGACGCGCGTTTCGCTGATGCTTCCTCCTAGGGACGTGTCCAACCATCCTTTCTACCTCCTATTTATGTCCCATCACACTACTATCCATTCGCTCCACCTGCTAATAGTTGATTACATCACAGGAGCCACAGGTGCTCCCTTACCATAGCCATGCCGTAGCCATATTGGTTACTGGCATTACAGTGATTGGCTGGCCGGAAAGCATTATCGGGTGCTGAAAAAATGTATCTGTGACATATGGGTATATAAGAACATCAATGTGTGGTGACAATTATACTTTTTCCGTAGATGCTGCGGAGAGTGACATTACCGGTGGTACCTCTCCTGTATAACGTTTCCTCATCCCAAATACCTGTGACATTCCCTGTAACTTTTTATTAGCCGCTGGTGACAGCACTGACATTATATGCGGGATATCTCCTGTGTGACGTTTCCACATCCCAAATACCTTTTTAAATGTTTTTGCGCATATACTTCCAAATCCTATGCTACTGTACGTGTGACATACTTTCAAGCATATACAACATTTAATATGAAGAAGGTGAGCAGTAAGGGATGGGAAAGTGGCCATGATGCTGATGGTGCACGCAGAGGCTGTGGTCCTGAGCACACTTAAACTGGGCCTGCTGCCAGAGCAGAAGAAAAAACAATCATCCACGATACCTAGCTTCATGTCCCAGTTTGCAGGGCGGCGCAGGACACCACTCTTGAAGTCAGACCAGTGCAACCAAGTGGTCGGATTGATTGCAGCAGATAATGCTTCCAGTCGGTTAAGCACTTCCACCAAGTCCAGTCTCAGTAACCAATGCCCTCGTATATAATGTTTTTCAGTGTCAGCTCACTCTCAGGCCCTCACATATAATTTTTTACAGGGTCAGCTCACCTGCAGGCCCTCGCATATTATGTTTTCTAGGGTCAGCTCACCTGCAGGCCCTCAACTACAACCTTTTAGAGGGTCAGCTCACCTTCAGGCACTCACCTACAATCTTTTACAGGGTCAGATCACCTGTAGGCCCTTGCATATAATGTTTTACAGGGTCAGCTCACCTGCAGGCCCTCGCATATAATGTTTTACAGGGTCAGCTCACCTGCAGGCCCTCGCATATAATGTTTTACAGGGTCAGCTCACCTGCAGGCCCTCGCATATAATGTTTTACAGGGTCAGCTCACCTGTAGGCCCTCATCTACAACCTTTTAGAGGGACAGCTCACCAGCAGGCCCTCACCTACAATATTTTACAGGGTCAGCTCACCTGCAGGCCCTCGCATATAATGTTTTACAGGGTCAGCTCACCTGCAGGCCCTCGCATATAATGTTTTACAGGGTCAGCTCACCTGCAGGCCCTCACCTACAACCTTTTAGAGGGTAAGCTCACCAACAGTCCCTCAACTACAATTTTTTACAGGGTCACTTCACCTGCAGGGCCTCGCATATAATGTTTTAAAGGGTCAGCTCAACTGTAGGCAATTTTTGCCAGCACTTGTACTTTATATACAAGTAAATATACAGGAAAGAATGTTTCCTAACAATTTTCCCTCTAAAATCGATTTCATCTTTGGTTTTGTGTGTATTATTGTCAGTCTGTAAAAGTGGCGTACTACTCAGACTACATCGTTCCCAGCAGCGACCTTGGAGTCCAAGATGCATCCAGACATCCTCCCCATGCTGTTACCGAACCATTTTGGTGGTGTTTCCATCAATTTATGACCTTTTCTTATGAACAAGGCACCCTCCCCGCTTTAGAGCAGGGGGTGCCTAGTTTATTGCTTGGGTTCTCCCATTGACTTCTATTATACTCTGGTGCTCTGTAGAGTACCCGAGCATCCTGATGTGTTCGGCCTGAGCACCCGAGCACTTGGGTGTTCGATCAACACTAATGACCAATTCGTCATGAAGCCAGATGATAGTACAGATGTTAATTTATAGAAATATATAGGAGCCAGCAGGGAGGGAAAAAGAATTAACTTCAGCAGTATTCACAGCGAGCGCTGCCTTAGCATGCCTTAGCAACGTCTATTGAGAGAGCGCTGTTAAGTGACGTTTCAGGGCAGGTTTTCTTATATAAATGTACAAGTTCTCTAAATAAAGTGTATGATAAAAATGTTCTCTATCACTGTCTCTACACATTAGAAGAAGAAAAACGACAGCTACACTTTAAAGAACAACTTTGGCAAGAATTGTAAAAATGACTAACCAAGTGTATGCATGAGAGGAAAATGTAATACTAAAGAGAGCAGTGGCAATGCAAAACGAATAGTTGTGAAAATATAACTGACATTTTTACTGGTTTTAGCATTTGCAAAATCAAAAGGAAATATTTCCTCCATTCTTTCCCAGCCTGAATACATGGATGGAAATAATACAGAAATCTATACCTGAAAACATTTCATAAGGTCAGAATATTTCAGTTAGGCACTGTTTAAAAGCACTTGTCAATCATTTGTTCTCTATAATTGAAGTCATAACACTAAAGGCTTGCTGTGCTTCAAATATATTGAAAAGTATCCTAGGCTGGAGTTTTTCTCCCTACATTCAATACGCTGAGGTAATATACTTGGTGGAGGTTTGCTGATCATTATTTGCGGTAAGAAAGCCTTAAGGCAGATCAAGGTTTTAATTGGATGAACAAATATACAGTCTGGTGTTATTAATGCATAGCTACAGATTAAAGCAAGCGAGGCTGACATTAATACTTCTCCTTGTGAGCTGTCCCTGGCATATGACATACAACTCTGACAGCCATCTATTAAGAGCTTAAACAAAGATCAGAGGTAATAGACCACATGCCGGATGGTAAAATAAATATTTAAGCTCTGTAAAAGTACACACTGTAGGTGTAAAGGTTTACCACAGTATACAATACTCACTAACAGGGGATTTTTCCCAGAACATACCTTGTAGCATAGCAAGACCTATAATATATCAATGCAGAATAACATCAGGGGCCACATTCTGCATGACTGTAGACCTGTATAGCAGAAAGAGCTCGGACCATAGCCATGTGCCAAGCATACTGACCTACAAATACTCAATTTCTTATTTACTGGTTCAAGCAGAAGGTTGCAAATCCAAAGCCAATCAAGGAATACCCATTACAAAGCAGTAATGAATCTAAATGAAAAAGAAATGGAGAAGGCATTGAGTAATGAATTTTAGCTACATTTAACTGTGATGATGTGATCTAGGGGCATTTAGCTTGATATGATTCCATGTGTACATACTACACACTAATGGAGGATGCATGCACTAGAACATGTGAATGCAAATGGATACTGTACCCCCCATTAAAGGACAAACTCTTTGTGTCCCCTTTATGACTCAGGCGAGGTGTTACACAAGGAAAGTTAGCTTGACTAAATCAACTATTCTTTATTTAATCTCTTTAAACATTTTAAAGAGATGAAATAAAGAATTGTTGACATTATCATTTGTGTGCCAAGGATCCTTTCCTTCTTGTATGCAGTAGAACATACCTGAGAGAGCATATAGGTCTCAGACCTATAGATTTCTTCATAGCTCCAGGTCCATGCATGGATGGCGGGATCCTGATGGACTTTGCTGTGGAATGGAGCTGCCTATAATCATATTCATTCCTGCCCCTGTGCTTGAGAACATATGAGTCATGAGAATAAGCGACCCTCTCCTCTTTCTAATAAACTCAACTTTGATAGCTATTAGTCCAGGGGGAAAAAAAGGATGCAATGCAACAATAATTCTATTTCTACTTACACCAGCGAGTGCTCTGGGAAAATACAGTAATGCAAAGTGTGTGCTCCATCAACAGGCAGTATAAAATTCTCCAGAGGATGTTGAGTTTTGGTGGTCTACTGTAGACATGCAATTATAACAACAAATAGTTCTATACATTTCTACTTTTCAGTATATACATTTATGGCTTACAGAAAGCTCACCAGTAATTCGCCACCTCACTTCAAGAATGCCTCTTTCTATGCCATTATCTTATCTATTTTTTTCCTAGTAATAGAGTGGCTATGGATGATATTTCTAGTATCCCCTGTGATGTGCTGGTTTTATCAGTTTCCTTCATTTAATGTATTTGGTACTTTTTTGTCTATATATACAAACAGTTTATACACAAAACCACAGGTAACATTTTAGATGTGTCAAAACGCCCCCTGAGGGCAAACAAACAAAACCTAAATGCAATCATAGTGAATCCTTGGGCTGTACTGCCACCTAGTGCTCAGTTAACAGCATGTACACATTTCTGATTTACAGAAATTTCACTAGAAAACAAAATCCTTAAATGACAAAATTGACATTTAAAAGTTGTGAACCACAAGATAAGATAAGTGTTTACAGAGGTGAACATGTTGTGGACGTGAAGCACAGGCTGGCAAATTTAAGGAAGAATTCCAGGCAGATGGTTTGTGAATATGGTTTAAAAAATCCCACAAATACTTTCAGAATCTGGTGCTTGGAGATATATCCAATAACATATTCTCAGGTCCTCTGTGTATAGATATCAGCTCTGGGTGTAGTTTTCTGCAGACATGTTCTTGCTTTTATGGTCTCTGTTGCATTCACATTAATACTGCTAACATTCTTTCTACTCCAACAAGGTAAAAGTTTTCTTTTGCATTCCAGGGGAAAAAAAGAGAAATCCTGTGTGTCTCTGATGTATTCTTCATTGCATAGTCTGGAGATGTGCTGTGATCATTAATCTTTCCACTGAGCAGAGCAATTAGTCAATTAGAAAGTGATGATAAAATTGCACCTAATGTGCTGCAAGTCTCAGGGTGGTGTCTTGAAGATCACATCCCACTTTTCCCACTTTCCCTTCCGTCTTTAACCTCATCCTCGCAGTCCTTGAAGGTTTTTTCATCTCCTGTTATCTATCAGTTTACTCAAATCACTGCTTCTTTTCCTTGCATCTCATTTACTACTGCTGTACATTTCCCTATGTTGTCCCTGCCCCTTCTTTCTTTCTATGTACTAAGCTCAACTTGTGACCTTACAATAATGTCTATATGCGGTTCTTTCCAGTTCAAGTACCTACCTTCTTGTTTTATATGTACTTTTGGCCAATTTTCTCCATTCTGCCCACTGTGTCTTTTAGCAGAGTCTGATGTTCAGCTGATTATTTTTACACCCTGTCTCTCTGAGTCTATCCCTTTCTACCTTTCATCTTCAGCGCTGCCTTCTATAGTCTCACTGTTGTTCAATGAAGCAGGAACAAGAGGCTTTGACTTTGTATGCTCCATTGACAGTAAAGTGCTGTGACTAGGAGGATGTGAAGTGTGTCTTCAACATCTCTACAGAGACTCACACACCCTTCCACTCAACTGGACCTACTGCTTCGCCCCACCCTGTGGGCACATACCTCTCCCCACAGCTGCTAGTTCAGCTAGACCCTGGCACGCAACGTCAACAGCTGCGCTCACCTCCAACCTTTGTCTTTTAAGGACACTTCCTCACAGGATTTTTTAATTGTATATGATCTACTTCACCCGCTGCTCCTGTATGCCTAAATGTAGAAATACACACCTAGGCATATAATACAAGGTAACCATTTAAAACTTATCATTATGAGTATGCAATAGTTTTTATTTTTTTCGTATTTTTCAAATGCACATTGTAAAGGCTTTTATTTACATCATAAATCAAAGCCCCTTCAAAAAGTACAATCTCTACAATAATGTCATGGGACATTAGATACAGGGAAATCCGGGCCTGTTGTTCTAGCATAGAACATACGTAGAACTTACGCTACCATTCCTATTTGGCTGGAGTCAGTTTTGTAATTCACAAGAGTAATCCAGCGCTCAGGATAAAATAGAGTCCAGACTCCATACTTTATTGTATACACGTTAAAAACTGATATAAACATCCACCAAATTTGGTATTAACGTCTTACGTTTTTCAAACACATGATGTGTCCTTAGTTATAGTGTTCAATGCATAAATAGTTGGCCACGTATTTAAAAGGTGTACATCCAATCCGGCATTGTACATATAGGTGGCATGGCCGTTGCATCACAGGGGAAGCCTTTTAAAGAATATTCAGTAATTAAGTGGAATATCCCCCAGGGAAACCCAGTCATGTTATTTTAACATCATTGATCAACTGTGAATTTCAGAAACAAGGATTTTGTAAAACAGGTTCTTCTTACTGCCAGAGAACAACAATTAATGACATTTATCGTATTATCAATGTATGAGGCCGTGTCAGAATAAATCTCACACTTGACAGTAAAGACGAAGGGTGAATAGACTTTGTCCGATGCCGGATATGATCTGTTAAATATGAATAATCTTAACATCAAACTGATGACAACATAATGTAATGTTAAAGACTAAATAAACTTTTGTTAAACTTTCTTTTAAAATTTTCTAAATAGCCCAAAAATATTCTAATATACTTTATCAATCAATTAGGTAATTTTTCTACTCTAATAGGCACCCAAAGTTTTGGGCATTAAAATCATTATTGTAGTACAGCACTGATACGTCAGCGCCCTACTGGAGCACAGATTTCACTGGGGGCCGCAGCGAATGCTGCACAGGCCAGGGCATTCATCACTGCTCCTACCTGTGCTCCCCTCCAGCTTGGCTAAATTCTGGCATAGCATATTGGCATGTGGGTTCACAGCACATACCCCGGAAGATGGCAGGGATCTGGCGATATATGTCAGAGGGCAGACAGTGAATGTGTGATTATAAGAAAGCAATAGCGTAAGAGAAAACTGACAGAATCTGTGAATCAAATAACGGCCAATCAGGTAAAAAGTGAGAGTGCACACCATGTCACCTATCTACAGCTAGAAAGATACAATGATCAGACAGTAGTATTGCGGTAGTTGCTCAGATACTTTTAATCCTTTTCGCTTTTATTTTTGAAAATTCAAATAAAAGTCAAGTTTTAAAGATTATGGAGATGGTGAATGAAAAAAAAAAAGGCAGTTAATAGCCAGTGGGATAATTAGTATTAGATGCAGCGCATATAGCCATGCATTTGCCAGGGTCACGTGGTTTGAAGTATAAACCAATTCATAGACAGAGTGGGTCCATACCTACTGCATTACAGCAAGTATTTAAGATTGGCAATATTGTTCAGTTATTTATTTATTATATGGCATAGACACTAAAATAGCAACACATAAAAATATATAAGCACATCTATTGACATATACACATGCATAAACTCAGCACTTAGCAAAATAAGGTAACAATAGTGAAGCAGAATGAATACGTAGGTGTGGCAGGGTGGAACAGAGCAGGCTTTGTCCGTTTATATTGTTCAGTTTTTCTAGGATATGCAATTTCATTGTTCTCGAGGTGCATCCCACATCTAACTTAATTTATAACATTCTGTTATATAAATTACATACTGTCACAATTTATTAAGTTTTCAACTACCGTAAATAGTTGTTGATATGAAAATAATCAGAAAAAGAAAAAGGATTACATTTTACAAGGATGACAATATCACTGAAAGGCAACCTAAAACCTAACTTTTATTTGGTATTTCAAAATGACACAAAAATATTACACTCAATAAAACACACTGAAGAAAAATATAAAAGCAAGTACCAAAAGTCATATTGTGCCAAATTCTGATGTCAGATGGAGGAAGTACCCCAAAAAGGGAAGCCCCATGCAAGAACATCCTGTTAAAATCTTGTGAATCCTGTGATCAAATCCAGCTCAACTAAAGAAGAAAAGCACAAATATGCACCATCATGCTAACAACATGCCAGCCACCCAATTTCCCATTGTGCCAATCCACTAGTGTACCACAACTTTTAGTAAAAAAAAGGTTGTGGACAAAGCATGTTGTCACTGGCCAATGTCCAGACACATTTTCCCTAATAAATATGCTTCATTAGGGGGACAGATAAGACAGGATATACCAAAATAGCAAATGAAGCAGAAGGAGTTAGTAATAGCCACACATAGGGTTAATATTTATAGGCTACCTCTAGATTATATGGGGTGCAAATAATATTGTGCACAAGTTCCTAACCTATAAGTAGTAGCGTGTAAGGTAAGGATGAGCAAATTGATTCTAAACTAATCAAAAACTTCTCAAAAATTTGTCAGCATAATGACATTGAAGCTTTCAGCACCATTTTACTCTCATAGGGGTTTTGCAAGACTTCTATACTGATGACCTATCCTCTGGATTGGTCATCAGCATCTAATTGATGGGGGTCTGGTCTCGGGAACCTTACCAATCAACTCTCAAAAATGCACAGGTGTTCACAGTAGTGCCATGGCCTTCTCTCAGCTTAGCCTAGGCCATGTGATGTCACATTGATCGGTCTCGTTGAATGGGGCTGAACTGCAACACTAGGCACAGCTTTTGTACAATGCACAGCTGCTTTACAATGTACAGCGCCATTTTTGGTGAACTGAGAGAAGGCCATAGAGCTAATGCATCCACCAGTGCCTTCTAAAACAGTTGATCACCCTGATTGTTCGAAGAAGATGTCTTTCTGCCTCTAAGCCAATCAGGGAGCTGTCACGAGTTGGAGGTCCCTCCGCGTCGTATCACAATAAACATGGGACCAGGATACGGACAAAACGGAGTTTATTGTACAAACGCAAGCAAAGGCAGAAGCACAGGGAAAACATAACCTCTATGCACCGTCCGCACAGTGAGAGAAACCCCCACTGCGCCATTGTCTAGTAATACTCCAGAGGGGGAACTAGGCAGTGACATCAGGAGCGAACGGACACAGGTACCGACTGTGCATAATAATAAGACATAAAAGCAAACATAGGCAAATACATACTAGTAGGAGTTCCAGCAAGAACACAGGAGTGGCAAAGGGCAGAGAAGATCTTGCTCCACCAGTGACATACTGCCCGGCCTTGCCATTGCACTCTGCAGCAAGGAAGGCTGCAGCACAAGCTAGCGAACATGGAGCAAACACACAAACGAGGCTATGGTCACCAGCACCATGAGAGATGCTGCACGGGCAAAGCCCGCTGCACCAGCAGCAGGGAGGCTGCTCAGAGGGCATGACCCAGGACACGTACAAGACATAGCTCACAGCTACCAGCACCATGAGAGGTGCTGCACGGGCAAAGCCCGCTGCACCAGCTGCAGGGAGGCTGCTCAGAGGGCATGACCCAGGACACGTACAAGACATAGCTCATAGCTACCAGCACCATGAGAGGTGCTGCACGGACGGCACCCGCTGCCACAGCAGCAAGGAAGCTGCTCCGAGGGCATAGCTTAGGGCATAGCATGTTCCCCCTCCGAGGAACGACAGACCCCCTTCCGGGGGAGACAGGAAACACAGCAAGGCAAGACGTAACATAACAGGCAAACTAATAACAGAGACACAAGAGTACGAACAACATCAAGCAATGGACGACAGGCAAAGGAACACAGGCAAGGACAACAGCAGGAGACGAAGCAATAGACAACAAAGAACAAGTAGGGGAAACTACAGAGCACAGACGGACACGGATCCCATGGGTCAGCAGCATGGGAGACAGAGAAGAACCAGGGAGCAGGACAAACGAACACCAGGAGAGCTGACCCAGAACTGAGGAAACCTCAGCCTTATATACAGGTACCATGGGTGCAGCTGAGAGGCCACACCCATGGAGCTGACAGAGAGGATTAACTCCTGAAAGACACACATGGGAATTAACCCATACAATACCACATACAAACACATTGAAACGAAGCTGCAGCGAGGAACTGCAGCACAAGAATGGACAGAAGGTCACGGCCGGAAACAGCGGCCGTGACAGGAGCAGCAGGCAGCAAGATGTCTATGATGAACCAGCAGAAGCGCCATAGTGTGTTCAGATTCTGACTAGTGTTGGGTGCGAATATTCGAATCGCAAATTTTTATCGCGAATATTGCCACTTTGAAAATTCGTGAAGATTTAGAATATAGTGCTGTATATTCGTATTTGCGAATAATTCTATTTTTTTTTCATCTGAACCCATGATCCCTCCCTGCTTCTTGCTTGTGGGCCAATGAGAAGGCTGCAATATCTTTGTCTGAGCTTAGCAACATCCCTAGCAACCAATAGGAAAGTTGCCTACCCCTTTACTATATAAGAACCTCCCCAGCAGCCATTTTCTGCAGTTTTGACAGCAGTGTTACTGAGAGAGACAGCAGTGTCATTGCTGTGCTCTGTGCTTTGCTGAGTCATTACATTAGATAGTTAGTTTATATATATATATACAGATAGTTAGTGGGAGATAGTCAGTGTAGGTTAGATAGTGATATAGTGTAGCTGACAGGTTCCAGTGCAGGGTGTTAGGTAGGGTGATAGGTTCTGCTGTCCATACATACATGATACAGACATAGTGCTGTGCTAAACTGTAAAGTTGCATGTATTGTGCCAAAATATGCGCATCATTAATTGCCGATTTGCGCAATCACAAATATATTGGAGCATTCTATCTGCATATAAAGCTATTGTAATGTTCTGCTATGCCAACCATTTTCTCCAGTCTCAGGAAACTTCTAGCAGCTTGAAAAATGTAGCAAAAGTTACCCACGCCTGTACTGCGTGCGCAATACGCGCATATTAAATTGCCGATTTTCTTAATCAAGAAAATAATCGCAAATTCTTGAATTCGCAAATTTATGAATTTGCACTGCTGGGAACGCCCGCATACTGTGGCTGGGCACAGGAGCGCATAGTTCCCTGCCCCGCCGCCGATCACTGCAATACGCTCCAGGTCTAGTAGGCCTGAGGCCTATTCGGTAGTGAAATGCTGGCGCAGGCATGCGTGATGACGTCATCGCCCATGCCTGTGCCGGGACGCAGTCTAGTGAAGGGTAAACTACTGTGTGGGGGCAGTGTGGGGGAAACTATTGTGTGGGGGCAGTGTGGGGTAAATTACTGTGTGGGGATGTGTGGGTTAAATTACCGTGTGGGGGAAACTACTGTGTTGGACATATGTATAGAGACATTTGGGGTAATTCATCAAACTGGTGTAAAGAAGAATTGGCTTAGTTGCCCATAGCAGCCAATCAGATCTCACCTTTCATTTTTGACAGCTCTTTTGGAAATCTGGTTCTACTTTACACCAGTTTGATAAATGACCCCAATTATGTCTATTAGGGTCACTATTTTTTCAGCAGTATAGTACCTGGGAAATTGGGGAGCACCATGGACACAGTATTGGGGGTGGCAGCAGGATGACACTGTGGGGACACTAAAATGGGGAGGTTGAAGGAAAAATTAAGAAATCTAACGTGTCTGTGTTACAAACTCTGTAGAGACGAGATGCGGCTGAAAGAAGTTGTCATGGCTGTCTCTGAGGAGAAGAGGAAAGAGAAGGTTTACATGGCAGGAGATGTCCCTGGATGTAAGAGGTATGTGGTCACTATGACATGTAGAAAGTGTTTTTACAGGAGAGTTACACTTTTAAGGCTATATTTGTTTGTCTTTCCAACCTGCTTCTTGTTTTTTTAGTTAAAGGTTTACCAGGGAATATGATATGGATGGTCTATCCTCAGGATAGGTCATCAGTATCAGATCAGTGGGGATCCAACTCCTGACACCCCTGCTGATCAGGTGTTTGAAGAGGCCACGGCTCTCACCAGAGCTCCGCTGAGCACTGCGGTCTCTTTATAGTTTACCAAGCACAGCGCCATACATTTTTTAGACAGCAGAGATGCTTGGTAATGCAGCTCATCTCCTTTAACTTGAATGGGACCAAACTGCAACTAGGCCATGTGACTGATATACAGTGACATAACTGGCCTCCCAACAGTTGATCGGCAGGTGTCCCGGGAGAACGACGCCAGCCGATCTGATATTACAGATCTATCCTAAAGATAATCGTATACACCTTGCTGGTACTGTATCTGCACGAGAACCTGCGTGGAAAAACCATGTGTAATCCGCAATCAGTGCAGGCAGGCTATGTGTGAATGTGTTGTTTGTGCAATATTTCTTTTGGGGCTGCACTTAAAATTTTGCCCAGGGCCACACTTAGCCTAAAACTGGCCCTGCCAGCTGTACATATATAATTATATATAGGAGATGCCCAGGTTATACCAGCATGGTCCATATCACTATATACAAGAAGATGTCTAACTTATACCAGCCATAAATATATAATTATATACAGGAGATATCTAGGTTATACCAGTATGGTCCATATCACTATATACAAGAAAAAAATAGATATTATGTAAAAAGGCTGATATGTACCTTTTTTTCAAACTGTTATTTAGATACAAAGAATACGTTTCACCTCATGCTTTGCTGCTTGGACGGACAGTTGACTATCTGAGATATCTAGTAGGGGAGGAGACTCGAGCATCGGGCTCGAGCACACGGGGTGTTCGGCCGAACATGCTCGCTCAACACTACCAGACACATCAGAGATCAGACAGTGTTTTTTATACAAATTTTATTACAAAAATTGAATTATTGAACAAGTGATATTACACGCCTAGTCGAGAGACATTTCACCGCAAACCCTCCATTATTCCCAAAGCAAATTGTCAATAGCAATGTAGAAATGGAGGCACATTTAATTGCACCTCTTTAAATTACATTAAAAAAACACTTGCAATTTTGCTAGTACCGTTTTAATGATCTGTGTACCAAACCCGTGACTTTTTATTTATAGGCCGCATAATAAAATGGCTGGAAGATTTAAGAGTTCAAAATGAAAGACCTAGGCCTTGTCATCCAAAAGTCAGAATGTGGGCAGTAGCAGCAGACATCTAGTCACTAGTAGTGGTAGTAGCAGGACTTGTAGTCTTATGGTGGCGGTAGTGGCAGTGGTAGGAACAGTGGCACTTGGGGCAAATATAGAGCAGGAAATATTGAAGTTGGTAAGGGGGCCCACAATGACACATCACAGTCTTAGCCAGATCAGGGTGCTAAGGAGGCGGTACATCAGAGGAGGAGGGTTGTGGCTGTGGCAATAAAGAGCAGAGGATGGCCAAAACGTTCCAATAAATTGTCAGGGCCAAATCTGCTTCTATTGTGGTCAGCCGGGGAACTGGTGATAACGCTGATACTCTGGGCGCAGGTTCAAAATGTGCCAGCCTAGGCCAAGCTCGGCTGTCTCTAGCTCTGTGCTGGTAACATCTGTATTGAGGTTTTTATCTACAAGGCTGGCACACAAAATCAAAGCCATGTGCAAGATCTTCAGGATGAAAATAAGCCATGGGCATTCAAACACAAATATGGGTCCCAGGGCTCTACTGCAGCACATGAGGCTGCTGGAAAATAGAACTGGCCAGCATTCCGGATTGGAACAAGTCTGTTCTCCTTTTCCTGGTCTTCTTTTGTGGCAGCCAGGCCACATCCCCAAGTAGTATGGCGTTCATGTCAGCATCATCAGTTGCTACTTTTCCTGCTTTGACTCCTTGTCCTCTTCTTCATTGTGAGATATTCATAATGCAATGTGTGGCCATGAGAAAACTATTCCTGACCAGCAATTAACTTGTGTGCAAGCTGAATTCCCACCTGGCCAAGTTGCTGGTGGTGCTGTTGCTACCATACCACTTAGTTGTGGTAATAACTAAAATGTAATTCCACTGTATTATATGCATACTTCTGCCCAGTAGCCTTTTTTTTTTTTAAAGCAGTGTTTTAAAATTGCAATTCTCACTGTGTGGACACATGGTCATCTGTTATGGGCAAAGAGAGTACATCTTTCACT
Source organism: Bufotes viridis (assembly GCA_033119425.1). Lineage (NCBI taxonomy): Eukaryota > Metazoa > Chordata > Amphibia > Anura > Bufonidae > Bufotes > Bufotes viridis. The sequence goes on from CM065599.1 coordinate 43,372,906, forward strand.
GCCCACTGGTTTCATGTTTGTACAGCAAGGCAGCACTGCAGCAACAAAGCTAAGTTCTATTGACACCTCCACATTTGTGTGGGACCAGTTCCCACACCAAGCACTTATCCACCACCTCCATGGACATCCTCCTGTCCCCAATAGAAGCATAGCAGGACATCACTCCTACACCCCCTCCCTTTTCACATCATGTCATGTAAGCACTGATTGGCCTAGGCGAGAGTAGACACACAGTATAACTTACTAAAATGCACCAAGCAGCAAACATTCCATTGGCCATCTCCCTGCCAAGTCCAACTGGGCAAGGTGGCTTGATCTGCGACATTCCATCTTGAGCGTCTGTACAAGCAGAGTAAGTGGTAAATGATTTCATCATGCACCAGAGTGTCTCATAAGGAAGCATGTATTGTTTATTGGTCAAGCAGTGGCATCTCATCAGAGATGCTTGTCATGTACTCAGGCCCTTCAAAGAGGCCACTAGATTTGTCATTAGGGACAACGATGACATCAACAATGTCATCCCTCTGATATTTATCTTAGAGCAGATGCTCATGCTGATGCAAAAAGGGATGGAGAAAGAAGAATAGCTTACACATATTGCTGGCCGCCCTGTAGCTGTTGGGGACCCACATGGAGAAAGTCCTGTGGAGGAGGAGGAGGAGGATGAGCTACCACTGCATGGCAGGGTACATTGTGACACCCAAACAGACAAAGTTGTCCTCAGTCAGTGTACAAAACATCAATTTTGTCAACATTAACACAACATGTATGCATGAGGATTTTCACACTCCTCTGGCTGAGGCTGATGAATAGATCTGCCCTTGATGCAGGTGCCCCATCATGCCACTTATTATGTCGACCTGCCTACCATCATGTTCCATAACATATGGCTGCTGCTGCCGCCATCATGCCAATGTGCTATCTGCCTGCCTTCTATCATCTTCCCTACTGTATGGCTGCTGCCACCATAATGCCACTGGCACTGTCTGGCTGCCTACCATTGTGTTCCATATCGTATGGCTGCTGCCACCACGATCACAGCTGCTGCTCCCTGCTACTATTCCCCCTATTGCCACTTCCATTACCACTACTGCCACTATCATTACCGGTACACAGCTGCTATTAATACTATTATTACTACCCCTAAATAGCTGCACACACATCTACTGACTTGTATGTTCCATGCTGTGCTGCTATTGGTGCTGCTACTATTGCAGCAATATGCCAATGTTACCCTACTCTTTTCACATTCACAATGTACTGCTGCTGCTCTCAATTAAAAGGAAGAACTGTTCCAGGCTCGTTCAGAACAAGCCTTTATTCGGACAATTAGCACTTGTGCATTTACAAATATGGGCAGACATTCTGTCCCTGTTAACGCATCATTTTTGGATGCAGTGCAGAACAAGCCCCTCTTTATTCTGACATTAACATATGTGAGTGTATAGACAGGAGTGTGGATGTGAGTTGGTCCGAACAAGCCACTATTTTTTCCAATAACACAGTGTGTGTTCAAATACCATCTGCCTCTCATAAGTGTAATACCCCAGACCTTGAAGTACTACAAATTGTATATTCTTATGCTCTGTTTGGTCCTGGCAATTAGGGGCCACTACCAATCCTATCCTCTACACTGGCCTCGTTCAAGAGGGGAAGGGAGGGGAGGAAAGAAAGAGCAAAAATTTGTAATAAATAAATTAACGACAGATAACATATTTTCATAAGAAATCTGTGTTCTAGAAGACTAGAGGGTGGTATATACCAATTTTAAGAGTAATTGGAGCAAATTAGATTTGTGATGAATCGATTCTGGTACAAATCAAACTTTTAGAAAAATTTGCAGAATCAGACACAAAGCGAATTCCCAGAAGTTCACTCATCTCTTGTGTAAGGCACGTGCAATGGTCTGCAAAAGTATGATTATAAGGCCTCACTTATACAAATGCATAATAAACAGTACATAAGGAGAAAATGAAATAATATAATAAGCAGTACACTATAGAGGGGCCATACAACTCACAGTTCCCAAGGGTGTGATAGATATGCCTGATATGCTACTCTCGTGGTGTCTTTCTTTGCTGTGGAGATACTACGAGGGACACCAATGTATCCAGAGCAGAAACTACAAAGTGAATGGTAGCTGAGCTGCAGTAACCTGCAGTAACCTAGCATGGTCACTACAAGTGGATGGATCCTTCTCCTTCCTTCCCCTTCCACTGTATATTTACCGGTGGTGAGCAACTGCTGAGAACATGTAAATAGAATATCATTATATAAAACCCAGGAAACCCTTTTACTGGTATAATGGGGTTGGTTGCTGATCACATGTACAATTGTGTTGCCTGTGGTGTGTTTACAATATATCAAATACAGTAATTTGGTTCCCTCACTAAACCCTAGTAGGGTAATGTCCAGTAAACATACCCCAAGGAAGAAGCTAATGTTGGTATTGAATAAATGGTAGCTTGTCTGGAGAATTACTACACACAGATGGTACTAGTTTACATGTCTTTTGGGGATGTAGGTTTAGATTCTCGTGCATTTTACTTAAACAGGATCTCAGTTATCGTTTTCAAGATTAATGACATTATATCAATCACTAATTTGTCAATTTTCTTCAGTGGACTTAGGGTGGGTTCACACTAGCGTTATGGTTTCCGTTATTGCTTTCCGTTATAACATGTTTATAATGGAAAATACCGGAATCCATAAAATGGAGGACGGATCCGTTCTCGAGCCCAAAGTCCCATTACGGGACCCAGACGGATCCGTTATGCTTTCCCATAGCCTTCTATTAAGACGGAGCAAAACGGAATGCCCCTTAAAGGCTGCATTCTGTCTTATGGTTTCTGTTATTTTCCGTTATAACGGAAAGCAATAACAGAAACCATAACGCTAGTGTGAACCCACCCTTATACTTAGACCAAGTTTATAGTTCAGCTACTTCCATTAGTTATTGTGAGCCAAAACCAGGTGTGGGTCAAAAACACAGAACAGTTGCAAATCTTCACATTATACCTTATCTATGAGTAGGCTTCACTACTGGTTTTGGCTCATAATAATTGTATAGTTGTTTAATGTGGCTCTGTCACCAGGATCAACCCTATTAAACCAGACATACTGCCTGATAGGGCTCATCATGCTGATTAAAACTAAACCTTTCTTTTGTCTGTATGCTAAAGAGCTGCAGAGAAATCTGTATTTTTATTTATGTGCAACTGAAAAGTTCGAGCATAGGAGGTGGGGCTGAATACTTTGACCACTGTTTTGTAACACCTCCTGTGCTCTGCACATGCCCCCTCCCCTGAGGGCAGAGCTGTGTCCTAGCATCTACATATCATATACATTATGGGCCAGATTTATCATTAGCTAAAGTCACTTTAATGGAGTGAAAAAGTCGCAAAAAAAATGCGCAATCGGTAAAATTGCGCATTTTTTTGCGACTTTTTCAAGCTCTGCACTAAGCTCTCCAGTTTTGTGAAAGTGGGCGTGTTGTCTTATGTAAATGAATCTCTAGACAGATTTACTATTGCAACCATTTAAAAAGTCGCAAAAAAGTCGCAAAAAAATGTGCAATTTCACTCCAGGGGGGACCATGCTTATCTTATGCGACTTTTTAATAGAACATGCGACTTTTTTGTAAAGACGTGCGACTTTTGTAAATCCGCTTACTGAAGGATAAACTGCTACCGTCAAACCACATTTATCACAGTATTAAAGGACCATTAATAAATCTGACTAACTAAAAGTGGCTTTGGGCAGATGTAAAAGTGGAGTAAGATGTAAGTGTAATGATAAATCTGGCCCTATGTTCTACAGCTTCACCACAGTGAGATCTGCTCAGAAAGCTAATCTGCATATTACTGCTTTAATCACAGGCACAATATATGATTATATAGACACCAGTAATATGTGTATAAGCATAGAAAAAGCATGCATTTGTTTGTGGTAATGCTATAGCTTTTTTTGGTAAGTGTGTGGTTTTGTATGTAGAGATCCCAGGTTTGAATCCTGCGAGAGAGCTACATAAACTTTTTTTTCTGTTATTTATTTTCCTTTTATTTAACCCAAATTAAAAGGCTATATTATAATAAATAATATATAATCATATAATAACAGTAAAAGGCCTTGCTATATTGAGAACAGTGTGTGTGTGTGTGGGGGGGGGGGGGGTTGTTTTGTTTTTGCTTAGAAACCTGAAAACTATTACTGGTTTATTTACAGGCAGAGTATATGATTATAAGGAAACCAGCAATATCTATTAGCTTTTTAAGCCTTACAACATTATTCTCAATATGATAAGGATATATGTCACAGATTGAGATGCAAAGGTTATCTGCGACTTTTCCCCACTTACACCAGATCTAAAAAAAAGGGAGTAGGGAAGGTGGCGGGCCCATCTCGTTTATAATTTTCTATGCCTGTTTTAGACGTAGAAAATGGTTTAAGTCTACACCAGCAAGGGAGCTGACGTAGATTTAGAGAGGTGGTGTCCACACCAGCTAAAGGGGTATTAAGACTGGCGTCTAAAACACCAGTGCTTAATAAATGACCCCCATTTTATTATGGGTTAAATGTGGAAGAAGAAAAAAATATCTAAAGAAAAAAAAAACTGGAAGTTTTTCCTAGGATTCAAACCTGGGATCTCTACATGCATAACCATGGTCTAGCATTTCCACATAGAGATGTATGTTTTTGTATGCTTATAAGCTAACACATATTACTGGTGTCTTTCTAATCATATATTGTGCTTGTGAATAAACCAGTAATAGTTTTCAGGTTTCTAAACAAAAAAAAATGTGTAATGTGTAAAAAAATGGCTAATATGTATATTAGGTTTCTGAGTACATCTCAGTGTAGTGAAGCTATAGTACATAGTGCATATAATATGTAGATGCTAGCACACAGCTGTGCCTTCAGCATGTCTAGCCTTGTCAATCTAGGGGAAGGGGGCGTGTGCAGAGCACAGGGGGTGTTACAAAGCAGTGCTCAAAGGATTCAGTCCCACCTCCTGGTGCTCAAAATTTTCATTTGCATATGAATAAAAATGCTGATTTCTCTGCAGCAGTTTAGCATACAGACAAAAGAAAGGTATTGTTTTAATCAGCGTGATGAGCCCTACTTTGAAGTATATCTGGTTTAATAGGGTTGATCCTGGTGACAGAGCCGCTTTACGTCTTCAAACTTATCCCTGGATCATGGCTGACTAGTTCTGTTTTTAGAAGATGACCTCATACATCTCTACATAGTTTATAGGCATCTTCCTAATGTATTTTCTAGCATACCCAACTGGGGAATTTATAAGGTTGTTTGTGTGTTAAATGAATTCTGATACCACATATGCTGCAGTATTGAGTCAGATGTTTAACCCTTAAAAACCTACACAACCCCTAAAGATTTTTGTACTTGTCTCCCCATATTTTGACAGTCAGCTTTTTTATCCAACACAGCATGTTTTGCAGGACAACTTTTACTTTCTTTAGGCTCCATTTTGGGATACATAATACATTTTATTTTATATTATTAGTAGTGATGAGTGAAGTTATGAAAAATTTGATTCAGCTGCTTTGCTAAATTTCACAAAGAAATTCGATTCATGACAAATTACTTCATCATTAAGTGCATTCCTTTACATGTAGCAGATGCAATGACAGGGAAGGGCGATTGCGCTGCCCCTGTCATTGAAGCCCTCAGATGCCATGTTCATCGCTGATCGTGGCATCTAATGCTACAATTGTGGGCTTTCTCAACGTATCCATTTGTTCGCGGAGAGGTTGTCGTGGCGTGGTGACTTCAAGTGCCTCACCAGCATGCTGGCGTGGTGACATCACATGTCACCCCACATGAGATATTGCATGGTATATTCAATCAAGATGGCCATGACTGCCTCTCCGCAAGCAAATGGATGAGGTGAGTATGTCCTGTTTTTTTAGCACCATTTCAGGAAAAATAAATTTGTTACCAGAAAGTGCGAAAAAATTCGGTCTTGCGGCGAAACTAATTTTTTCTGAAATTTGGATCGGAGTCAATTTGTTCTCAAATTATTGAGGAAATAGAGAACAATTATATAATTCACCAATCATCATATATTATGTTATAAATGTGTTTTGCACCCAGAAGAGGTTCAGAATCATTTCAGATCACGTCTATTTCATTTTTAATTCATCCTGCTGCAATTCCTGTATTTCTGTAGTTATTCGTTAGGTTATAGCACCATATAGCGGGGGTAAAAATGTACTGCACTTTGTTTTCTTGTTAATAAAGATTATTGTATTGTGGGAAGTGCAAGGCATTGTGGGTAGCACTAGGCATCCTGGAAAGGAGAAGCCCAGTCTCCAGTCTCCATGTTATAGGACATCAGCAGAGCTGTCTCCTGCATATCTCCTTCTCAAACTCCACAATCCTTATGCTAGCATATCTGGTGAGAGAAATCTACCTCTGTCTCAGGGATATTATGTTATGCAGTGCTGTTTAGCTAGGTATAAGAGTTACTCAGGGAAGAAGTTGTCATATTGTTAGACATGCAACCCATGTATAGGCAGCCATTTTGGACATGTAATCTGGTGTTGCAACCATATATTTAATAAAATCTATTTTCTTTTCAATGCCTTAGTGCAGTGATGGCAAACCTTTTACAGACCGAGTGCCCAAACTGCAACCCAAAACTGACTTATTTATCGCAAAGTCCCAAAACAGCAATTTATTCGCGATAAATTTGCAATAAATTAGTGATAAATTCATGATAAATTCGCAATTAGAATATTCACGATCAACACTATTCGCGAATACGAATATATAGCACCATATTCTAAATATTCTCGAAGTAGCGATATTCATGATTAAAATTCACAATTTGAATATTCGTGCTCAACAATAATTATAAACCGTCAAAACCGTCATATTTTTTTTTTGTTTGTTTCAGTACAGCCATGTATCCTATTGCTGCACTGGCGTTACAGCTGTAGGGGCTATCTCTGAAGGGGCTATCTCTGGAGGTAGCTGACCTCTGCACGACCATCTTGCAGATCCAGTGACACCACAGGCTGCTGGTCGTAGTGGTGGTTACCAGGCCTGTCTCGAACCTAAAGTTGCCCTCCCGGACAGATTCTCTGGGGTAAATGATAATTTAATTTTGTTTAGGGAGGCGTGTAAATTGTATTTTAAGCTATGTCCACACTCAAACTGGGGATGAGATTCAGAGAGTTGGTGTGGTTATTTTCATTGCTTAAAGGGGATGCTCAGTCATGGGCTTTTTCTCTGATGACCGGGATTGCAGTCTCTCCGGTCGGTGGATTAATTTTTTGAAGCTCTGGGTCTCATCTATGATGACCCGGATCAGACCTTTCTGGCCGAGACCAAGCTACGTGGCCTTCATCAGGGAGAGCATTCTGCTGAGATCTATTGCTCGGAGTTTAGCAGGTGGTCTACAGATACTGAGTGGAACAATCCGGCTCTCCGTAGTCAGTTCTCTCAGGGATTATCAAAGAGGCTGAAGGACGCTTTGGCCTTTCATGAGACTCCTGAGTCTCTGAATCCACTATATATCTTGCAGTACGCATTGATAGAGCCTGAGAGAGAGATCTTGGGGCCCCCACTCTCAGGACATATTGTCTTCCTCTGACACTTTGGGTGAAGATACTCCTGGATTTATGTCTGGGGACGAACCCATGCAATTAGAGGGAACTACTCCTGGATCTGCTTTTAAGCGTATTAGTCGTAGAAAGGGAGTGGTTTTTTCTGCAGACAAAAGGGACATTTTATCGATGTATGTCCATGCATTCAGTGTCTAAAAGAAACAAAAAGTGACGTCTAATTCCCATCTGACTCTTTGAGGGGTAAGAGGGGAGTCAGAGAACGTGCATTTGTCTTTGAATGGTAGTACCCAATTTCTCCTGACTGCTGAGGTGGTGCTAGAGTCCAAGACTGTGGGTATTAAGGTGTTTATCGACAGTGAGGCAGGGGTGAACCTGATTGATGGTGCATGACATCTGATAAAGAGTGGGTGACTTTCATCAGGAATTCATCTCGTGTTTTGTGTTGAGGGTCTCCCTGCTCCGTTGGTTCTGGGTTTACTGTGGTTAAGCAAGTACAATACAACCATCTATTGGCAAGCTAGACAGATTCTGGATTGGGGTGATGCATTTACAATTGTCTGAATACATCATTTTCTGCTTTAACCACTAAAACATTACCCTCTTTTATATCTGATTTTGCCTATGTATTTTCCGAAAGTGGATGCCAGGATTTACTTCTGCATCGGGAATATGATTGTCCTATCAACCTTATTCCCAGAGCTAAATTGCCCAAATCTAGGTTGTATAACCTTTCTGCACCTGAAAGAACAGCCATGAGAGAGTATATTACCACTTACCAGTAGTTTGGCTAAAGGACACATAAGACCTTCCAATTCTCCAGTGGCAGCAGTGTTTTTCTTTGTTAAAAAAAAGGACGGAACCCTTAGGCCATGTCTGGATTTCCGTGAGCTCAATCAGATTACTGTCCGTGATCCTTATCCCCTTCCTTTGATTCCTGATTTGTTTAACCAGATTGTTGATGCCAAGGTGTTCTCCAAGTTGGACTTAAGGGGGCATATAATCTGGTTAGAATCAAGGAAGGGGATGAATGGAAGACAGCTTTTAATACCCCAGAGGGTCGCTTTGAGAACCTGGTCCTGCCTTTTGGGTTGACCAATGCTCCTGCAGTTTTCCAGCATTTTGTGAATCACATTTTTCATCACCTGGTGGGGAGGTTTGTTGTCATCTATTTGGATGATATACTAATTTATTCTGTAGACGTGGAGACTCATCAGGATCACGTTAGACAGGTGTTACAGATCCTAAGAGATAATAAATTGTACGCAAAATTAGAGAAGTGTGTTTTTGCTGTACATGAGGTGCAATTCTTAGGCTACCTGCTGTAATCTTCAGGTTTTTTAATGGATCCAGAGAAAGCCAATGCTGTATTTGACTGGGATCGACCCGAAAGTCTGAAGGCTCTTATGCAGTTTTTAGGGTTCACCAACTATTATCGAAAATGTATTCAGAATTATTCGACAGTGGTGAAACCATTAACTGATGTGACTAGGAAAGGGACAGATGTTTCAATGTGGTCTGATTCGGCATGGCGAGCCTTTTCTGCGGTTAAGGAGTGCTTCGTTTCTGCCCCTATATTGGTGCAGCCAGATGTATCACAACCTTTCATTATGGAGGTTGACACGTCTGAGGTGGGGTAGGAGCAGTCTTATTGCAGGGCCCGTCACCTGGTAAATGGCGTCCATATGTATTTTTCTCTAGCAAAAACTCTCTGCCGCAGAGAGAAATTACGATGTGGGTAACAGAGAGTTGCTTGGCATCACGTTGGCTTTTGAGGAGTGGCATCATTGGTTCACAGATCACAAAAATCTGGCTTACCTGAAGTCAGCCAAATGACTAAATCCAAGGCAGGCCAGATGGTCTTTGTTTTTCAACAGATTCAATTTCATTGTCACTTATCGTCCTGAGGTTAAGAACGTCATGGCATTTGCATTGTCATGTAGTTTTCCTGGAGGTGGTAATGTCGAAAATTCGAGTCTGATACTGTCGGAGGGGGTAGTGATATCCGCTCTATACCCTGACCTAGAGGTGAAGGTGTTAGAGGCTCAGGAAAACTTACCGGAGTCTTGCCCCTCTGGGAAATTGTTTGTTCCATCAGAATTGCGTCATAAGGTGTTTGAGGGACATCACTGTACAGTTCTTATGGGACACCCTGGGAGTAGATCCACTGCCGACCTCATCTCTCGAAGACTCTGGTGGCCTGGATTGTGTAACTGTGTTGAGGACTATGTGTCGGCCTGTAGTATCTGTGCACGCGCTAAGGTGACACATACTCGACCTTATGTATCTCTACTTCTGTTGCCCATACCGTCCAGACCATGGACTCACTAATCTATGGATTTTATTACTGATCTGCCTAATTCATCTGGAAAGACAGTTTTTCTGGTGGTAGTTGATCGTTTTAGTAAAATGGTGCATTTTATAGCATTGCCTGGTCTACCTAATGCTAAAACACTTGCGCAAGTGTTTGTTGACAGCATTGTGAAACTTCATGGCATTCCTTCTGACGTGGTCTCGGATAGTGGGACTCAGTTTGTGTCCAGATTCTGGAAGATGTTCTGTTCTGTACTCAGCTGGGGTACAACTGTCTTTAGACAGGAGTCCACTGGTAAGTCACCATTTTTTGGGGCATATGGATTTCTCCCGCAATTTGGCACATTCTCTGGTTCGGATACTTCCAGTATCCCTAAGGAGGAACATTTTTCATCATTATTGTCTTCTATATGGCGGAAAATTCAAAATAACTTGATAAATATGGGAAACAAGTATAAACGTGTGGCTGACAGGAAACATATGAACAGTGCGGACCTAAGTGTGGTTGATTTTGATTTTGATATTAAGTTTAAGGTTCCTTCTTGTTCGGTCCAAGGTTTATTGGTCCCTATAAGATCACTTCCATTATTAATCCTGTAACTTTTCATCTTGAACTTCCTCAGGCTCTGAGAATTCATAATTGGTTTCACAAATCTTTGTTGAAGAGATATGTTGAACCGTTTGAGTCGTCCCCCTTGCCACCCGCTCCTGTCATAGTGGACGGCAGTTTGGAATTCCAGATCGCTAAGATTATTAACTCTCGAGTTCTCCATAGATCTCTTCAGTATCCTGTTCACTGGAAGGGTTATTTACCAGAGGAGAGGATGTGGGTATGCTATGCGGTTTATAGCTTCAGTTTGAGTTGTGGATAGCTGGTGTGTGGATCTCGGCTGCGTTCCTGGTGCTGCCATAGCCACTTGAAGTTAGGTGCCTTATTCCCTCACCCCTTTCCCTCCTATGTTCAGTGTGGTGTTTCCCTCCCACACCCGAATGTGACACTGAGAGGTTAAATATTCATGATCAGCATTACCTCCGATCGTGGACATTAGCCCCAGGTGTCTGCTATGTGAAACAGGCACGTGGTTTATATGCCGCTCACTCCGCTCCAGAGTGGGCCCCATCTTTAGACCCGACTTGTGACTTGCTATTATTTCAGATGTCAGGAAGGGCTTAAAGGGGATGTTCCGGTTCAGCGTGCAACCAGGCAATGCTTGGGATTGGGAAAAGCCTACAGTAAACAAATGAGCAATCCTTACTGAACAGATCCATTGTCACTGCCTGTTCTTCCAGTTGGGTTTTATATAGCCGGCTACAGCAGTGACGTCATGTTGACAACCGGTAATTCACTGCAGATACAATTAGCCTCATATGCCGCTTTACTGGCATCATAATCATTCACTGTCCCCAGTGGAACTCACAATCTAAGTTCCCCATTTTCAGAGTGTGGGAGGAAGCTGGAGTGCCTGGAGGAAAACCACACAAATAGGCTTGACTTGACCAAATCAATTAGTTCAAATACTTACATTTTAATGCTGTTTCTGTACAGCATTAGGGTGCATTCACACGACCGTATAAATGGATCTGCATCCATTCCGCAATTTTGCGGAATGGGTGCGGACCCATTCATTTAATGGGGCCGCAAAAGATGTGGATAGTAACATAGTATATAAGGCAGAAAAAAATACATTTTATCCAACCAGTTCGGCCTGCAAGTTGATACGGAGAAAGGCAAATAAAACCCTGTGAGGTAGAAGCCAATTTTCCCCACTTAAGGGGAAAAAAATTCCTTCCCGACTCCAATCAGAATAACTCCTGGGATTAATGACCCATTCTTAACTAGCTATAGCCTGTAATAATATTACAGTCCAGAAATACATCCAGGCCCCTCTTGAACTCTTTTAGTGAACTCACCATCACCACCTCCTCAGGCAAAGAGTTCCATAGCCTCACTTTTATGTTTGTGTGAAAACCTTCTTTCCTCCAGACGCAGAGGATGTGCCCTTGTCATAGTCACAGTCAAATAGTTGATGGGAGAGATCTCTGTACTGACCCCTGAAATATTTATACATAGTTATTAGATCTCCCCTCAGTCGTCTTTTTTCTAACGTGAATAACCCTAATTTAGATAATCTTTCAGGGTACTGTAGATCCTTCATTCCAGTTATCAGCTCTGCTATGTCTGCCTTGTTCACAGGAGCCGAGAACTGTACACAGTACTCCATGTGTGGTCTGACCAGTGATTTGTAAAGTGGTAGGACTATGTTCTCATCACAGGCATCTATGCCCCTTTTGATGCAACTCATTATCTTATTGGCCTTGGCGGCAGCTGCCTAAAACTGGTTTTTACAGCTTAGTTTGCTGTTCACTAAAATTCCTAGGTCCTTTTCCATGTCAGTGTTACCCAGTGTTTTACCATTTAGTATGTATGGGTGACTTGCATTATTCCTTCCCCCCATGTGCATAACTTTACCCTAGGTACACACCTAAGCGTTTTACAGCGCGTTCAAACGCGCTGTAAAACGCACAACATGTGAAAAGCCATGCTTCCCTATGGGCATGGTTCACATTTGGGCGTTTTACAGCGCGTTTGAACGCGCTTTAAAATGCCCCACGCCCAAACAAGTACATGAGCTTCTTTGGGGCGTTTTAACGCGCCTATGGACAATGATGCCATAGGGGAGAATCACTGAATCGCGCGTATGACGCGCGTTTCTTAGTTACAAAAACGCGCATCCAAAAACGCGCGATTCAGAAACGCCTAGGTGTGTTCCCAGCCTTACATTTGTCAGTGTTAAACCTTATCTGCCATTTTTCTGCCCAAGCCTCCAATCTATCCAGATCCCTCTGTAGCAGAAAACTGTCCTCTTCTGTGTCAATTACTTTACACAGTTTAGTGTCATCTGCAAAAATGTATATTTTACAGCACCGTGTGCTGTCCACATCCGTTGTTCCGTTCTGTGGCCCTGCAAAAAAGATAGAGCACGTCCTATTCTTGTCGGCAACAGCGGACAAGCATAGGCATTCTCTATATAGCACTAGTCATGTGCAATCCACAATTTGCGGAACGCACACAGCCGGTATCCTTGTTTTGCGGATCATCAATTTGCAGACCGCAAAACACTTATGGTCGTGTAAATGCACCCTTAAAAGAAGTTGGCTCCCTGGAGCCAAAGTTCATTTCGCCTGAAGTTGCGCAAGACTTATGGAGAATTATTACTGCATTTTTATCTGCGTATTGAAAAACAATTTAAAATAGCAATCCAAAATGGGCTTTGGTATTGGCTGGTACTTTGGTACCAAAGCTCACTTGGGATTGCTATTTTAAATTGTTTTTCAGTACGCATATATGCATACAGTAGCAATTAACCAAAATCTCATGCGACTTTGGGTGAAACGAACTTTGGCTCCATGGAGCCAATACATTTTAGTGCTTTACGGATACAGCATTAAAATGTAAGTATTTGAACAAATCACCTTTGGATCTTTGATCTGAAGGTCAATTCACTCAATCCTAAACACAAGCATACAAACTCCATGCAGATGTTTTCCTTGGCAAGGCACCAGTGCTAACCACTGAGCCATGCTGCCCATGGTTTAAACATGACTTGCATACAAACACATCAGATCAATGTAGTTCTATGCAAATCATAGCAAATTGGTGCCATTTTTGTAGTGATTAAACATAAATCGAGGCAAAACTACCATTCGTGGAAATAGCAGAGGATTCTGTGGTCTGTTCTGTCCGGTGCTGAGGCTAAATATGCAAGTGGTGAGGAGAGGGGGCTGGGATGCAGGGGTATGCTCTGCAGCTGCATATGATTGGACTGTCTGAGAAAGTGGTGCCAACACTTACCCTTCACTCTCCCTCACAGTCTGCTCTCAGCTTTGCAACAGAGAGGAAAAGGTTGATGTACCCTGCACAACTGCACAGGTCGCATGCCCTGTGCGTTTGTATGTTTCTTACTCATTAGTAGATGCATCATATGCAAGATCTGCAGGATAAAATGCTTCTAGGCCATATCCAAACAGCTGGGATTGATAATTATTTCTGGAATTTAATAAGAATTCTGGAATCAGCTGATTATCTTCTATACGATAGGTGTTTTTGCAAAACAAAAAAAAAGCTGCCGGCAGACAAACATTCTCCGAAGAAAATGTCCAGCATCCAGAGATAAAACAATGTGCTTTATTTAGACTTCACTAAAATCTTATGAGAAAACGCGTTGACTAGTAACTGAGTGTGGTATGAGGGTGGTGTTTTTATGCATTCTCAATAAAGGACATTGTTTTATCTCTGGAGGCTGGACATATTCTCCATGTTACAGTATAATGTCCTTCTAGGGGCCTTGTTAATATTTACCCAACCTCAGTAGTTTTATCATATGACATAAAGTTTATTGGGGGGGATTTATCAGGAGGGTAATATTTGATGTCAGTTTTGCAGTAAGTCTGCATTGGAGTACTTTACACCAAACGTATCAAATGTCACCTGCTGTTTGTTAAATTTGGCTCATCTTTAAAGAGTCACTCTACTTTAATATCACTCTACAGTAATATATCAATTTTTGCAGATGACACTAAACTGTGTAAAGTAATTAACACTAAAGAGGACAGTTTTCTGCTACAGAGGGATCTGGATAGATTGGGGGCTTGGGCAGAGAAATGGCAGATGAGGTTTAACACTGACAAATGTAAAGTTATGCACATGGAAAGGAATAATGCAAGTCACCCGTACATACTAAATGGTAAAACACTCAGTAACACTGACATGGAAAAGGATCTAGGAATTTTAATAAATTACAAATTAAGCTGTAAAAACCAGTGTCAGGCAGCTGCTGCTAAGGCCAAAAAGATAATGGGTTGCATCAAAAGGGGCATAGATGCCCGTGATGAAAATATAGTCTTACCACTTTATAAATCACTAGTCAGACCACACATGGAGTACTGTGTACAGTTCTGGGCTCCCGTGAACAAGGCAGACATAGCAGAGCTAGAGAGGGTTCAGAGGAGGGCAACTAAAGTAATAACTGGAATGGGGCAACTACAGTACCCTGAAAGGGTATCAAAATTAGGGTTATTCACTCTAGAAAAAAGATGACTGAGGGAGATCTAATAACTATGTATAAATATATCAGGGGTCAGTACAAAGATCTCTCCCGTCATCTATTTATCCCCAGGACTGTGACTGTGACGAGGGGACATCCTCTGCGTCTGGAGGAAAGAAGGTTTGTACACAAACATAGAAGAGAATTCTTCACGGTAAGAGCAGTGAGACTATGGAACTCTCTGCCAGAGGAGGTGGTGATGGTGAGTACAATAAAGGAATTCAAGAGGGGCTTGGATGTATATCTGGAGCGTAATAATATTTCAGGCTATAGCTACTAAAGATGGGTCGTTGATCCAGGGATTTATTCTGACTGCCTGATTGGAGTCGGGAAGGAATTTTTTCCCCTTAAGTGGGGAAAATTGGCTCTACCTCACAGGGGTTTTTTGCCTTCCTCTGGATCAACTTGCAGGAAACAGGTCGAACTGGATGGACAAATGTCTTTTTTCGGCCTTATATACTATGTTACTATGTTACTATGTTACTTTCACACAAATTAATTTCATTTAACAGAGAATGGTGTAAATAGCTAATTTCTAAATCACTTCATTTAAAAAATGTGCCTGCATCCACCTGAAAAAAAGCTATAAAGTTATGGCCACTAGAAGTCCCACTTCCACCTGATTTACAGTCCAATGCCTGTTGTCCGGCAAGATCCATCCCTAGTAACAGAGACACAGAAGACTGCTCGAGGAAACAGGGGCGTTTCGGAGCTAGCTGAGATCCTGAGCCTGACAAAAGAACTGCTTCTGCACAGCTTCTGAACACCACATGAACCTCCTGCCTTTCTGTAAAAGTGATCTCCCCCTCCTTATTTGTTATGAAAACTCTATTGATGAAAACAAAAATAGTGGGAATTAGGAAATGGATGGCACAGTAGTACAGTCTGGCAGATTTCACAGAAGGGATTTGACCCCTACTTCTTAGTGAAATGCGTCTAACTTTGCAGCCAAAACAGGGAATAATATTCTAAAAAAATATTAGGGAAGCCCAAAAAAGACACAAAAAGCACAGTCATTATGCAAACTTTTTTTTTTTAACTCAGTATGCTTTAAACCTAACATTTTTGTCTGGAAACGTTACTCCAGTTTTCCTATGCCATCCTTTCGCTGGATTGAGTTTAAGACTCTTTTTTGTGACTTTATAAAAGTCTAATTCTGGAATGCAACTCATTAATATGGCTAACCACTTAACTGGAATGAGTAGTGTAAAATGTAAAACAACACAAAACATTTGCGCAGGACACAAAAAATCACAAAGCACCTATTTTGCATCTTTTAACGCGAGAGCTCTGGAGTACAGGGCGCGATAAATTCAATTAAAATAATGGGTGTTAAATAAAATAAAAAGGAAATGACAAAATCACAAATCTATGAACTGACCTGTTACATGTGCGCTTGGCAGCTGAAGGCATCTGTGTTGGTCCCGTGTTCATATGTGCCTCCATTGCTGAGAAAAATAAAGTTTTAATATATGCAAATGAGCCTCTAGGAGCAATGCGGGCTTTGCCGTTACACCTAGAGTCTCAGCTCTATCTGCAACTGTCGTATCTTCTGCACTTTGATTGACAGAGCCATGCTGTATAAACGTGATTATGCCTGCCAAAACCTGTCAATCAAAGTGCAGAGGGTGCGACAGCTGAGCCTCTAGGTGTAACGGCAACATCTCCATTGCTCATTTTATTGATTTGTGATTTTGCCATTTCTTTTAGGTCCTGTGTCCAGCTGCCACCATGTTCTATTAGTTGGTCCTGCTCCAGATACTCACACACTGTAGATAGTAGCACACCTTTTATTAGGTGTACATCTTAGCTGCCATTACACATGTGGCTGCTTCAGGAACAATAACCAACGAGTTCTAATAACACAATATCTAAGTAGTTGCGATCTCTCCTCTCTTTCCCAGCATCAGCTAAGAACTAAAGGACCTGTGATGACGTCACATCACATGGTCCAATCACATGGTCCATCTTACCATGGTGATGGACCATGTGATTGGACCATGTGATGTGACGTCATCACAGGTCCTTTAGTTGTTAGCTGATGCTGGGAAAGAGAGGACAGATCGCAACTACGCGATCAAGTGGCTAAGGTAAGTTAACTTTTATTATTTTTAACCCTTTCCTCTTCATTTTACTATGCATTCTTTATTAAGAAGGCTATTATTTCCCCTTATAACCATGTTATAAGGGAAAATAATAAAGATCGGGTCCCGTTGCTAAGCAACTATGCGGGAAAATCGCAACGCATCGCACTTGCTTGCGGATGCTTGCAATTTTCCCGCAGCCCCATTCACTTCTATGGGGACTGCGTTGCGTGAAAAACGCACAATATAGAGCATGCTACGATTTTCACGCAACGCAGAAGTAATGCGTGAAAATCACCGCTCATGTGCACAGCCCCATAGAAATGAACGGGTCCAGATTCAGTGCGGGTGCAATGCGTCCTCCTCACGCATTGCACCCGCGCGGAAAACTCGCCCGTGTGAAAGGGGCCTAAAGGTGCCTTTACACATGGCAGATTTTATTGCTGAAAATCAGTTCCCTTTTTCTGAATGGGGTTGTTTTGGTGGCAAGCACATGGATTTCTGCAAGCCCCATTCAGATGAATAGAAATTTCTGCAACAAAATCTGCTGCATGTGAAGGCACCCTAAATCTTGACAGGACTCCTAGAAGAGACATTGAGAGTCTTTATTACTCCACTTACACACAGTGATTGAGAGCTTTCCCTGTATCAGGGTGTATACCCAGAAAACCGAATAATCCTGTGTAGCCGGGTTGATCATTAGGACTCTCACCATTTCTTCTAAGAGTCCTGTTAAATTTCAGGCTTCTCGTCCACATAAAGATGTGTCTATGAAGCTACAACGCGACATTGGACCTGCTGAAACTGTAGCATGACTGTCGCAAAAGATAGAATACTATTGGATTTTTGGTTGCTGGTCACGTGCAACTGCAACTTGTCTGCAACCTTTCTGTGATTTTTTTAAAAGCCAAATTGCAGGTTTAAAATAGTCGCATGACAGCAAGTTGCAGACAAGTTGAATAAATGAATGAATGTTTTTTGCCCATAACTTTTCTGCAACACATTACGCAGAAAAGCTGCTCCAAACCATGTAAGGGTCATGCACACGAACATATTTTCTTCCCATGTCCTTTCCTTTTTTTTGTGTTTTGTGGACCGTATGGGGAACCATTCATTTCAATGGGTCCGCAAAAAAAAAAACTTACTCCATGTGCATTTCCATATGTCCGTTTCGCAAAAAAATAGAACATGTCCTATTATTGGCCGCATAACCGACAAGGATAGTACTGTTCTATTAGGGGCCAGCTGTTACGTTCCACAAAATATATAATGCACACAGACGTCATCCGTATTTTTTGCAGATCTGTTTTTTGTGCACCACAAAATACATACGGTCGTGTGCATGAGTCCTAAAGCTCAGCTTTTCTCCCTCTGTCATATACTGCTCTCAGGGCAGCATAAATATCTGAAAGGTTTGCTTTAAAGGGGTTATCCAATTTCTGAAACAGCCCCTCCATGTGCTGGGCCCCTCACAAGTAATATACTTACCCCTCTCCTCACTCCCGGCGCCGCTCTTTCTCCCTGTACACGGATGAAAACATCCAGTGTCGGGGGAGGGGATCAGTGGCAGGCAGGGACGGGGACAAGTCTCCCTGGCATCACCAGCGATACTAGGGAGGCTCGTCCCCATCGCTGCCTGCCATTGGCTGCTCCCCCCCAATATCGGATGTTTTCATCTGTGTACAGGGAGAAGAAGCAGTGGCGGGGACCAGGAGCGGCGCCGGGAGTGGGGTAAGTATATTCCCACGGAGGGACCCGACAAATGGGGGATGGGGGGGCTATTCTAGATACTGGGTAACCACTTTAAATAAATACTGAATGAAATTGTTCAGAATTAATATATGTATGTCATGTCAATTTTTAAATGTCTTCCTCTTATAAGTCTTGTTATCACAGCAGGTTCACAAAGCTCAGTGCAAATTATGTCTATGTCCTAATACATTTTAGGAGTTTCTTCACCTTCCAGAGCTGTTGCCTCTCCTTCTGGGATATGTGTAATCAGCACTAATTCTACCACTAACAATTGGTATCTGCCGTTAATTCCGTTAATTCCAATTATTGCTTTGACACGTGCAGTTTTACCCTGTCTGCATTCATCCATTTGGTTATTTGTAACTCATTCTGATAGCTCATTTTCGTAAAAGCAAATGTGTTAATTGAGCAAATTTTTAAAGGGGTGATAAGAATGCTCTTGCTACACCCTCTGGCCATTTAACACACCCTTTAACTGTAAGTGTTGATGTGGAATATCGCTGTGTGATCTGTGTGGTCTGGTGGTAAGAAGCCCCCAACATGTGTATATGTTTCGCTATGTTATATTTCATGTTGTTATTTTAGACGTACTATTCACACATAAATCAGAATTCTGACTGCAATGGAAACCTTGCCACATACACACACTAGTATTATCTTTATTTGGCAGCACAACTTAGTATAATATTAAAAACAATGTTGCTTTTACTGTTTATATACGGCATGTATATATGTGTCATGCTTGTGGCTTGTGATTTACATTGCGTTTAAGGCTGCATTTACACGTCTGTGCAACACGGACTGTGTGATACCGGACTGGCACCCTGCTTAGAGCAGGAGCGCACGGCGTCATTGGTCCCTATGACGCCGTGCGATTCCTGCTGCCGCCACAGTACAGTAATACACTTGTATAGATCATAGGAGTCTACTACAGTGCAGCGGCGGCAGCAGGAAGCGCACGGCATCATAGCAACGAATGACGCCATGCGCTCCTGCACTAAGCAGGGTGCCAGTCCGGTATCACACGGTCTGTGTTCCACGGACGTGTGAATGCAGCCTAACCCCTCCTATTTTGATTTTTGATTTTTTTCCTCCCCATCTTCCAAAAGCCATAGTTTTTTGTTCTTGTGGCATAGTAGGATTATAGTTATAGAAAATTTACTTATGTTTTATTGGTATTTAAAAAACAACCTTTGGAAAAAAAAAATTTTCTTTGCATTGTCTTATTCTGACACCTATAACCTTTTTTATATTTGCAGAGGTGTGTGAAGACTTGTTTTTTGTAGGGCAAGCTGTGGTTTTTATTAGTATCATTTTATGGTACATTTGACTTTTTGATCACTTTTTTGGGGGAAAGTGAGATGTCCAAAGAAACTGCGTATCGGCCATTTTATATCTTCACTGTATATGAAATTTTTATTTTTTAATAGTTTGGACATTTTCGAATGTGGTGATACCAATTTTATTTATTTTTTATTTTGTAAAATTGGGAAAAGGGGGAATTCTTTACTTACTTTTACTGTAATTTTTTGTCCCCTTAGGGGACTTGAATATGTGATCATTTGGGCGCTCATACCATAGACTGCATACTATTGCAGTCTGTGGGGTTTTACAGGCTTAACAAGGCCACAGGCAGGATTTAACAGGCAGTTTTCTATGGCAGGCTTGGGAGACTAAGGCCCTATTCACACATCCGCAATGTCGTCTGCATGTATTCCGCAATTCTGCGGAATTCATGCGGAACCATTGATTGTGAATGGGGCACGGAACGATGCGAAGAGCACACACTGTGCTCTCCGCATCAGTTTTTGCGGAGCGTGCCGCCGATCTTACGGCCGCAGCTCCGCAAAAAAGTAGAGCATGTCCTATTCTTGCCCGCAATTGCGGACAAGAATAGACATTTCTATGGGGCTGCCGGCCGGGTGTGTTTATGCGGATCCATAAACACTACGGACGTGTGAATAAGGCCTTACTCATCGATAGGCTATCAATATCAAATCAGAAGGGGATGGAAAAGGACTTAGGAGTTTTAGTGGAAAGCAAACTAAACTGTAGAAACCAGTGTCAAACAGCTGCTGCTAAGGACAATAAGATTACGTAGTGCATCAAAAGGGGCATAGATGCACATGGTGAGAACATAGTCCTGCCACTTTACAAATCACTAGTCAGACCACACATGCAGTACTGTGTACAGTTCTGGGCTCCTGTGAACAAAGCAGGCATATCAGAGCTGCAGAGGGTTCAGGAGGGCAACTAAAGTAATAACTAGAATGGGTGGACTACAGTACCCTGAAAGATTAGGTTTATTTACTTTAGAAAAAAGACGACTGAGGGGAGATCTAATAACTATGTATAAATATATCAGGGGTCAGTACAGAGATCTCTCCCATCATCCCCAGGACTGTCACTGTGACGAGGGGACGTCCTCTGCGTCTGGAGGAAAGAAGGTTTCTACACAAACATAGAAGAGGATTCTTTAGGGTAAGAGCAGTGAGACTATGGAACTCTCTGCCTGAGGAGGTGGTGATGGTGAGTACAATAAAGGAATTCAAGAGGGGCCTGGATGTATTTCTGGAGTGTAATAATATTACAGGCTATAGCTACTAGAGAGGGGCCATTGATCCAGGGAGTTATTCTGATTGCCTGATTGGAGTCGGGATAGAATTTTTTCCACTAAAATGATGAAAATTGGCTTCTACCTCATATTTTTATTTTTTTTGCCTTTCTCTGGATCAACTTGCTGGATGACAGACTGAACTGGATGGAAGGATTTTTTTTTTTTTAGCCTTACAAACTATTTTACTATTTTATTATGATCCAGGCATATTCCAAATATATAAAAGTTCAACTATACAGCTGTGACCAAAAGTTTTGAGAATGACACACATTTTGCTTTCCATAAAGTTTGTTGCTTGAGTTTTTATAGTGGCAGTTTGCATTAACTCTAGACTGTTATGAAGCGTGATCAGATAAATTGCAATTAATTGCAAAGTAATTCCTTGCCATGAAAGTTTTCTTAATAAAAAAAATATATTTTCACTGCATTTCAGCCCTGCCACCAAGTGACCTGCCAATATTTGAAGTAATTTTAACTAATTTCATTTTAACATTTCAACTAATTTCAGTGATCTCTTTAGCTCCTGGGAAAGTGTTAATGAGGACAAAGCAGCTGATATCACTCTGTCATGCCGATTGAATTAGAAGAGCAGACTGGTTGCTTTAAAAGGGAAGGGTGTTTCTGTTAACTATCTCCAAGAAAGCGCATACAGTCATCATTGCTTTGCATCACTAGGGCTTCATGGGCAAGGACATTGCTGCTTGTACGATTGCACTGAAGTCATCCATTTATTGGATTATCAAGAACATCAAGGAGTGAAATTTGATTGCTATGAAGAAGTTATCAGGGTGCTCAAGAAAGTCCAGAAAGTGCAAGGACTGACTTCTGAAGAGGATTTATCCACAGTATTGGGTCACCACCCGTGCAGAGCTTGCTCAGCAATAGCAGCAAGAAGGTGTAGGTGCATCTGTATTTACAGTGAGACGAAGGCTTTTGGAGTATAGCCTGGTGTCAAGAAGGGCAGCAAAGAAAGCACTTCTCTTCAAGAAAAACATCAAGGATAGACTAACATTCTACATGAAGTGCAGGAATTATACTGGAGAGGACTGGGGTAAAGGTGAGCCCTGAGTCCTGTGTCATGCCAACAGTTTAAGCATCCTGAGACCATTAAAATTGTGTCTCCATGGCCAGGAAAACACAGAAATTGTGATACACTCCCAACAATGATTAAGCAAGAATTGGGTTGCCATTAGTCAGGGTTTGGAGGAGAAGCTGATATCCAGCATGCCAGGGCGAATTGCAGATGTCTTTAAAAAGAAGGATAAACACTATAAATATTGAGTTTTTACATAAACTTGATATATTTATAGTTGTACTACAGTATACCATAGAAACATCTGACCTAAGATCTAAAAACATTGAAGAAGAACATTTTGTGAAAACCAGAATTTGTGTCAGTGTCAAAACTTTTGGCCACAACTATGCAATGATAAGGATAATTCACAAGTGGAAAACATTCAAACTGCCTAACAAACTCCCATGGGGTCAGAGACCCCGTTGCAGGGCACTAAGGGGTAAGACAAAATGTAGTTAGTGACAGGCCGAGGTCATGCAATATGGTAAATGGTCCGAGGTCAGGACAGGCAGCGTAGGGTCAATACGGATATCAGGCACAGGTCATGCAGCGGAGGGCCAGAATCCTGTACACTGGCAAAAGAGTCAGTACACAGGCAGACACAAGAATACAGAGCAACTTCACAGGAACTTAGCAAGCTAAGGAGCCTATTGCTCAAGCACCTTCCGACAGTGGAAGGTGCCTTAAATACTCCAGTTATATTAATTTATCCCCTATATCGAGTTGAGCGGACATCTGGAAGTTCAGGTTTGTGACCCGAACTTGACCCCGAACCCCATTGAAATCAATGGGGACCCGAACTTTTGGGAACTAAAATGGCTCTACAAGAGCCATGAAA
Organism: Bufotes viridis; assembly: GCA_033119425.1. Classification (NCBI taxonomy): domain Eukaryota; kingdom Metazoa; phylum Chordata; class Amphibia; order Anura; family Bufonidae; genus Bufotes; species Bufotes viridis. Next base: position 43,396,282 of record CM065599.1, read on the forward strand.
AGGGCTAGAGGGCTACAAAAGGCTACAAGATGTTGGAAAGTGCCCTGCAAACAAATGTGGATATGGAAATGACTTAAAATAAAATAAAATAAATAAAAATTAAAAATAATAATCCTGAACAAGGTGGAGGAGGTCCATATAGAGTAGGAGGTTGAGGAGGTTGTGGACGTGGCAGTGTAGGTGGAAGCGGCAGTGGAGGAGGAGGTAGCTAACACAGTTTTTTGTTTCTATTTTTAATTTTTTTAATTTTATTTGGGTAGACCACAAAACATTGTGGAATATGCAAAAAAAACACAAAGAAAAAGTGCGCTGGAGTATAACAATGGCTGTGTGAGGCTGATATACATGTCTATTCTGCACAAGGTACGGACAAGTCCTGTGGGATCCATGCCTGTTTTTTTTTTAATGAACGCGAGTTTGTCCACATTGGCTGTGGACAGACGGCTGCGCTTGTCTGTGATAACGCACCCTGCTGTGCTAAACACATGTTCAGACAATAAACTGGCTGCAGGGCAGGCCAGCACCTCCAAGGCATAAAGGGCAAGCTCAGGCCATGTGTCCAATTTGGAGACCCAGAAGTTGAATGGGGCGGACCCATCAATCAGTACGTGTAGGCGTGTACACACATACTGTTCCACCATGTTGCTGAAATGCTGCCTCCTGCTAAGACGTTGCATATCAGCTGGGGGTGCTGGTTATTGTGGTGTGGTGACAAAGCATTGCCACATTTCGGCCATGCTAACCCTGCCTTCTGAGGTGCTGGCGGTGCATTGTCGACCTCTTCCTCCTCCTCTGCCTTCGCCTTGAGCTTCCACTGAGGCCCCGGTGTCAGGTGGGAATGCCATTAGCCACGCGTCTACCAGCGTGCGCTTGTAGTCACGCATTTTCCGATCACGCTTCAGTGAGCGAATTAAGGATGGCACTTTGTCCTTGTAACGGGGATCCAGCAGGGTGACCACCCAGTAATCAGCACAAGTTAGAATGTGGGCAACTTGTCGGTCGCTGCGCAGGCACTGCAGCATGTAGTCACTCATGTGCGCCAGGCTGCCCAGAGGCAAGGACAAGTTGTTCTCTGTGGGAGGTGTATCGTCTGTGTCCTCTGTATCCCCCCAGCCACACACAAGTGATGGCGATGAGCTTATTTGGGTGCCACCCTGCTGTGAATATGGTTCCTCCTCATCCTCCAGACCTGTGCCCTTGCTCGACAATTGTGTACCTGGCCTATGTTGGTGTAGGAACCCACCCTCCGAGCCACTTGTGAATGACTGGCCTGATAACCGTGGAAATTATCTCTCTTTCTTCTCCTCTTCCTCCTGTGCCACATCCTCTTCCTCATCGCCCGAGACATAAAAGTGGGATAGTAGACATAGAAGTGGGATAGTAATGCTGAGAACGGCGTCATCGGCACTGGCCATGTTGGTGGAGTACTTGAAGCAGCACAACAAGGCACACATGATTTCAGGGATTTACGTCAAAAGCTTAGGGCAAGGACCTAAAAGGTAGTATTTTCCGAGATACTGCCTGTACCAAGAGCCACACAAGAAAAGCAGCGGAAGATTAGGGAGAATAACAAATGGCTCAAGAACTGGTGTAGGAAGGAGGGGGTTGAGTTCCTGGAGAACTGGGCCGACTTCTCTGTTGGCTACAGGCTCTATCGTAAGGACGTGCATACACCTCAATGGGGAAGGGGCAGCTGTGTTGGGGAGAAAGATGGCTAGAGGGTTGGAGGAGTGTTTAAACTAGGGACTGGGGGGGAGGGTAATTACGTTATAGGAGGGGAAGATAGTGCAGTTAGAGACCGGCAGCCAGGTAGTGGGACTGGGGAAGGAATGGAAGGAGGGACTAGAACAGTTCAGATGGAAAGGTGTAGGGTTAAAAATATACAAAAACCTCTTAATTGTATGTATACTACTGCCAAAAGCCTGACTAATAAAACTGGGGAACTGGAATTAGTGATGTGTGAGGAGGACTATAATATTGTGGGAATAACTGAGAAATGGCAGTTAATGTACAAGGTTAGAGTCTGTTTAAAAAGGATCGTCAAAACCGGAGGGGTCTGCCGTTATGTAAAGTCCTGTCTAAAGCCCACAGTCCGAGAAGATATAAGTGAGGGACATGAACATCTGGAGTCACTGTGGGTAGAGATACATGGAGCCAAAAACAATAATAAATTACTAATAGAGTTTACTTTAAACCACCCGCACAATAAAATATCTATTTTTGCAGATGACACTAAACTGTGTAAAGTAATTAACACTGAAGAGGACAGTTTTCTGCTACAGAGGGATCTGGATAGATTGGAGGCTTGGGCAGAGAAATGGCAGATGAGGTTTAACACTGACAAATGTGAAGTTATGCACATGGGAAGGAATAATGCAAGTCACCCGTACATATTAAATGGTAAAACACTCGGTAACACTGACATGGAAAAGGATCTAGGAATTTTAATAAACAGCAAATTAAGCTGCAAAAACCAGTGTCATAGATGCCCGTGATGAGAACATAATCCTAATACTTTACAAATCACTAGTCAGACCACACATGGAGTACTGTGTACAGTTCTGGGCTCCTGTGAACAAGGCAGACATAGCAGAGCTGGAGGGGGTTCAGAGGAGGGCAACTAAAGTAATAACTGGAATGGGGCAACTACAGTACCCTGAAAGGTTATCAAAATTAGGGTTATTCTGATTCACTGATTCAAAGACGACTGAGGGGAGATCTAATAACTATGTATAAATATATCAGGGGTCAGTACAGAGATCTCTCCCATCATCTATTTATCCCCAGGACTGTGACTGTGACGAGGGGACATCCTCTGTGTCTGGAGGAAAGAAGGTTTGTACACAAACATAGAAAAGGATTCTTCACGGTTAGAGCAGTGAGGCTATGGAACTCTCTGCCAGAGGAGAGAAAATAGCAGTGTTGAACAACACTGCTTGAAAAAGGTGCCATAGAGAGCACTGAAACGTCTCTATTACTCGGTGAATAAACCACCCTTTTTTTCACCATTTTGGATGTGCCGTGGATTTACTATTTTCTATATTTTTAGAAGCAAGTGGGATACTTCTACAGCTACTGGCACTCCATTACATATCGCATTGTGTAAGCTGTGCGGTCCTTTACCATTGTCTATATAAATATATATATATATAATATATATATATATATATATACACACATTGCAACCCTTCCTCAACAGTCGGGAAGGAATTTTTTCCCCCTTAAGTGGGGAAAATTGGCTTTTGCCTCACAGGTTTTTTTTGCCTTCCTCTGGATCAACTTGTAGGAAACAGTCCGAACTGGATGGACAAATGTATTTTTTCGGTCTTATATACTATGTTACTATGTTACCTAACAAACCAGAGTCCACAGAAAATCTGTTACTAAACAAGATAGACAAGGTCGCAAATCATAATGAGGTGGTTATTATGGGGGACTTCAACTAACCAGATATAGACTGGGAAACTGAAAGCTGTACATCGCATAAAGGAAACAGGTTCTTGGCAAAACGACTTAAAAAGATTAAAATAGACAAATTGACAGGACCTGATGGCATACACCCCCATATCCTAAGGGAATTAACTAATGTCATAGCCAGACCCTTATTTCTGATATTTAAGGACTCTATACTGACAGGGAATGTTCCACAGGATTGGCGCATAGCAAATGTGGTGCGAATATTCAAAAAGGGTCCAAAAACAGAGCCCGAAAACTATAGGCTGGTCAGTTTAACATCTGTTGTGGGTAAACTGTTTGAAGGTTTTCTGAGAGATGCTATCTTAGAGGATCTCATCGGAAATAAGCAAATAACACCATATCAGCATGGCTTCATGAGGGATCGGTCATGTCAAACTAATTTAATGTTTCTATGAGGAGGAAAGTTCTAAACTTGACAGCATGGAATCAATGGATGTCGTATATCTGGACTTCTCCAAAGCATTTGACACTGTACCGCATAAAAGGTTAGTATATAAAATGAGGATGCTCGGACTGGGAGAAAATGTCTGTAAGTGGGTAAGTAACTGGCTGAGAGATGGTGATTATTTACGGTACACACTCAGATTGGGCAACTGTCAATAGTGGGGTACCTCAGGGGTCAGTACTGGGCCGTATTCTTTTCAATATATTTATTAATGATCTTGTAGAAGGCTTGCATAGTAAAATATTAATTTTTGCTGATGACACTAAACGGTGTAAAGTAATTAACACTGAAAAAGACTGCTACAGAGGGGTCTGGATAGACTGTGACTGTGATGAGGAGACATCCTCTGCGTCTGGAGAAATGAAGGTTTGCACACAAACATAGAAGAGGATTCTTCACGGTAAGAGCAGTGAGACTATGGAACTCTCTGCCTGAGGAGGTGGTGATGGTGAGTACAATAAAGGAGTTCAAGAGGGGCCTGGATGTATTTCTGGAGTGTAATAATATTACAGGCTATAGCTACTGGCGATGGGTCGTTGGTCCAGGGAGTTATTCTGATTGCCTGATCGGAGTCAGGAAGGAATTTTTTATTCCCCTTAAGTGGGAAAAATTGGCTTCTTTCTCACAGGTTTTTTTTTTGCCTTCCTCTAGATCAACTAGCAGGATGACAGGCCGAACTAGATGGACAGATATCTTTTTTCGGCCTTATGTACTATGTTACTATGTTACTAGGTCTCGCATTAAGGCCTACTCAGTGGCAGTAAAGTGGTACTGTTCCGCAGAGCAACTCATCCATGCGTGCAGCTGAAACTCCACTATCACCTGCTGCTGCTCTCCAGCATGTGCAAGGTGGAGTTCCACCTTGTGGGCACATCGCATATGAGGCGGTGAGCGGGAAGGCCGAAGTTACACTGCAGTGCAGACAGGCGACCAGCAGCATGGTGAGAAAGCTGAAAGTACGCAGAGACGGCCCGTACTTTCTGCAGCAGCTCTGACAGATCAGGGTAGTTTTTCAGGAATTTCTGCACCACCAAATTCAACACATTAGTCAGGCAAGGGATGTGCGTCAAACCTGCTAGGCCCAGAGCTGCTACGAGATTTCGTCCATTATCGCACACCACCAGGCCGGCTTGAGACTTAGTGGCACCAACCAAGCTCTTGCACGGTGTTGGGTTTGTCCCCCAAATAGATGAGTTTCCAAACTGCCTGCTGTCGTTTCCCCCTGGCTGTGCTGAAGTTGGTGGTAAAGGTGTTACACTGAACGGATGAGGAGGTGGTAGAGGAAGAAGAGGAGTAGGAGGAGGAGGTAACAAAGAAAGATGCCCTGCAATCCTCGGTGGTGGAAGGACATGCGCCAAACAGCTACCTGCCTCGGGCCCAGCCGCCACTGCATTTACCCAGTGTGCTGTTAGGGAGATATAACGTCCCTGTCCGTGCCTACTGGTCCATATATCGGTAGTTATGTGGACCTTACCACAGATGTCGTTGCGCAGTACACACCTGATTTTGTCCCCCACTTGGTTGTGCAGGTAAGGGATGGCTCGCCTGGAAAAGTAGTGGCGGCTGGGAACGACGTACTGTGGGACAGCCACCGCAATAAGGTTTTTAAAACTCTCCGTCTCCACCAGACGGAATGACAGCATTTCACAGGCCAGCAATTTTGAAATGCTGGCATTCAGGGCCAGGGATCGCCGGTGGGTAGGGGGGTACTTCCTCTTTCGCTTCCTCTTTCGCTTGGGAGATGGACAGCTAAACGCTTCCATGGGACACAATGGTGCTGCTTATTGAAGGTGACGGACGTGGTAGCGTTGCCGCCACATCCTTCGTTTGTCGGGTGGCCATTGCCACTGTCACTCCAGAGGTTGGGGAAGAGGCCAGACTGCAGCAGAAGAGGGAGCAGGAGGATCCTGAGACCTTTCTTGGTATTTGAGGTGTTTACTCCACTGCAGCTCGTGCTTTGCACTTAGATCTTTGATCATGCAGGTTGTTCTCAGGTTTAGAATAGTGTTGAGCGCGAACATTCGAAAAGCGAATTTTTTTAGCGAATATCGGCACTTCGCTAATTCGCGAATATTTCGAATATAGCGCTATAAATTCGCTATTTCGAATATTGGTTTTTTTTTTGTTTTTTTTTTAGTTATATTTTTTTCTTTCCTACTTCCCAAAAGTAGTTCTTACCTGTCCTGAGGATTCCTGGCTTCCTGGCTGCTCTAGTCAGTTCCCGTTGCCGCTTCTGCCGACTTCCGTGCTCATGTGGAGCGTCCCCATCCATGGGAGAATCTCCATATACTAAAATGTACTGTCGGATTTGAGGAATTACGTTGAAATCGCAATGCGATTAATTCAAGTTATATTAATCGCATTGCGATTACAACTTAGCACTGCTATCTTACATAGGCTAGAATAACGAATATGGAATATAGCTATGCACTAGCAGTGCTAAGTTGAAATCGCAATGCGAATACTAAGTTAAATTAATCGCATTGCGATTTCAACTAACACTGCTGCTATATTCCATATTCGTTAACTTCGTTCATTCTAGCAAGCTGACCCATTATAAACCCAGCTCTAAGTTGAAATCGCAATGCGATTAATATAACTTGAATTAATCGCATTGCGATTTCAACGTAATTCCTCAAATCCGACAGTACATTTTAGTATATGGAGACGTTCCCATGGTGATGGGGACGCTCCATGAGCACAGAAGTTATGGTTGGCTTGGTAGAATTAGCGAATAGCGAATATGACGAATGTATTCGTCATATTCCTCAAAACGAATAGCAGTATTCTACATCTTCGTTTTAGCTACCTATTAGTCAACTTCGCTAATTCTAGCAATCAAATAGGAAGGTTGACTGACTATAGAGACAGCTGTGTTAAATTAGCTATGCGATTTTTTTTTAATACAATAATTATATTACTTGATAAAATTATTATAAGTATTCTATTTATTAAAAAAAAAAAAAATCGCATAGCGAATTTAACACAGCTGTCTCTATAGTCAACCTTCCTATTTGATTGCTAGAATTAGCGAAGTTGACGAATAGGTAGCTAAAACGAAGATGTAGAATACTTCGTTATCTTCGTTTTGAGGAATAGACGAATACATTCGTCATATTCGTCATCCTCGCTAATTCTAGATATGAAACCAATAGGAAAGTAGCCTTAAGTACAAATCGCAATATGCGATTATTTAAATCGCATGTTAATCGCGATAACTAGAAAAAATGACGAATATTCGATTTCGACGAATATGAAACGAATATTCATTCGAATATTCGCGAATTTCGTCGAAATCGAATATGGCACCTGCCGCTCATCACTAGTTTAGAACATTTATACCTCGCTTTAGGCTCTGATTGCACAGCGTGCAAACCATTCGTGTCTTGTCGTCAGCACATTGTGTGTAGAACTGCCACGCCGGGGAACTCCTTGGAGCTGGCTTTGGTGTGCTCGGTCCTTGGGTGCGGTGGGCAGTAGCAGGCGTACTGTCTAGGGGATGGCCGCTCTGCTTCTGCACCCTGCTCCCTCTTTTGCTGTGCTTCAATCCTCTGATGCTTTAAAATAAACTACAATTCCTTGCAAGTAAGTGAAGTGCCGGTCTTTTCTTCGCCTTTTGCTGTGCTGGTGGGTCTGTGCGACCACCGTCTTTTCCTCGGAACTGCACAGGTCACTCGCATTACCTTGATTCCATTTGGGTCTAGGACCTGATTGTTCTCCATATCATCTTCCACCCACTCTTCACCCCTTCCCTCCTTGTCGGTTTGCACACTGCAGAAAGCCGCAGCAGTTCGTACCTGTGTTTCGCCATCATCACAGACGTGCTGCGGTTGTCTTCCCATGTCGTCATCCTCAAACATAAGTGGTTGGGCATCGGTGCACTCAATCTCTTCCACTTCAGGGGCAGGGCTAGGTGGATGGCCTGGGAAAACCCTTCCAGCAGAGTCATCAAAATGCATAAGAGACTGCTGCATGACTTGGGGCTCAGACTGCTTGGCTGATTTGCAAGGGGGTGAGGTGCAAGATAGATGCTCACGGCCTGCAGGTGCCAACTCTGAGCTTTCAGCATTGGACCGGGTGGGAGACAATGTCAAGGTACTGGAGGCACTGTCAGCCACCCAATCTACTAGCACCTGTACGTGTTCTGGCCTCACCATTCGTAGAGCGGCATTGGGGCCTGATAAATAACGCTGAAAGTTCTGTCGCCTCCTCTCTCCTGAGGAAGGTGTTTCACTTGGGCGTGTAGCTGGCACACAACGACCACGTCCTCTCCCTGCAACAGGAACTCCACTACCAGCACCACAACCAAGGCCACGTCCCTTATTTGACGTTCTCCCCATTATTTGCATTCACCCACCAAACTAACAGATGGTTTATCTCAGGTGACAATTTAGTTGCCAATACTCAACAATTAAGTTCACTAACAGTAGGCAGTGTTGGTGTCATAAATAGAATACATTTCTTTATGTCACACAACAGTGTAACGGAGCAATTCAATACAATTACTTCACTATCACAAAAAATGTGAATTTTCCAACCAACAATGTAAAAGCCAAAGTTAAAGGTTTAATTGGTCAGAAATGTAGCGTAGGATTCAAATGTGCTATCTAGCGCAAAACCTGTGTTTTTTGCAAACAACAATAAAAATGCAGTATGTTACTGTTTTGTTGGAATATCAGAAATGCAGCGTAGGATCCTAATGCGCTATCTAGCACAAAAACTGTGTTTTTTACAAACAACAATAAAAATGCAGTATGTTACGGTTTTATTGGAATATCAGAAATGCAGCGTAGGACGCAAATTTGCTATCTAGCACAAAAACTGTGTTTTTTATAGCAGCAATGTAACTGCAGTATCATGGGCGTAGCTAGAAATGACTGGGCCCCATAGCATTTTTTTTTATGCCCCCCCCGCCCCCGCAGCATGAGGTAGGTCCGATCGCCCCTACTCCACTCACTGCCTCCCTCATACTTACCTTTCTGTTCCTCCTGGCTGGGACTTTAGCGCACCCTCGATGCAGGGATGGATGCTGGCAGAGAGGCAGCTGCAGCTGGGATGTCACGTCACACTCGAGTCAGCCACTCCTCCTTCCTTTCTGGCCGGAGGTTCCGGAACTACAGATTAATTGTCGGGTCCGACCAAGAAAAGGCATAACCTATTGCGAAATAAATAAGTCCCCTCACCGGCTGCCTCTGCTGCCAGCGAGGCGGGCCCTTTGTACCGATACACTTATTTAAGTACTTACCGATACCAATTACCGATACCAAGTGGGTGTTCACGGCTGGTTTGGGGTTTCTGGGGTGAGTTTTTTTTAATACCCTACCTGTGGATCTGTGGATGACACTTATGGGAGATATGTGGATGACACTTATGGGGGACCTGTGGGGTACACTTATGGGGGACCTGTGTATGACACTTATGGGAGACCCGTGGGTGACACTCATGGGGGACCCGTGGGTGACACTCATGGGGGACCCGTGGGTGACACTCATGGGGGACCCGTGGGTGACACTCATGGGGGACCCGTGGGTGACACTCATGGGGGACCCGTGGGTGACACTCATGGGGGACCTGTGGGTGACACTCATGGGGGACCTGTGGGTGACACTCATGGGGGACCTGTGGGTGACACTCATGGGGGACCTGTGGGTGACACTCATGGGGGACCTGTGGGTGACACTCATGGGGGACCTGTGGATGACACTCATGGGGGACCTGTGGATGACACTTATATAGCATCTTATGCTATATGTAACATCCACAGATCTCCCACAGACACTATGCTGACACTGCAGTGGGGAGGCAGGAGTAGGGGACACTCGCGGCAGGCCGGTGCTGTGACACTGCTGCTTCCTCTAATACACTGGCCCCGCTCCTATACCACAGTCATGTAATTAAATCTGTAAAAGTAGCGGCAACCCAGGGGTAGTTAATATGGTACTTACTAACAGAGGCATACACAACTGATCCATGGGGCCCCCTCCCCGTCGTCGCCCCCATCAGACCTCAGATCAGCCCAAAGACAGTCGACCCCCATCAGACCCCCACTCTGTCCCCATCAGCTCAGGGCCCAGGCCAGGCACTATTCCTCGCCAGAAGTCTCGCTCCTCTGTGCCTTCCCGACAGGCACTGCACAGCGTGCAGCATCAGGTCATAGTGTGCGCACTACGTCCTGACGCTGTACGCGCTCAGGACAGTAAAGCGCCGGCCAGGGAGGGTAAGTATAAAGGGGCGGATGACCCGCCAGAAACGAGGGGAAGAGCACTGGGCCCAGGGACGGGTATACAGCACTACTGCAGGCAGGGCCGTCTTTGATATTGAGTGGACCCTGGGCAAGAATTTACTTGGGTCCCCTGGATCGTGATTGATAATGCTCCATGCCTCTCTGTCATCTTTTCAATACAAAATCACAGTAAGATAAAGTTTTAACCCTGATTTTGGATCAAATAGATCACAGAGAGGCACAGAGCGTTATCCATCATGTTACTGCTCTGTGTCTCTGCTGTCCAGAGCGGGGCTTGGCTCTCTTCACTCAGCAGAGTAGCCACACGGAATCCACTTGTGTGAAAGAGCCCCAAGCCCAATGCATGGCTACACTGAAATCACCAGCAGGGGGCTATGTGCTGGCCTGTAAGACTGAGCCATGCCAATGTATAGCAGGGTAATCTAGGACATTTCCCCTAAGTGTTACCACACAGTACTAATGCAGTAGTTATGCCCAGATATTTGCCCGCTCACAGTAGTTATGCCCGCATATGTGCCCCCTTACAGTAGTTATGCCCAGATATGTGCCCCCTAACAGTGGTTATGCCCAGATATGTGCCCCCTCACAGTGGTTATGCCCAGATATCTGCCCCCTCACAGTGGTTATGCCCAGATATGTGCCCCCTCCCAGTAGTTATGCCCAGATATGTGCCCCCTCCCAGTAGTTATGCCCGGATATGTGCCCCCTCACAGTAGGTATGCCCAGATATCTGCCCCCTCACAGTGGTTATGCCCAGATATGTGCCCCCTCACAGTAGTTATGCCCGGATATGTGCCCCCCCATAGTAGTTATGCCCGGATATGTGCTCCCTCACTGTAGTTATGCCCGCATATGTGCCCCCTCACAGTAGTTATGGCCAGATATGTGTAAATAATTTGACCCCCTCTTCAGCCCCTCCAGCATACAATACCATGTAAATAATCCCCCATCATAGTTCTATGTAAATAATATCCTCCCCCCAGCTCCTCCAGCATTGTCTTATGTAAATATCACCCCCCTCCAGCATACAGTCCCTTCAGAACCCAAGTAAACATAACAGTGAATCTTCTCCACTGTCCACAGACTGACCTGCAGCTTCTGCTCCTTTCTCCTTGGTCTGTATCTCCTGCACATTGTGAAGCTCCGCCCCCTGCATGATGAGGCTCCACCCCTTCCCATGATACCTAGAGCCACTCCATTCTAGTGCCGGAGGGGAAGGGAGCCAGAGGCATTGAAGTGCTTGCTGCCTCTGGAGCCCCCCTCCCCAGGATCCGCCAGTGAGCATTACTGCAGGGCAGCAGGGGTCCAGAAGCAGCCAGGTGGCCATGAATATGAAAAAATACTCAGCCGCAGGCCGGGCCCCCAGTGGCGTAGGGCCCCATAGCCATTGCTATGGCTGCTATGGTGATTCCTACGCCACTGTGCAGTATGTAACGGTTTAATTGAACTGTCAGAAAAGCAGCATAGCCTGTAAATTTACTATCTAGCAAAAAAGTGTGCTTTTTTTAGCAGCAAGTTAACTGCAGTATTTAACGGTTTTATTGGACTGTCAGATATGCAGTGGCAGACAAAATCGCTTTGGGTCACAAAAATGTGTGACAGACTAATGTAATTGAATAATTTTCCACTGCCAGGTATGCACTGCAGGCCACAGGGGTACTTGACCGGCCAAAATAGGGAATTTGTCCTCCACTGAGCTACCAGAGCAGAATTAAAGTAATGTCCCTGGCACACATGCAGTTCACATGCAGTTGCAAGTGCACTGCACTTGCAAAAATGGCCGCCAACGCTCACCAAACTAGCAGATGGATTAAAAGTTATTTTTCAGTATCACTGAGCTCAGGGCTGGGTACAAAAATGTAGCATAGCACCCTCAATAATTGCTGTAGTTTGAAAATTAAACAACACCAAGTACACCAGAATTCTTCCCTAATCTCTCCCTCACAGCAGCAGCATCCTAACCCTACACTGAGAAGAGCAGAGTGACGTGCGGTTCTACATGACTCCAGCCTATATAGAGGCTGGGTCACATGCTGCACTTGGCCAATCATAGCCATGCCATTAGTAAGCATGGCTATGATGGCTTCTAAGGGCAGACAAGTGAAACGCTTGTTGGTTGGCTGCCCTTCAGCCTTTCAAAAAGCACCAAGAAATCGCCGAACACCGAACCCGAACTTTTACGTGTCTGGCTACCAAAAACCTAAAGTTCGGTACGAACCCGAACTTTACAGTTCACTCAACCCTATCCCTATACAGAGGATATAGCAGACCCAGCAGCCGGCCCTGCTGGATAGAGGCGACTACAGGCTTTAGGGCGAGGTCAGCAGGCCAGCATCATCCCTACTATCACCACTAGTAGTGATATGAGGGACACTAATTGCTCAGCGATATCTGCAGCACATCCTGCGGTCACATATGTTACCTCTCATGGCAGAGCTTTTAGCTGAAATTTTTCAGCAGAATAATGTTTGGCCACATATGGCAAGGGTTTCACGTGTCTCTGCCAGACGTTGAGACCGGGGCCTGGTTGGTGGTTTGATTCTTGACTAACTTTGCAACTCTTCTGGGCTCCAAGCTATCTTGAACCTTTGTCTTCTCATTGTCTCTAGCTACTGGAGGTCTGTTCATGCCAGGAAGGTTGCCCCCAGAAGTATCTTGGTCAATGAGCAGCCAATACCGCACTTGCAGCAATCTTGACAGGATTCGTCTCCAGGTGGAGAGGAATTGTTTTCAATGTATGCTTTCTCCATCGCAACACAACGTTCTTGAATACACAGAAGACTGGCCGATTCCCTCCTGTTGTAGACAAAATTTTAATTTTATTACTAAATGTATTAAATATTTTATTATTAAATTAATTAAACATGATATGGCCTTCTTTTAATTTCCATGATGACTGGGAACCCGTGATGTTTTCACTGGACGATGAGAAGACTGGCCGATTCTCTCCTATCTTAGGCAACATGTAATGTTTATTAGTAAATTAATTAAATATTTAATATTAACTTGAACCAAAACTTGATTAAAATTATAAGAAAGTATACTTAAATTCGTCAAAACTGACCAAATAACTCAAGTATGAACTCAGCCTTACAGGTCCATATTAGTGTCAAGAAGAATTGCACTCCTTTTACACCCTCATCAGCTGATTCCACATAGATGTCTACAGAACCTGTTCTATTAAACGCTTATACAAGTAGAGCCCCCCGACAGAGTGGAGTGGGTGCCAACAGTAAGTTTGTGTTCACATCACCGATTAATTTGCCCTTCCTCTGATCCGTCAGAACAATATCCCACAAAAAGGGATCCTGTCTGGGGAGCATACGCCTTCACTCGGTCAGCATTTGCTCAGTAATCCATGAGTATTGCTAATGCCCAAAAAAACAGGAGTGGATCCAAAACAGAGATGACACGTGAAAGTAATATTTGCATGTCTTCTGTGTTTTGTACCCACTCCTGCTTTTGGCTACCAAATTATAAGCCAATTCTGATGGGACCATACAGGCCTTACAGCTGCTACACAGACAGGATCTGTTGTGCGTCTCATTTTTCCTTCCTTCTGACCGATCAGAAGAAAGGTCAAATCAATGGTGATTTCAAGAAGGCCAAACAAGGACAATAGCAACCCCGTCATAGAGTGGGGAGGGTGGTAACAGCATGAGAAGTCCACACAGTGGCCCTATGACATAGTGGTGAAGTGGAAGCAGCATGAGGAGACCACCAAGTAGCACAATGACAGGGTCTGAAGGCGGCGGCAGCATCAGGAGGCAACAGAGTGGCACAATGACAAAGTGTGGAAGTGACAGCAGCAGTATGAGTAGGCCACAGAGGGGCAAGATGACATAGTGTGGAGATGGAAGCATCAGGAGACAACAGAGTGGCAAGGTGACATAGTGTGGAGATAGCAACAACAGCAGCAGCATGATACCACAGAGTGGCATGATGACATAGTGTGGACATGGCTGCATCAGGAGGCCACAGAGTGGCAAGGTGACATAGTGTGGAGATGGATGATCTAACTATGGCCCTCACCGCACTAAACACCCCCTCTGATGCCACACTACTGGCCGGGCAGGACAGCTTTTCCAGGGCAAACTTGGCCAGTTGCTGCCACAAATCCAGTTTGGCTGCCCAGTAGTTCAGTGAATCTTCTATGACGGCTGGCAGGGTGCTGTCAAAGTATGCCACTACCTACTGGTTCAGGTCCTGCTCCAGGTCTACCTGTTGCTGCTAGGGAGTAGTTTCTTCACTATGTGGGTAAAGAAAGCTGCTCAATGTGCTCATCATGGATTCTAGACTCAGGCTGCTGTCACTTGCGACGAAGTCGAAAGATCAAGTCAACTAATCAAGAACCTCTGGGTTGCTGGTCAAGACATGACCGCTAGCTGACATGGACTTGATGCCTCGGGAAGAAACCCCTTCTGCCACGCCCCCTTACTTTGCTGCGATCTGCGACTCTAGGATCAATATATAGGGGAGCCACAGAAGATACAGTCAAAAATGGGGGGGGGGGGCACTAATAATTTTCACCAGTTAATAATACTACTAACAAATACTAAATAAGTATATATAAATAAGATAAAATACGAGAGTATTGTGGTATGCAGAGATACCTTTTTATTCATTTATTTATTTTATTCATACACCATGCTGTACAGAATATATAGGATTATAATATATGCTGTACAGCATGGTGTATGAACTATATTGTATGTTGTACAGCATGGTGTATGGATTATACGTACATAGTATAGCATGGTGTAGGGATTATACTGTATATCGTACGGCATAATGCAAGGATTATAATGTATACTGTATATTAAATGTATAGAGGTCACACCATGCCAGACAATATAACCCCTGCACCATGCAGTACAATATACAGTATAACCCCTACACAGTGTAGAGGTATACTGTATATTGTGTGACATAGTGCATGCTATGTGTGTATACCATAAACATACTCCACATAAAAACTTACAATTTCTTGGCTTGGACCTTGGGGATCTCGGACGACACTTCAACACTTTGACTGGGGGGCTAGGTCTAAGAACATGTCGTCCACTGGGCAGTATGGTTTTTTGGTTCTTCCTCTTCGGACACTGTACAAGAGGTAACAGGGGGTAACATAACTGAGAAGGGCTATCAGGGGACAGCCTGCGCCCTGTACGCTCTGCCTCCGCTCGGAACACTGAAGCCGCCGCTCCCCCGCAGCCAGCCAGGGAGAGTGGAGGGACGGAAAGCCAGGACACAGTGCTGCTGGTACTGACTGTGTCCCCCTGTAGCGACGCCAATAGGGGGAGGCACATTTCAGTTGGGGGGGTGCATCGGGGGCACAGCGTGATTTAGGGGGGGCCATGGCCCCCTCTGGCCCCCCCTTGCCCAAGCCACTGGCGACCTGTTTCTGCGCCAGAATCATTTACGCCTCTGCCACTCCCCTGTGCAGGGTCTGGCACTTCTCTGTCTGACATACTTTTAGCTAAACTATATAAATTAAAAGCAAGTTGAAACATCCCTAAAAGCATCAAATATATATATTTTTTTACTGATATAGGCAACTAAAGGATTTCAACGTAAATAACATCAAAAGTGAACTGTGTATATAATTCTCGTATTGGACTAAAATAGGTCACTAAACGATTTCTAAGTAATAACAGAAAAAGTGAACTGCCTATATTTTTTTCTTTTTCTCTAGAAATAGGACAATAAATGCTTTTAGCGCAAATAACAGCAAATGTGAAATGTATCTATTTTTCTCCTATTAGAGTGAAATATGGTAATAAACATTTTAGGGCAATTAACACTAAATGTGAACTGCATCAATTTTTCTCGTATTGTAGTGAAATATGGCAATAAACACTTTTAGCGCAAATAACACCAAATGTGAAAGCGTCTATTTTTCTCGTATTCTAATGAAATATGGCAATAAACTCTTTGAGCGCAAATAACAGCAAATGTGAACTGTGTCCATTTTTCTCGTATTGTAGTGAAATATGGCAAGAAACGCTTTTAGCGCAGATAACACTAAATGTGAACTGCATGTATTTTTCTCGCATTGTAGAGTAATATGACAAGAAATGCTTTCAGCGCAAATAGCACCAAATGTGAACTGCGTCTATTTTTCTCGTATTGGAGTGAAATATGCAATAAACGATTTCAGCACAAATAACACCAAATGTGAACTGTGTCTTGTAACGGACCGTTGCTGCAGACAAGGGGTAAAAACCGTTTAGGCGATCGGCCCCCTTTACAGAGATATAGGCACAGCTACTGCAGAACACCAAACTCCCGAACTGGATACAAAATAGCACTCCAACTCCCGTACTGGAACCTCCCAAATAGCTGCTAGCAGACGAACAGGAAAAGCAGACAATCAGCTTACACTCCTGGCAATCAGTCTCTAACAGCATACAGTGAATCCCCCCAAGAACGAGACGAGGCTCCGTATTGATGGTAAACAGGAATTCTCTCTTTTATTAAGGGCTACCTGCCCGGTATTTATCCAGAGCTCCCCCCTGGTGGACACTCCCCTAGAGGACCAGAAGGAAGACTGCGACACGGGATACAGCAGCCAATCACACACATTGGGACAATACAGACACCCCCAGCATATCCCTCCCCTCTGCCTGTGATACCATCACCCTACATGGGTAATGCAATCATCACAGGCAGACGAATACACAATGTCTTCTGTCCTGGAGACAATTGAGGAGTCATTCAATTATCTCTCAGGACAAAGGGAAATCGCCAATACACATGTGGGGACAATAGGACAGACATCACTATTCAATATACAATGTCCCACCCTTTACAATACACACAGACATTTCAGAGACAAGACTCCATTATGCACATGGGGAACAGAACAAACATTACTGTTAAAATACACCAGGTAAGACACATTACATTAAAACTATACATTTAACATATCCCCAGATAGCTCAGGTCTGAGCGCACATTATTAAGTGAATGGCGCTCAGACCACACGAATACACAGTTTAATCGCCATGGAGCCAAAGTCTTTACAGTCAGTTTCATACGAATGGGCTCCATGGGATTCCTATCTGGGGTATAACACATTCAACCAAAACTACCGAACCCCAGGCAGAAAAGCACGAATTAAGCTTTTCTGCAGGTAAAAGATGTCTTTTAACAGGGGCCATAGTCCAAAGGCAGCAGGCGAGCAACCAGGTTTCTCCAATGCAATGTGGCGAGATTGGTCTCGTCACATCTCTCCCTTTTCCAAACAGACTAACAGGGTATCTGACCTCCTGCCGGTCAGTGCCCTTGTTAGTCCAGCAGCCCACCCATAAAACACAATCAACAGCACAGCCCACCCACAATAAATAGTTACTGCAACTGGGTAGAGGAGAAGCTTGTCCATGTCCAGGTGCCTCACCACTGGCTGTGCTGGAGTACGGGTACGCTGACTTGGTGGGGTGCTGCATGGGCAGAGACCCGCGTCACTCTGCTCCTGTTGCCAGCGCTACTGGGAGGGTAGCCTGGTTGAAGCCTGGTTGTTGGAGGGGAGACCGACTGTCTCCCCTTTAGATATACAGTCCTGCTGGAGACCGACTGTCTCCCCTTTGGTTACACAGCTCTGCTGCTGGGGAAAGGAGACTGAGCTCTCTATTCCCTGCCCATTAGTGATCCGCCGCTGGGGAGAGGTGGTAGTAAGCTCCTCTCCCATACATTCCTTCCTCCTCAGTGGAGGGAGACCGACTGTCTCTCCTCCCAATACAGAGTCCTGCTGCTGGAGAAAGGAGACTGGGCTCTCTATTCCCTGCTGGTTACTCTGCCGCTGGGGACTGGAGACCGGGCTCCCAATTCCCAACAAATAATACTGCCGCTGGGGAATGGAGACCGGGCTCCCAATTCCCGAAAAATCACGCTGCTGATGTGGGGCAGGAACAACTACCTCTGCCCCTGTAGCTCAGCTCTGCCGCTGGGGAATGGAGCTCAGGCTCCCAATTCCCTGTAATATCTCCCGCTGGGGAATGGAGCTCAGGCTCCCAATTCCCTGCAATATCTCCCGCTGGGGAATGGAGCTCAGGCTCCCAATTCCCTGCAATACCGGTGGAGAGACCTCGGTCCCATCTCCACCTGCCGCCTGGGGTTCCTCCCAGTAAATTTCAATAATGTCTTCCCAGCGGAATGGGTCTGGAACTGGATCTGTCACCTTGCTGTCCTGCTGAGCCTTCCCAATGGAGTGGAAGAGATCTCGGTAGTCCTGCTCCAGTTCCCACTCCAGGGTTGCTAGGTGAGCCAGGTCTTGCTCTACCTCATGGGGGTCATCCCCGTCATGCCTAGCCTCCCTCTCGTAGAAAATGTCCTGAAGTCTGTTCTGCGCAGGACTCCCGAAGTCAGGCTCTGCAAAGGACTCCCATAACAAGCCAGAACCATCAAACTCCTCTCCCTCTGGCTTGTCATGCTCGGCTGTCCAGGGTATATACTGTGCCATATACCACCAGAGCGCCTGGTAGGCATCCTCCAGCCATAGCTCCTGCCATACCCGGTGCTCTAGTTCCTTCACCCATTCATCAAGGGGCTGCTCTCCCAGAAAGGGCATCCGCAGGGCCACTTGCTTCTGCCACCGCTGCTCTTCACTGGGGAGACTCTCACCCCGCTGGTATTGTACATTGTCCAGGGCCTGGTACCAGATGCCTTTCCTTAATGCATCCCGGCCATCCAGGTCCTCCTCCTCGTATGACACTGCTGGTTCCATTCTGGTGCTTTTAGGGTCGCTGTACTGGGACATGCGTTGCCCCCACTTGTAAATCCAAGGAAATGGTGTCTCCTGTAGCTGTCCTTCTGGCTGTAGGAACGATCCCGCTGCTCGCCACCAATTGTAACGGACCGTTGCTGCAGACAAGGGGTAAAAACCGTTTAGGCGATCGGCCCCTTTACAGAGATATAGGCACAGCTACTGCAGAACACCAAACTCCCGAACTGGATACAAAATAGCACTCCAACTCCCGTACTGGAACCTTCCCAAATAGCTGCTAGCAGACGAACAGGAAAAGCAGACAATCAGCTTACACTCCTGGCAATCAGTCTCTAACAGCATACAGTGAATCCCCCAAGAACGAGACGAGGCTCCGTATTGATGGTAAACAGGAATTCTCATATTTTATTAAGGGCTACCTGCCCGGTATTTATCCAGAGCTCCCACCTGGTGGACACTCCCTAGAGGACCAGAAGGAAGACTGCGACACGGGATACAGCAGCCAATCACACACATTGGGACAATACAGACACCCCCAGCATATCCCTCCCTCTGCCTGTGATACCATCACCCTACATGGGTAATGCAATCATCACAGGCAGACGAATACACAATGTCTTCTGTCCTGGAGACAATTGAGGAGTCATTCAATTATCTCTCAGGACAAAGGAAATCGCCAATACACATGTGGGGACAATAGGACAGACATCACTATTCAATATACAATGTCCCACCCTTTACAATACACACAGACATTTCAGAGACAAGACTCCATTATGCACATGGGGACACAGAACAAACATTACTGTTAAAATACACCAGGTAAGACACATTACATTAAAACTATACATTTAACATATCCCCAGATAGCTCAGGTCTGAGCGCACATTATTAAGTGAATGGCGCTCAGACCACACGAATACAGTTTAATCGCCATGGAGCCAAAGTCTTTACAGTCAGTTTCATACGAATGGGCTCCATGGGATTCCTATCTGGGGTATAACACATTCAACCAAAACTACCGAACCCCAGGCAGAAAAGCACGAATTAAGCTTTTCTGCCGGTAAAAAAGATGTCTTTTAACAGGGGGCCATAGTCCAAAGGCAGCAGGCGAGCAACCAGGTTTCTCCAATGCAATGTGGCGAGATTGGTCTCGTCACATGTCTATTTTTCTCATATTGTAGTGAAATATGGCAAGAAACTCTTTCAGCGCAAATAACACCAAATGTGAACTGCATCTATTTTTCTCGTATTGTAGTGAAATATGACAAGAAACTCTTTCGGCACAACTCTTTGTGAACTATGTCTATTTTTCTCGTATTGTAGTGAAATATGGCAAGAAACACTTTCAGTGCAAATAACACCAAATGTAAACTGCTTCTATTTTTCTCGTATTGTAGTGAAATATGGCAAAAAACGCTTTCAGCACAAATAACACCAAATGTGAACTGTGTCTATTTATCTTGTATTGGAGTGAAATATGGCAATAAACGCTTTTAGCGCAAATAACAACAAATGTGAACTGCGTCTATTTTTCTCTTTTTCTCTAGAAATACAGTATGGCAATAAACGCTTTTAGAGAAAACAACAATGAATGTGAACTGCGCCTATTTTTTCCGTATTGTAGTGAAATATGACAAGAAATGCTTTCAGCGCAAATAACACTGAATGTGAACTGCATTTATTTTTCTCTTATTGTAGTGAAATATGACAAGAAATGCTTTCAGTGCAAATAACACCAAATGTGAACTGCGTCTATTTTTCTCATATTGGAGTGAAATATGGCAATAAATGGTGTTAGCGCAAATAACACCAAATGTGAACTGCGACAATTTTTCTCGCATTGTAGTGAAATATGACAAGAAATGCTTTCAGCACAAATAACGCAAAATGTGAACTGCGTCTATTTTTTTCACATTGTAGTGAAACATGACAAGAAACGCTTTTAGTGCAAATAACAACAAAAGTGACCTGCGTAAATAGTTCTCGTATTGTAGTGAAATAGGCCACTAAATGATATCAGCGCAGTTAACAGCAAAAGTGACCTGCGTAAATATTTATATTTTTCCACAGATAGCCAATAAAGGCTTTTCAACATGGCACTTGCACCCCAATAACTAATTGCTGGAATGACAGAGCTGTATTATGAGACCTGCTGGATCATCAAGTATTGTTTCCCTGCACTTGTAAATCACTTTTTTTTTTTTACAATAAGGACTCATCTCTCCCTGCCTGTGAAATGATTCCTCTCACTATCCTTTCCCTGCACTAGTGAATCTCTTCTTTCCTTTTTTTTTTTTTTTTTTAACAATTTGTATTTCTTTCACTCTTCCTAGTGCCTGCATACACGTCTGGCCCTGAACAAAGTACTAAACTGAATGACAGAATTTAAGATGGCTGCCGTATTTATAGGGCTGTGACAGCACCAGGCTGGCTGGCTGCTGATTGGCTGTATGCATGGCATTATGGGTTATGTTAGGAAAAATTGTGATTCGTTACCACAAAGCGCAAGGAAATTTGCATTCATTAAGAATCTAATTTTTCCTGAAATTCGGAAAGAATTCGACTTCGTCAGCTTCGATTCGCTCATCTCTAATGACAATGTTGACAAACAGCCTATTTAAAAACATAAAGCACCTTCAGATTTGTCATGCTGTTTAAAATGAAAAACATTCCAAAAGTGTTGCTCATAGCGGGCATACGTTGTTTAGAAACAGTGTTATCAGGAAAAACAATGACTTGTTCTGAACAAGTGGTCCAAACATTATGCCTTAACAAGGCTAATGGCAGCCCATGTTTATTTGTAAACACAGTAGAATCAGAAGAAGCAGTAGCTTGTTTTGAGCAAGTGGTCCAAAGATTATGCCTCAACAGTGGAAAATGCTTTCCTGTGTTTATACTCACAAATGGTAGCATTTAAAGAAACAGTGGCTTGTCCTAAACAGGCATCAGAATATTACTTTTTTCAGGAATGGCAGAAGTACAATGTGGATGTGGAAACTCAGGGACAAGGCAGGAGATGTACAGCTGTGTAGTGGTAATAGTAGTTTCAGCAGTAGCAGCTAGTGAACAGCGAACGCGAACTTCCGCAAATGTTCGCAAACAGGCGAATCGGGCGAACCGCCATAGACTTCAATAGACAGGCGAATTTTAAAAACCAAAGGGACTCTTTCTGGCCACAATAGTGATGGAAAAGTTGTTTCAAGGAGACTAACACCTAGACTGTGGCATGCCGGAGGGGGATCCATGGCAAAACTCCCATGGAAAATTACGTAGTGGACGCAGAGTCGGGTTTTAATCCATAAAGGGCATAAATCAACTAACATTCCTAAATTGTTTGGAATAACATGCTTTAAAACATCCAGTGTGTGTATACGATCAGGTATGATGTTGTATCGATCAGGTAGTGTAAGGGTTACGCCCGCTTCACTGACATTGACAGACCAAACTCCTCTTTTAATGCACCGCAAACAGTCCATTTCCACAACCGCAAACTCCCCATTTGCACAAGGTTAGATACCAAGCTAGCCACGTCCCGGTGATGTCATTGAAGGTTTCTTCCTCCACCCAGCCACATACAACACCAAGGGTCCCCGAAAGGTCAATTGAATTGATTTTTCGAACGGGGAGATGGTTAAAAAAACGCTGGCTCCCTCCCCTTTGTTTTAATCCACGGTCACTGCTTCTGCGCCGTGCAATTTACTCTCACACCCGATATGAGTGGTATTTTCTGTAGTACTATTCTCATCAGTTTAATCCCTCTAACGTCCCCAATCTGGGGGCCATTTATTGAATAGATTTTTCGAACGGGGAGATGGTTAAAAAAACGCTGGCTCCCTCCACTCTGTTTTAGTACTATTCTCATCAGTTTAATCCCTGTTACATCCCATATCAGGGATTGCCTTTTGTGAAAAAAAAGTTTAGGCCTGGTACCTTCGACTGCCTTCACAATGACAGACCAAACTCTCATACACCAAACTGAATTGATTTCAGGAACCGGGAGATGGAAAAAGCAGCTTGGTCGGTCCTCATACTCCCAAATTGGGGCACTGCGCGTGCACAGAGCAATGTGCTGTGACACCCTATATGAGTGGTGTCTTAACTAGTACTATTCCTATCAGCGGCGGGCGGGTGCGTGGTAACTTGAGAGCAGGTGACCAAAGCTGAGCTGGAGGAAGATGGTGCGTCAAGGTTCTTAGCGGAAGCTGTTAAAGATTGGGTGTCCTGTCTAAGCCAGTCAACTACGTCCTCAGAATATTTCGGGTTCAGGGTACATGGCCTCTGAACACTAGGCATTATTCCAGGGACAGTGGAAATCACAGGACCACGACGGCCCCTGCGGGGTGGCCTGCCTCTGCCTGTCATTTTTTTTTCGATAAGTGGTACTGTGCCACCCTGTATCAGTGGTGGGCACTGGCAGTGGGCACACTACAGTCTGTGGAAGTGGGCCTGACACACACTGGCAGCAGGCAAGCAACTGAAATTAGACTAATGTGTAAAAATTAAATGCCTTATTTATCGTCAAGCTACTGTGCCACCCGGTATCAGTGGTTGGCACTGGCAGTGGGCACACTACAGTCTGTGGAGGTGGGCCTGACACACACTGGCAGGAGGCAAGCAACTGAAATTAGACTAATGTGTAAAAATGAAATGCCTTATTTATCGGCAAGCTACTGTGCCACCCGGTATCAGTGGTTGGCACTGGCAGTGGGCACACTACAGTCTGTGGAAGTGGGTCTGACACGCACTGGCAGCAGGCAAGCAACTGAAATTAGACTAATGTGTAAAAATGAAATGCCTTATTTATCGGCAAGCTACTGTGCCACCCGGTATCAGTGGTTGGCACTGGCAGCGGGCACACTACAGTCAGTGGAAGTGGGCCTGACCACGCACTGGCAGCAGGCAAGCAACTGAAATTAGACTAATGTGTAAAAATTAAATGCCTTTTTTTGATGCAAAGTCCTGTGCCACACGGGATGACAGGGGTGGGCACTGGCAGTGGGCACACTACAGTCAGTGGAAGTCGGCCTGACACACACTAGCAGCAGGCAAGCAGCTGAAATTACACTAAAGTGTAAAAATGAAATGCCTTTTTTGATGCAAAGTCCTGTGCCAGCCGGTATGAGTGGTGGGCACTGGCAGTGGGCACACTACAGTCAGTGGAAGTCAGCCTGACACACACTGGCAGGCAACTAACCTTAGATTAAAGTGTAAAAATGAAATGCCTTTTTTTGATGCAAAGTCCTGTACCACACGGAATGACAGGGGTGGGCACTGGCAGTGGGCACACTACAGTCTGTGGGCCTGCAGCTCCTCACACACAGGCAGGCCAGGCAACTGCAATATGCATATAAAGGGAAAAAAAAGCAGACTAATGTTGCAGCCCTAAAAAGGGCTTTTTGGGGTGCTGTCAGGACGCTGTCCTTACAGCAGAGATCAGATGAGTCTTTCAGGACTGGAGTGGACACTGAATTCACTAGCCTAGCTATCAATTTCCCAATTAAATCAGCAGCAATTACACTCTCCCTCCTCTCACTAAGACTGCAAATTCCAAATGAATCTAAAATGGATGCTGTGCAGGAGGTGGGAGGGTCTGGGAGGGAGGGTATGCTGCTGATTGGCTGGAATGTGTCTGCTGACTGTGAGGTACAGGGTCAAAGTTTGTTCAATGATGATGTATAGGGGGTGGACCGAACATCGCATATGTTCGCCCGGCAGAGGCGAACGCGAACAAGTTATGTTCGCCGGAAACTGTTCGCCGGCGAATAGTTTGGGCCATCTCTAGTAGCAGCATGGCGTAGAACCTGACAGACAAGGTGGGAAATGTGTGGCTGTATAAGGGTAGGAGGCAGTAGTTATGGTCTTTCATTTTCCACTCTGTCATCTACCAGACATGTTATTATTAAGGCTATTAGTGACTTCCCGACCAGCGCCTTAATGCTACGGCATGCTGATCAGGCAGGTGCAGGAGCAGGGGTCCGGCAGTCACTGACAGCCGAGTCTCTGATCTGAGCGTCGGCATCAGTGAAAACACCAATGCCGGCGCATTAACCCTTGCTAGTATGTGCGATGTGTGTGGAGACAGATCGCTCCCTCCCCATCCGCATCTGGTCCTCATGCTGTGGTGATGGGGGCCCAATGGCTGGGAAGACAGCCTGATGCCTTCCATCAGCATCGTGCAGCCTTCCATGGAAGCCTGTGACACCCAGCCCCCTGGGTCTCACAGGCAAGCAGGCTGTAAGTGTATTACATTGTGTAATACACCTACAGCCAATGCATTACAATACAAATGTATTGTAATGCACTGTATGGGGGATCAGACCCCAAAAGTTAAGAGAAAAAAAAGTTAAAAAAGTGTTTTACATAACAAAAAAATAAATGTTACAAGTAGTGTTGAGCGCGAATATTCGAATAGCGAATTTATTTTGCGAATATCGGGACTTTGCTGATTCGCGAATATTTCGAATATAGCGCTATAAATTCGCTATTTCGAATATTCGGTTTTTTTTTTAGTTATATTTTTTTCTTTCCCACTTCCCAAAAGTAGTTCTTACCTGTCCTGAGGATTCCTGGCTTCCTGGCTGCTCTAGTCAGTGCCCGTTGCCTCTTCTGCCGACTTCCGTGCTCATGGAGCGTCCCCATATACTAAAATGTACTGTCAGATTTGAGGAATTACGTTAAAATCGCAATGCGATTAATTCAAGTTATATTAAATCGCATTGCGATTACAACTTAGCACTGCTATCTTACATAGGCTAGAATTAACGAATATGGAATATAGCACTAGCAGTGCTAAGTTGAAATCGCAATGCGATTACTTCAAGTTAAATTAATCGCATTGTGAATTCAACTTAGCACTGCTGCTATATTCCATATTCGTTAACTTCGTTCATTCTAGCAAGCTGACCCATTATAAACCCAGCTCTAAGTTGAAATCGCAATGCGATTAATATAACTTGAATTAATCGCATTGCGATTTCAACGTAATTCCTCAAATCCGACAGTACATTTTAGTATATGGAGACGTTCCCATGGTGATGGGGACGCTCCATGATCACGGAAGTTTATGGTTGGCTTGGTAGAATTAGTGAATAGCGAATATGACGAATGTATTCGTCATATTCCTCAAAACGAAGATGACGAAGTATTCTACATCTTCGTTTTAGCTACCTATTCGTCAACTTCGCTAATTCTAGCAATCAAATAGGAAGGTTGACTATAGAGACAGCTGTGTTAAATTCGCTATGCGATTTTTTTATATATTTTTTTTTTATAGAATAATTATATTGCTTGATATAATTTATTATAATTATTCTATTTATTAAAAAAAAATTATATAATCGTATAGCGAATTAAACACAGTTGTCTCTATAGTCAACCTTCCTATTTGATTGCTAGAATTAGCGAAGTTGACGAATAGGTTGCTAAAACGAAGATGTAGAATACTTCGTTATCTTCGTTTTGAGGAATATGACGAATACATTCGTCATCTTCGCTATAATTCTAGATATGAAACCAATAGGAAAGTAGCCTTAAGTTAAAATCGCAATACGCGATTATTTAAATCGCATATTAATCGCGATAACTAGAATAATGACGAATATTCGATTTCGACGAATATGAAACGAATATTCTTTCGAATATTCGCAAATTTCGTCGAAATCGAATATGGCACCTGCCGCTCATCACTACTGACAAGGGTGTAAGAGGAGTGCTCTTCTTCTTGACGCTAACATCGACCTGTAATACTGAGTTCATACTTTAGTTATTTGGACAGTTTTGGCCCTGTGACTGCCCAAATAAGTGAAGTGAGCAGTGATTCTAATAGCGACGCCTGTCATCTGGATGTCATACTGACTAACAGTATTATTTCACTACCAAAGCACACTCCCTATGCATGTTACTGCAAGGCACGGTGTTCTACACCCCTATAAAGGCTCTCTGCAGCCCAGAAATAGCAGTTTTTTAACGCGATTCGCTGCCAGTTAATTTGGATCGAAGCAAATTTTTCCGGAAAATTCGGGAAACTAGCTGAATCGAATTTTTGAGAAATTCACTCATCTCTAGTTACAAGTTAAAAAAAAAGTGCCCTTTTCCATAATTAAATTACAATAAAAGTAAAAAATAGAAGAAAAAAAAAGAAAAGTAGACATATCAGGTATCGTTGCGTCCGTATCAACCGGCTCTATTAAATTTTTCACATGATCCACCCTGTCAGTTGAATGCCGTAAAAAACCAATGCCAAAACAGACATTTTTTGGTCACCTTCCCTCACTAAAAGTGTAATCCGATCAAAAAGTGGTATGTACCGCAAAATGGTACCAATCAAACCATTATTTCATCCCGCAAAAAATGAGACCCTACCAATTGCTCAAAAAATTAAAAAAATATTGCTCTCAGAAAATGGAAACACAAAAACAAGATTTTATTCTTTTCAAAAATGCTTTTACCATGTAAAACTTAAAAAGAAATAGAGGTATTGCTCTATCTTTAACAACCTGCTCTATAAAAATATAATATAATCTACCCTGTCAGGTAAAGGATGTCAATAAATAAATAAAAACTGCACCAGAACAGTCATTTTTTGTCACCTCACCTTACAAAATGTAGGCAGACATGGCAGAGCTGGAGAGGGTTCAGAGGAGAGCAACTAAAGTAATAACTGGAATGGGTGGACTACAGTACCCTGAAAGATTATTAAAATTAGGGTTATTCACTTTAGAAAAAAGACGACTGAGGGGAGATCTAATTACTATGTATAAATATATCAGGGGTCAGTTCAGAGATCTCTCCCATCATCTATTTATCCCCAGGACTGTGACGAGGGGACATCCTCTGCGTCTGGAGGAAAGAAGGTTTGTACACAAACATAGAAGAAGATTCTTTACGGTAAGAGCAGTGAGAGTATGGAACTCTCTGCCTGAGGAGGTGGTGATGGTGAGTACAATTAAGGAATTCAAGAGGGGCCTGGATGTATTTCTGGAGTATAATAATATTACAGGTTATATCTACTAGAGAGGGGTTGTTGATCCAGGGAGTTATTCTCATTGCCTCGTAAGTTATATTTTATTCCCCTTAAGTGGGGAAAATTGGCTTCTACCTCACAGTTTTTTTTTTTTTGCCTTCCTCTGGATCAACTAGCAGGATAACAGGCCAAACTGGATGGATAGATGTCTTTTTTGGCCTTATGTACTATGTTACTATGATCAAAAAGTCATATATACTCCAAAATGGTACAAATGAAAACGTCAACTACAAAAAATGAACCCCCACATAAGACAATCGCTCAAAAAATAAACCAATGATACCCTTTAACCAATCTATCCAATTCTGCACTGCAAAGCCTTCCGTTCTGAGTCCTGCCATGTGCTCCCACAGCAGTTTCCTACCACATATGTTGTATTTCTGTAAACTGCTGAATCAGAGTAATAGATATTGTTGTTTATTTTGCTTTTAACCCTTGCTGTGTTGCAAGAAAAAATTGATCAACATGAAAAATCTGCAAAAAAAAATGAAATTTGAAACTTCACCTCCAGTTACCTTTAAATGTAAAATGTAGGGCACTGTTTTGTGTGCTTCATTCAAAGAAAATCGTCAACACTTCGAATTTATTTGGAAGAAGAATTTTTTTGAAATTTGTGACAAATCGATTAGTTTAGAATCAATTTTCTTATCTCTACAAAGGAGTCCTGCCAATGAAGGTTTACAATGTGAGGGTTGTAGAGACAATAAAAGAGAATAATAATAAAACTTTGTAATGGTATCTGTATAATGTAATGAGACAACCCCTTTCAAAATGCAGACGGGCTGTTTAAGAATTTTGTAATCTTTTGTGTAACTAATTAATATCGAATTTTATTTTCAGGTAAGTAAATTTATTACATATTTTAGTCCTCAATATGTTTTTTTGTCCCTTCTGCTTCTTTGAAATTGCTGTACATTGCATTTGCTGCACTTGACCTGCCAGCCACCTTACTGGAAAAAACTGTAGCTGTAGACATTTATTTAAACAGCTTTTCAGGTCCTTGCTGAATGATGTTTTAGAGATGTGTCATTCTGTCATTCATTTAACCATTTAACTCCTAATAAAACATTTTGGAAATATACACTCATTGACAGAGAAAATAAAACCCAAATAGAAATGTCAGATTGCTACAAAACTCAGCATGCAGTTGTGTCTCAGGCAGATATATAAATGTTTAGAGGTGTGATTGATTACACACTGGGTCTTGCCACAAGAGGGCATAATGGTTCTTTCTCTGCTGCCCTATAAAAAGGCTTTCATAGGCTACTTTTGGGTAGTGTACATCTTGGTGAGGGATCAGTGACTGCTAGACATGCTTCTATGGCACAATCAAAGACATTTTGCTCGGCTGATAGACTTTAAGGGGGTGGGGGGGGGGGCGCATCATTCTAACTGTTAGGAGGCATTTGGAAAAGTGAGGGCACACACATGGTGAATAATCCCGGGATGGCCTAGTAGAGAAAATCAGTTGATCTGCTGAAAAGCATCCAGAGATTCCAGACATAGGTGGCAACTTCAGGACACACTCCTGTCTCTGCAGGACCATTTCCAGGCACCTAGCAAAAGGAAATTTGGTGTCACCCTACCCATTACGGGTCCTGCCATTGACAGGCATTCACCATCACATTTTTTTGCAGTTGTATTAAGAATGAGAAACCTTAACTGCTGCAGACTGGAGCCATATGGTCTTTAGTGTCAAATATGGGTTCTGTTTGGAATACGACAATGGTTGGGTTAGAGTATGGAAGCCTCATGGTGAGCATGGTCAATCCTGCCTTTGCTGTGAAGTGAGACACTGCCCTAAATGCTGGTGTGATGATCTGGGAAGCCATGGCATACAACAGTCAGTCTACCCTATAGTGACCGTAGTGATATGAGGGACACTAACAGCTCAGCAATATCTGCAGGACATCCTGCAGCCACGTGTTGTCACTCATGCTAGGGCTTGCAACTGTCGTTTTTCAGCAAGATAATGCTTGTCCACACACTCAATTGGCCTGCCCAGGTGCTATATTTATCTCCAATCAAGCATCTATATGATGAGCTGGGATGCCAGCTTTGGCGGCTTATGAGTGTGCAGGATCTACAGGAGCTGCAACAACAGCGGGCAAATGTGCCATAGGATACCATACAGAACCTGTATACCTCCATGCCCAATTGTATCTCTTGTGTCCAGGTGGCCAAATAAGGTACTAGAATCTAGTTTCAATTGTATAGTTTTCACAAATATACTTATCCTTTCGCCCTAATATTGTAATCACATTGTATATCATCATTGCATTTATTTATATAAAGTTTCGTTCAATTTCAACAATTCCTTCTTGGTGCATTTTTTTTTCAATGAATGTAATTATCTGGAATTTATCTTTATAATTGTTAATGGGTATAGAACTTCCTACTGATATTGTAAATTCGTAATTGTAAACATTGCAATGGTGACTCTAATGAATAATGAATCTTTGCTTCTTATGGGTTAGATCATGGAAAAGTTGTTTGAAGAGGTCTCAGTCATGTTTTTGCATAAAGGGATACAAATATATTGGCCATACAGTTATGATTTATTCAAAATAGGCTTTATGACTCCATAGTAAAAAGCTATGCTCTGACATGAATTTTGGTTAACCTGGGCATATAGTGGATGCCACCTTGCCTATCCCACTATTCAGTTTCCCTCCTGCTGCCCTGCGAGGTTAGGGACAATTCCCCACTGTCCATCTATCCTCTGCTCAGATCCACAGACTTAAACGACAGGAGTAGAGGAAATAAAACCATCTCCACTCTCACCTCCCAGCCCCTGTACAGTATGAATGAAGAGGGAAGTGCTACCCACAGCCTGCCCATGGAACAGTCTCTGAACCTGTGCAGCAAGGTATGGGCAAGTGCCTACTGAATAAGCTGTTTGTGCCTGTGTATGCATATTTGTGACTGTATAAACATGCCTGAATTATTTTCTTTTGGATTAGTATGGAATCCCACTAAGAAAACCTTGATATGAAGTTGGAGGGATGCCATATAGTAGAGGCTTCTTGCAAAAGAACTGGAGCCCTATTACTAGCCACAATAACACTGTGTGTCTGAGTCCTTCGTATGAAACAATATGGGATAGAAATGTCAGGCAATCGATTCTAGGTTGTGTTATCGAAAATACATTTTTCCTATTTGCTTGATGACAGAATTTCTATAGTGAGATTTTATTGCCATGAGTTTATTTTGAACAATTTGTCAAACTATTCCTTATGGAAATAAAAGCATTTAAGATATTAATTGGCTCTAGAAAGATGATCTTAGTAGAAGAATTCAGTAAAAGAATAGGTTCCCTAGGTTGGCACAGAGATAGTTATCATATAGCGTAGGGTCCCATCCAGAAAGAGGTCATCCTAGCCTTGGTGGACGGGCACAAGTAATTTTGATCAAAATATCTTTGGAAAGTACCTTATATTCGTTAGTACTTAGTTCATTAGTTTATATATTCAATGTTTGCAAAGTGCTGTTGCCTTGTGTTTGCTTTTACTTTTCCTATTTGCTTGATATTGACAGAATTTCTATAGTGAGATTTTATTGCCAAGACAACAAGTTTATTTCAGCAAAGCTATTTCCAATGGAAATAAAAGTATTCATGTTATTGATTGGCTTTACATAGATGGTCTTAGTAGAAGAATTCAGTAAAAGAATGGGTTGTAATAAATGGTTAGGGCAACAAAGTGACTTAACAGACAGTGAGTGTGGATCCACTGTATCAATTGACCGATTTGCTTTGGGCTAAACCTAAGGGCATTGTCCTGGCAGTCCCTAGGTATTCAACTTTTAACCACTATAAAGGGAACTGTACTTCGCTGCAGGGAACCAACCAGGCGCTACAACCTGGAGTAATCCTAATGTAGTTGGCAGCTTACCGATGGGGATCAGAGACACTGGAGCAAGGCACCAAGGAGTCAGGCACTATGTGTAGTCAAGAGACAATGTTGAGGCATGCAGCTTACTAGCATATACAAGAAAGCTACACGAGGTCAGGGCAGGTAGCATTTGTATGTATCTAAGAAAGCAATCAGAAGTCAGAGCAGGCAGCAAAGAATCAGAGTCGAGAAACAGGCTGGATTCCTTCACAGGCTGACAGACAGAATAAGCACAAATTCACTAGGGCTAGCAAACACTAGAGTACCCAAAACTCAGGCAAGGAGGTGGAGAAACCAAGCCAGCTAAATAGGAAGTCTGATCAACACCTAGCAGCTGGACAGAAAGCATGAGGGAAGGATTAACTATAGCAGTGCTGAAGAGAAGTTCACTGAGCACTAGCCCCAATACACACATGGAGGGTAGAGCAATATCTGTGCCTGCCCAGGAAAGTGGGACAGCAGTGGACACAGGGTACCAGCCTAACAGTGACCAGTGACAAAGTCACTGCATCCAATTCTAGCCTTCTACAGCCACACCAGTCAGCTATAATTAATGCTGTAATGTAGTTAATATGAAGTTGTTAAGCCATACATGCTAACATACCGGGGTTATTGTGAGCTATAGAGTAGTGAGCACATAAATTGCCTGCCCTTAGTTCTGTAGCTTCACAGGAGATATTCACATATGGCAGATATATAATACTTTTGTAATTGCATGTAATTAAAAATGTATTGTACCCACTGAGTTATTCAACAAAATCTATCTGTACAGCGCCACCTGCTGTTTTTTTCTTATTTCTTCGACCTGCTCACTGAGAGGGCCGCACATGCTCAGTTTCATCCTTCAACTGCCTCCTGAGCTGTGATAGGGAGAGCATAGACATGCCTCCTGAGCTGTGATAGGGAGAGCATAGACATGCCTCCTGAGCTGTGATAGGGAGAGCTGAGACACGCCCCCTGGGCTGTGATACGGAGAGCTGAGGCACGCCCACTTAGCTACAGCAGAAAAGACACTCCCCTTGAGCTGTCAGCTTCATATAAATCTAGCAAAGCAATGAATGGGGAGATCTCTGGAGCCATGTGAGCTGCAGGGCTGGTTCTAGCTTTGTTAGAAAGAGAATGTCATGTATTTTATGATCTCTGACTTTCATTTTTTTTTACATTAGTCATTGGATAACCCCTTTAAGCAAAAGTTGAACCATTGTGTCCCTGAGACACCACAGATGAGCAAAGACACCCAGGGGAGGAGTAGCTAGGTGACTAATAATATTCCTATTAATTGATTCTGAAAGATAACACACAAAAAATGTAAGTTAGACCAACCCCAAAAATATGAAATGAACATACAGGAGCATGCTGCCCTGGCTGACATGCAAACACAAATGCTACACACACACTGCTCCATTTATTATTCTGAGTTGCATTACTACTGTACTTACTGTGCACATTTTTGTTCAAAATTTTGTGGCCCAACCTACCTATGGCAAAGTGAACTACTTGGATGGGAAGCTGCACTATTAGACTTGCATCTCCTGACATAGATGATACTGAATGCCTAGCACAAACGCAACCTATGTATGGAAGTCATATCCTTTTGACCAGGGTTTGTAATCTATTTAAGACATTCATTCTTAATTTAACATTTAGATAAATAATAATGTAAACATTTTATTGTTTGCTACTGAAGACACTACTATGGAGGATGCATTATGGTGACAGCTTCAGCTTTAGGGACATTGTCATTTCATTAACACTTTTTATAGCCTGCAACAGACAGGTATAGCAGCAAGAAAATGTACTGTGCTAAAGACATTCTCTCCCACCATGAGCATATATAGTGTCTTGTCTGTGACTCCATGCCAACCGTGTCAAATATCCGACACTGTCAGAGCATCCGTTCTGTAAATTAGATAACCAACTATTCCATGTAAATTCATTTTAGACATTTCATATGTGTTCTGAGTCAAACAGAATCCTGATGAAGACTACTGTTCATCCCTGTATAGAAGCTAAAATGCCTTGCTGTTATTTAAAGCTTCATGTGATGACAGCACCATCTGAAAAAGCATGTTGTTAACAGGTATGACAACCTACAAGCTTCTCTACATAAATATAAATATATCACGGCTGTATGTGTGCACAAAACAATGTCAATATTTCTCTTCTGCTCTACGAAAAATCCACAGTGGAATCTGTGATCCCGTTTCACCTTTTCCGGTCAGTTGCTGCAGAGAATGAGGTTACAATAGACTCACACACACTCTCTCACACACACCCTCTCCTGCCCTCCCCACTCTCCCTATTGATTTATTTATTCTTGCTGTTTGTTGTGTGTAAGACTTTGCGTGCCGTCCTCCTAATGTTTTCATCGATGTCGGGACCTTGGTATAAAAACATGCCTATCGTTGTACGCATTTCCCCCATGGTCCCCTCCACACCCTCCCCCTCACTGCTCTCTTTCTCTCTCCATCTCTCTCTCCTCATTCTGCCCCCAGCAGCTCCCGTTCTTCTGTTTACCTCATGCCTTATTTCCCCTTTTATATTTCATGTCCCGGGATGTCAAAGGCTGTGAATTTAATATTGATTTCCTAAAGTACTTTTACTGTAACATGTCATCTCAGATTAGGAGCTGTGATGAGAGGCGAGGGCAGTCAGATGGATTTGCACGCAATGTGGTCCTCTTCTCTCTGTCTCCGTACCCTGCTACATGCTTTATTTATAAGAATGACTGAATGCAAGGTGGGGGGTGGAGGGGGCACAGACAGCCTGAGGCAGCTCTCTCCCCACCTGCAGCTATCTGTGAGTCTTCTTGGGGACCCTGTGTATATATTCTGATTTTCAAAGTCTAAGTGTATCTTAGAGATGTATCATTGGCTGCAATGTAAACAGACAGATGAGTCTATGAATTGAATTAGACCTCGGTGGTTCAGAGCGACTGGTGCAGGAGAAATACATCAAATCCTCTATTCTCTCAAGGGTTACACTCTTTTTCATTTTTTATTTTTAGTAATGGTTATTAAACAGCTCCCAAGTACAGGGTACGGCCACACTACGACAGGTGTCATGCAAAATTTCATGTAATGTATTTCAGTGGTGTCTCAATGCAACATGCTGCGACGAGACAGTCGCAAAAACGAAATCCAAGTCGGATTTTTTTGCAACTGTCACATCGCAGTTTCAGCATGCCGCATTGCGACACCATTGAATCAAATTAGATGAAATGTCGCCATGTAGCCATACCCTTTTCTGTCGAGCAAATTTTCAGTGACTTTGTCACGCGACACATGTCCCCGTGTTGCTGTACTTTTATACCTCTATATGGAAATTACAGAATAACTGATCCTATACAGTGCCATAGTGAGAAGGATATATGAAGGATTTGAAGGATAAGGATGAAGGCTAAATTATCCATTCTCCTCTCCAAACCTTTTTCTTTACCTAAACCAGCAAAATGTGGCTGAGATGAAATGTAATGACAATTGCAGTATTCTAGGCAGCATTTCTGATTTTGCAGTTTAAAGTAACGTATATTGGAATTGCTGCATTTTTCTCCGTAGCCTATAAACAACACCGTTTAAAATTGAGTCAACAGAGTCATTGGCTGTTTTTGTGGCAGCTTTTTGTAGCCCAAACCAGAAGTAAATTCAAAGGGAATTGGAAATATAAAGAAAGGGCTGATATCTGTCATCTCTTCTGTATCCACTGGTTTTGGCTCATGAAACTTCATCAAAAACTGCACCTCAAACCAAATAAAAATGGCATGAGTGTTTCCGGTCTTATAAGGAATAGATAACTGTATATTAAAGATATTATTGTAAAATAGCAAAAGCCGATTATTTGTTAAATCATCATGATGGACATCATTCTGTTGGTTCTGTCAGTTTCCAGAAAGGCTGCTCTAAGTAACTATTGAAGTAACGATTAAAGTAGAAATAAAAGGACATAACTGGTCATCATTATGTGACCAGTGCAGAAAAAAGCAGCGCTCAGCAGTGGAGAACTGTAATCGCCATGGAATGAATTTAAGTGCTAGAGAAATGCTGGGAGATGTGGTTCTTTCAGTGGTCTTGGCCCTTCTATATGCTTTGTGTAAACCTTTCTTAGGATAACCACGAGCTAGAAATCTATGATATAGTAATTCACTTTCACGTTTTCATCATTGACCTACAGGGGATTCCTGTAGGTAAGTACCTACGAGCAAAGAGAAATTGCTGCAGTGATGAGCCCTTTGAACATGAAAGTGAATTACTATATCATAGATTTCTAGCTCGTGGTTATCCTAAGAAAGTTTTACACAAAGCATATAAAAGGGCCAAGATCACTGAAAAAAAATGCTTTTACATAATCAACAACAATCTAATAAGGAGACAATTGTACGGTGTATTGGAACATTTGATATACAACAACAAAAAGTGAGAGAAATATTGGAACGTCACTGGCATATTCTGAGAGCGGATGAAGATATCAGAGATATCATTTCTCAGTGACCAACGGTAACCTATAGTAGAGGGAAACATTTAAAAGGAAATCTTGTCCACAGCCATTTTCGGTGGAATTATAAAAGACACATCAATACAACATGGTTAACCACAACAGGATCATATCCATGTGGCAATTGTAACTTTTGTAATAAAATTATATCTCAAAAGTATTTTGTTAACCCAATTGAGAACAAAAAATATCAGATAAAACAGTACATAAATTTTAAGACTACTGGAGTAATATATGCCATTAAATGTGGATGTCCAAAATTGTATATTGGAAAGACAATACAAGAACTGAGAAGGCGTATATCCAAACATTTGAGTGACTTTAATACCGAAGCCGACACACCCATCTCTAGGCATGTACAAGCTGTACATATGAGAGATGGAGATATTGATAAAAAATTACAGGAAGAAGAGGCGAGATGGATCTATCCCCTAAAGAGTCTAGTCCCTCAAGGACTAAATGAAGGCTTTACTTTTGTTTCTTTTCTTTGAAATGCAG
The DNA here is from genome assembly GCA_033119425.1 of Bufotes viridis. NCBI lineage: Eukaryota > Metazoa > Chordata > Amphibia > Anura > Bufonidae > Bufotes > Bufotes viridis. Next base: position 43,433,080 of record CM065599.1, read on the forward strand.
CAATTTGAATATCATTCAGAACCTAATAATATATAGAGCTATGAAGACCCTTGAATTCCAAGATATATAATTTTAAGGCACGGATCCATAGCATTGGTTGCCTTCTCCCCTCTCCTCTTCCTATAGTTCCCATATTTAACCCTCCACTCCTTGTCTCACCTCCTTATATGAGACTTGATAATTGCTACTATAAAATCATGATTAGAGAAAATTATAGAACTAGGGATTTATATATATTTTCATATAAAAAATTAAAAATAAATAAAACACCAAAAATCTTTAGAAAAAATATAAAAAACATAAATAAAAAAAAATAAAAAGAATAATGGTTAAAACAATAGATAAAGAACATAGAGATCCAAATAATGATACAGAATAACTATAGGATTATAAGGACATTATTGGTGTACAATAAATATATATACATGATTGAAGATGTGATTGTTAGATATATAATGGGCGAACTGCTAAACATGATCCATTAATCTTTAATGAAATCACTTGGAAATGAATTATAATAGCTACACATGATTGGATCGATTGTAAATATATATAAATGATACTGTGACTAAATGAAATAAGATATTGTTCTGTTACTCATGATCTGTATACATCCATAATTATATTGTAAATAATGATCAAAAGTAAGAATCATAATTCATATTATTAAAAATATAAATACAGCACTATAATATACTCGGACAATAGTAATGATGAATTGAATTATGTATTTTAGTAAGTTAAATCATGGTATAATAAATAAGTAAAAGTCAGGAAATTCAAAGTAGCAGAAATAATGCTAAAACATCATAGTGGACATTAGAAGATCACCCATTGTATAGATCCAAGGAAGCGATAGAAACAATAAGTCCCAGGGCATGCGCAGTCATGATATAGATGAGTGCAAAACACGAAGTCTCGAGACAGGCGCATTGCAAAGCAAGGAAAAGAATCTAAGTTCGCTAACATGCGCGTAGTGGAGGAAATGAACAGGAACTAATCTAAGTCCGATGACATGCGCATGACTCTGCTGTGTCAACGCAAGAAGAGAGGGCGGTGGTGGATGGACGAAGGGCTGAAAGGTGGAGGTGATTTAGACAACTATGCGCCAATAGCTGCAAAGATATGTAACATAAAATGCTGGGGAGTTTATAATGCTAAACCAGATAGGTCAGTGGAGATTACATCACAATAGGAGGCTATAAGAGACCCGCACCACACCCATCAAACATACACTGCCCTATCCCCAGAACAGCTGGCGAAAGATGTCGGGGGGCAGCGTTTGAGGGAGATTTTTTAGAGACAGAAGTGAAGCCTATATGTCAGCAAGAACTTGCAATTTATATGTGGTAGTCAGAGAGGAGAGTCAGGGAAGTTTTTGGAGCTAGTGCGCACCTACCAATCCCCCACCACAAATCAAGCAGCACCTGACAATACAGTGCTGACAATACACACTAACAATAATAAGGCGACACGACTGAGAGTTTTAGTTACATGGTGTCACGAACCAACGGGAGTGAACCCACTGTGCCACATGTCCTACCTCCTCTAAAAGCGTTGTCTAAGTGAACCCCTCGATCTTCACAGTATCCCTGATGGTGGGGATAGACTTTCCCGAGGGGAACACCAGGTCGCTACCTCTTGAGGAAGATAGACACACGAGGCAGCTGGTGCAGGCAGACCAGGAGGTACCTGCGAAAGGTACCAGAAGTGCACGCATTGTCAGCAGGTTGAGTCGTAACCAGTCGTAACACTGCAGGACCGAAGGATGAGGCAGAGGCAAAGTCAAACGGGCAATAGGTCAGGGCAGGCGGCACAGGTATAGGTCAGGCAATCCGATTCGGTAATAGGAGAGTCAAGGCAAGCAGGCAGGGATCAAACAGGTAGCAGAGTCCAGAAATAAAAGTACGAGTCAGGAACAGCGGTGAATGGGAAGCACTGGCCGCAGATCACCGCTGAACATTTTGCCCAGGACCACGGCGGTAAACAGGTGAACAGCGGCGCTTATCAGTCACTGTTACACATCGGACTGTATGTAACAGAATATTGGGGGAAGATGACTGGTGTTATTTAGGCCACGTTTATTTTTGTGATTCTTGTTTTATATGTATTGAATGTGCCATTGCATATGGCTTGTAAACATTCTGTTGCACCTGGAAGCCTGTGTCACATGGTCTGTTGTAGGTGTAGCTTGCGGCCTCATGTGTTCCCCATTGCATTGTTGGTCCTGCAGTGCAGGTGAGTGGGATGGGGCTGTAGGCTACTTAATACCTGTTCAGACCTTGTTCACACACCATAGGTAGTCTAGTGGTAGGACCCCATGTCATGCTGAGATACCGTGTAGTGGTGCCTAAAGGGGCTCCGATATGTTCCTGATTGGAAATATTGGCGAATCTCTCAGCTTTTAACACCAGAGTGAGGGATTAGCCAGTGTTGTCAGTTGCTTATCCATGTGGTGCATCTTTTTCTGTGAGTTATGTGTTTATATATTTTCATCCGCACATGTTTTATTTTGTGTAGGATGTTTGTGTGGTGCTTGTGGTTCGCGCCGGCATCCTCCATTGTATGCAATTTTTGCTGGGGATAGCCGTTCGCTGCGAACCACATGCGGAGGAACTGCCCCCAGTTAGAAACACGCCACAGTGTTTGGGGTCTGGAGCAGTCCCACCCATTTAGGCCACGTTTATTTTTGTGATTCTTGTTTTATATGTATTGAATGTGCCATTGCATATGGCTTGTAAACATTCTGTTGCACCTGGAAGCCTGTGTCACATGGTCTGTTGTAGGTGTAGCTTGCGGCCTCATGTGTTCCCCATTGCATTGTTGGTCCTGCAGTGCAGGTGAGTGGGATGGGGCTGTAGGCTACTTAATACCTGTTCAGACCTTGTTCACACACCATAGGTAGTCTAGTGGTAGGACCCCATGTCATGCTGAGATACCGTGTAGTGGTGCCTAAAGGGGCTCCGATATGTTCCTGATTGGAAATATTGGCGAATCTCTCAGCTTTTAACACCAGAGTGAGGGATTAGCCAGTGTTGTCAGTTGCTTATCCATGTGGTGCATCTTTTTCTGTGAGTTATGTGTTTATATATTTTCATCCGCACATGTTTTATTTTGTGTAGGATGTTTGTGTGGTGCTTGTGGTTCGCGCCGGCATCCTCCATTGTATGCAATTTTTGCTGGGGATAGCCGTTCGCTGCGAACCACATGCGGAGGAACTGCCCCCAGTTAGAAACACGCCACAGTGTTTGGGGTCTGGAGCAGTCCCACCCATTTAGGCCACGTTTATTTTTGTGATTCTTGTTTTATATGTATTGAATGTGCCATTGCATATGGCTTGTAAACATTCTGTTGCACCTGGAAGCCTGTGTCACATGGTCTGTTGTAGGTGTAGCTTGCGGCCTCATGTGTTCCCCATTGCATTGTTGGTCCTGCAGTGCAGGTGAGTGGGATGGGGCTGTAGGCTACTTAATACCTGTTCAGACCTTGTTCACACACCATAGGTAGTCTAGTGGTAGGACCCCATGTCATGCTGAGATACCGTGTAGTGGTGCCTAAAGGGGCTCCGATATGTTCCTGATTGGAAATATTGGCGAATCTCTCAGCTTTTAACACCAGAGTGAGGGATTAGCCAGTGTTGTCAGTTGCTTATCCATGTGGTGCATCTTTTTCTGTGAGTTATGTGTTTATATATTTTCATCCGCACATGTTTTATTTTGTGTAGGATGTTTGTGTGGTGCTTGTGGTTCGCGCCGGCATCCTCCATTGTATGCAATTTTTGCTGGGGATAGCCGTCGCTGCGAACCACATGCGGAGGAACTGCCCCCAGTTAGAAACACGCCACAGTGTTTGGGGTCTGGAGCAGTCCCACCCATTTAGGCCACGTTTATTTTTGTGATTCTTGTTTTATATGTATTGAATGTGCCATTGCATATGGCTTGTAAACATTCTGTTGCACCTGGAAGCCTGTGTCACATGGTCTGTTGTAGGTGTAGCTTGCGGCCTCATGTGTTCCCCATTGCATTGTTGGTCCTGCAGTGCAGGTGAGTGGGATGGGGCTGTAGGCTACTTAATACCTGTTCAGACCTTGTTCACACACCATAGGTAGTCTAGTGGTAGGACCCCATGTCATGCTGAGATACCGTGTAGTGGTGCCTAAAGGGGCTCCGATATGTTCCTGATTGGAAATATTGGCGAATCTCTCAGCTTTTAACACCAGAGTGAGGGATTAGCCAGTGTTGTCAGTTGCTTATCCATGTGGTGCATCTTTTTTCTGTGAGTTATGTGTTTATATATTTTCATCCGCACATGTTTTATTTTGTGTAGGATGTTTGTGTGGTGCTTGTGGTTCGCGCCGGCATCCTCCATTGTATGCAATTTTTGCTGGGGATAGCCGTCGCTGCGAACCACATGCGGAGGAACTGCCCCCCAGTTAGAAACACGCCACAGTGTTTGGGGTCTGGAGCAGTCCCACCCATTTAGGCCACGTTTATTTTTGTGATTCTTGTTTTATATGTATTGAATGTGCCATTGCATATGGCTTGTAAACATTCTGTTGCACCTGGAAGCCTGTGTCACATGGTCTGTTGTAGGTGTAGCTTGCGGCCTCATGTGTTCCCCATTGCATTGTTGGTCCTGCAGTGCAGGTGAGTGGGATGGGGCTGTAGGCTACTTAATACCTGTTCAGACCTTGTTCACACACCATAGGTAGTCTAGTGGTAGGACCCCATGTCATGCTGAGATACCGTGTAGTGGTGCCTAAAGGGGCTCCGATATGTTCCTGATTGGAAATATTGGCGAATCTCTCAGCTTTTAACACCAGAGTGAGGGATTAGCCAGTGTTGTCAGTTGCTTATCCATGTGGTGCATCTTTTTCTGTGAGTTATGTGTTTATATATTTTCATCCGCACATGTTTTATTTTGTGTAGGATGTTTGTGTGGTGCTTGTGGTTCGCGCCGGCATCCTCCATTGTATGCAATTTTTGCTGGGGATAGCCGTTCGCTGCGAACCACATGCGGAGGAACTGCCCCCCAGTTAGAAACACGCCACAGTGTTTGGGGTCTGGAGCAGTCCCACCCATTTAGGCCACGTTTATTTTTGTGATTCTTGTTTTATATGTATTGAATGTGCCATTGCATATGGCTTGTAAACATTCTGTTGCACCTGGAAGCCTGTGTCACATGGTCTGTTGTAGGTGTAGCTTGCGGCCTCATGTGTTCCCCATTGCATTGTTGGTCCTGCAGTGCAGGTGAGTGGGATGGGGCTGTAGGCTACTTAATACCTGTTCAGACCTTGTTCACACACCATAGGTAGTCTAGTGGTAGGACCCCATGTCATGCTGAGATACCGTGTAGTGGTGCCTAAAGGGGCCCGATATGTTCCTGATTGGAAATATTGGCGAATCTCTCAGCTTTTAACACCAGAGTGAGGGATTAGCCAGTGTTGTCAGTTGCTTATCCATGTGGTGCATCTTTTTTCTGTGAGTTATGTGTTTATATATTTTCATCCGCACATGTTTTATTTTGTGTAGGATGTTTGTGTGGTGCTTGTGGTTCGCGCCGGCATCCTCCATTGTATGCAATTTTTGCTGGGGATAGCCGTTCGCTGCGAACCACATGCGGAGGAACTGCCCCCCCAGTTAGAAACACGCCACAGTGTTTGGGGTCTGGAGCAGTCCCACCCATTTAGGCCACGTTTATTTTTGTGATTCTTGTTATTTAAATGGGACTGGATATTTTAGAGGATTGGAGGGTAAGGAATAATGTTATTTACATGGGACTATGTGTGGGAGGGGCTGAAGGAGGGGATTTAGGTTATAGTAAGACTGGTGGGAGAGGTCTGATTATAACTTCAGGGGGTACGGCCGGAGGTGTTATAATTACTGGGGGCACTGCAGGGAACATTATGAATACTGTGGGCAGTTGTGGCGGGCATTTCTACTGAGGGCTCCATAGGAGTGCCTTATAGATTGGCCTTATTTCTATTAGGGGTGCCTTATTAGTACTGAGGGCACTGTAGGGGTTCTATGGAGGGGGGGGGGGCTTCCGCCTAGCAGTGAGCCCAGTGACCGGGAACACTGCTGGGGCTGTAAACAAAATAGCCCTTGTCCTAAGCGTTACAGCGCAAGCCAAGGGAAAGCATCGGAGTATGAAATGTCAGAGAGGCTGAGTGGGGGGGGAGAAGGGGATATGTCCAGGTTCAGCTCTAAAACAGCAGCAGTTTTGTACCTATGACACTGGCTGACCTGTTACATGTGCACTTGGCAACTGAAGGCTGTTCATATGTGCCCTCATTGCTGAGAAAAAATGGTGTTTTAAATTATGCAAACAAGCCTCCAGGAGCAACAGGCCTTGCCATTACACCTAGAGGCTCTGATTTCTTTGCAACCGCTGCTGCCCGTCTACTTTGACAGTGCCTGGCAGTGAAAATGTCATCACAACTGGCGATGTCAAAGTGGAGAGGGTGCGGCAGTTACAGAGAGAGCGGAACCTATAGGAGTAATCATAACACCCCGGTGGCATTTTATAAAACATCATTTTTCTCAGCAATGCAGGCATATATGAACACAGATGTCTTCAGCTGCCAAGCGCACATGTAACAGGTCAGCATATGAGGGAGTCCTGAGGGATAGCTGAAGGCCTAGGGAGCATTTTACAGTCAGCTATCTAAAAAATATGGACTTCAGTTGGGGGAGGAAGCCGGCACTGAAGTGCCTAGGGCAGCATAAATTCTAAATATGGCCCTGGCTCCACAGGAGCAGCACAATGTAGTGTCAGACATCACACTGCTACTGTGAAGGGAGGACAATATCTGGGCATAGCTACTGTGAAGGGAGGACAATATCTGGGCATAGCTACTGTGAAGAAGGCACATATCTGGACATAACTACTGTGAAGTAGGCACATATCTGGACATAACTACTGTGAAGTAGGCACATGTCTGGACATAACTACTGTGAAGTAGGCACATATCTGGACATAACTACTGTGAAGGGGACACATATCTGGATATAACTACTGTCAGGGGCACATATCTGGACAAAACTACTGTGAGGGGCACATATCTGGACATAACTACTGTGAGGGGGGCACATATCTGGCATAGCTACTGTGAAGGGGGCACATATCTGTCATAGCTACTGTGAAGGGGGCACATATCTAGACATAACTACTGTGAAGGGGGCACATATCTGGGCATAACTACTGTGAAGGGGGCACATATCTAGACATAACTGCTGTGAAGGGGGCACATATCTGGACATAACTACTGTGAAGTAGGCACATATCTGGACATAACTACTGTGAAGTAGGCACATATCTGGACATAGCTACTGTGAAGTAGGCACATATCTGGACATAACTACTGTGAAGTAGGCACATATCTGGACATAACTACTGTGAAGTAGGCACACATCTGGACATAACTACTGTGAAGTAGGCACATATCTGGACATAACTACTGTGAAGGGGGCACATAGCTGGACATAACTACTGTGAAGGGGGCACATATCTGGACATAACTACTGTCAGGGGCACATATCTGGACAAAACTACTGTGAGGGGCACATATCTGGACATAACTTCTGTGAAGGGGGCATATATCTGGCATAGCTACTGTGAAGGGGGCACATATCTGTCATAGCTACTGTGAAGGGGGCACATATCTAGACATAACGACTGTGAAGGGGGCACATATCTGGGCATAACTACTGTGAAGGGGGCACATATCTAGACATAACTGCTGTGAAGGGGGCACATATCTGCAGATACATACTATGAAGTGGGCACATATTTGGGCATAACTAATGTGAAGGGGGCACATATCTGGCACAGCTACTGTAAAGCGGGCACATATCTGGGTATAACTACTGTGAAGTGGGCACATATCTAGGTATAGCTGCTTTGAAGGGGGCACATATCTGGGCATAGCTACTGTAAAGGGGGCACATATCTGGGCATAGCTACTGTGAAGGGGGCACATATCTGGGCATAGCTACTGTGAAGGGGGCACATATCTGGGCATAACTTCTGTGAAGGGGGCATCTCTGGGCATAACTACTGTGAAATGGGCACAGATATGGGCATAACTGCTGTTAAGGGGCGCATATCTGGGCATAAGCTACTGTGAAGGGGGCACAGTGTGGGCCCTACTACTATGTGCAGGTACAAAGTGGGAATATTTATTATGTGGGGGCATTAAAGGGACTGGTTGTGTACAGTTATGCTTTGGGCAGAGTTAGAGGCGTGACCGAGTAGAAAAAATATATATATGCATATTGTAAACATATTGACTCATATTAACAAGATGTTTTTTATTTTCCCGTATATATTTATATTTGTATGTGTAGTTTTGGGGGGAGGTGGGGCAGGTACATTCCTTGCACAGGGCCCTCTGCTGCCTGTGTCCGCCCCTGGCTCAAACTATCTGCATAGTCCCGAAAGCTGCTGCAGCTCTGATGCCTTCTGATAAAAAAGGGAAATTCTCATTCATATAAACAACCAATGAGGTTGGAGACTTTAGGGTGCCTTCTCTTGCTGTGGATTTTGTTGCAGAATTTTCCGCAACTGAAAATGAATTGCATTCACCTGAATGGGGCTTGCAGAAATGCATGTACTTGCCGCCCCATTGAAATGAATGGAAGTAATGGAAATATGAAGTTCAAAGTCAGTTTAACTCTTCTAAGCGAATAATGCCATATCAGAGTGGCTTCATGAGGGATCGGCCCTGTCAAACTAATGTATTCAGTATCTATGAGGAGGTAAGTTCTAGACTTGACCAGGGTGAGTCAATGGATGTCATATATCTGGACTTCTCCAAAGCATTTGACACTGTACCACACAAAAGGTTAGTACATAACAGAGAGTGGTTATTAATGGTACACACTCAGATTTTGTCACTGTCATTAGTGGGGTACCTCGGGGGTCAGTATTGGGCCCTATTCTCTTCAATATATTTATTAATGATCTTGTAGAAGGCTTGCACAGTAAAATATCAATTTTTGCAGATGACACTAAACTGTGTAACGCAAGTAACATGGAAGAGGACAGTATACTGCTACAGAGGGATTTGGATAGATTGGAGGCTTGGGCAGAGAAGTGGCAGATGAGGTTTAACACTGACAAGTGTAAAGTTATGCACATGGGAAGGAATAATGCAAGTCACCCGTACATACTAAATGGTAAAACACTAGGTAACACTGATATGGAAAAGGAATTTTAGCGGACAGCAAACTAAGCTGTAGAAACCAGTGTCAGGCAGCTGCTGCCAAGGTCAATAAGATTATGGGTTGCATCAAAAGGGGCATAGTTGCCCGTGATGAGAACATAGTCCCGCCACTTTACAAATCACTGGTCAGACCACACATGGAGTACTGTGTACAGTTCTGGGCTCCTGTGAACAAGGCAGACATAGCAGAGCTGGGGAGGATTCAGAGAAGGGCAAATAACTGGAATGGGTGGACTACAGTATCCTGAAAGATTGACTGTGACGAGGAAACATCCTCTGCGTCTAGAGGAAAGAAGGTTTGTACACAAATAAAGAAGAGGATTATTTACGGTAAGAGCAGTGAGACTATGGAGTGTAATAATATCACAAGTTATAGCTACTAGAGAGGGTTCGTTGATCCAGGGAGTTATTCTGATTCCCTGATTGGAGTCGGGAAGGATTTTTTTCCCCTAAAATGAGGAAAATTTGCTTCTACCCCACTTTTTTTTTTTTGCCTTCCTCTGGATCAACTTGCAGGATAACAGGCCGAACTGGATGGACTGATGTCTTTTTCTAGTCTTATAAACTGTTACTATGTATAAAAGTTTCTACCAATACAAAAATGGTAAGGTATGAAGAGAATTGTTTCACAAACTAGATTAACACCACACATCAATGCCACATCACTTTACCTGTCTATAACTAATTTCTGCTGAGTTTTCTGCTGAAGGCTTTGGGTACAGGCACACAGCGCAGTTGGGATGCAGTTTTGATGCAGTTTTTGATTGTACCTGCAATTAATTAAATATTTTAGATGATTTCTCTTCTTCTCTTCGCTGGAGGTAAGTATAAGTGTTTTTTGTTTTTTTTGGGGGGCTACTGCCACTTAAGGGGGGCTAATGGCACTTAAGGGTGCTGCTACTGGCACATAAGGTGGACAGCTACTGGCACATAAGGGGGACAGCTACTGACACATAAGGGGGGACAGCTACTGACACATAAGGGGGGACAGCTACTGGCACAAAAGGGGGCTACTGGCACATAAAGGGGGCTACTGGCACATAAGGGGGCTACTGACTTATAAAGGGGACGGCTACTGGCACATAAGAGGGGCTACTGGCACATGAGGGGGGACTAATAACACATGAGGGGGGCCTAATGGCACATAAAGGGGGACTATTGGCACATAAGGGGGGCTACTGGCACATAAGGGGGCTGCTACTGGCACATAAGGGGGCTGCTACTGGCACATAAGGGAGACAGCTACTGGCACATAAGGGGGATTGCTGCTGGCACATAAGGGGACTACTGGCACATGAGGGGGGACTAATGGCACATGAGGGGGGCCTAATGGCACATAAGGGGTGACTACTGGCACATATGGGGGGGGCTACTGGAACATAATAAGTGGGTGGCTACTGGCACATGGGGGGAAGCACAAGAGAGGCACTTATTACTGGCACATGTGGTGGCATGGAGAGGCACGTGTTACTGGCACATTATTATGGGGCACTATGGGGGCTTCTACTGAGGCCACAAAGAATGGGTATTTTATATGGGGGGCTCTGTGTGGTACTAGTATTACCAGGGGTATTATCTGTTTCTGCAGTGTAGTATTGGGGAGCACAGCGGCACAGTATTGGGGGTAGTAGGATGATTTGTCCAGAAGATGGGAGGATGATGGAAAAGTAGTAAACTAAGATTTTTTTTTGTTAAACTGCAGAGATGGAAAATGGCAACAACATGGCGGTCTGGTCTAAAGGTCTGAAAGGAGAAGACGAGGACAGAAAACATCTACATCAAAGAAGACGTCTCTGGACGTAATAGGTAAGTGCCCTGTATTTCTCTAGTGATGGGATCAGAGGCATAACGATTGCGGTGTGACCAGGTAGTGGAGGCGGGATATAGGTGTGGCTGGAGGTATAACATGGGCGTGGCTGGAGATAAGGCATGGGTGGGGCCTGGAAATGGGACCTTGATTTATTTTGCCCAGGGGCCCTGAGGGTTCTCAGTCCGCCCCTGTGCCCCTGTATATAACATTGGTAATAGTGCTACACCAAATTTATGGAGAGGTGGCTCCACATGTGTAGCTCTCTCAATTTACTTCTATGAGAGAATGGTGCCCATGGTGGGACCTGCATCTATTGGACCGATTTGGCACAAAATAATTTTCCCGTGGACCGGGGGAAGCGGGTTAGGGTTTGCAGTCACGGAGATAAATTATGCACTTAACAAAAACACAGTCAATAATAATCCCCACTCAGCATCTTACATGTGATGTCTTCTCTGGCTGGAGTCGTTCTCTTTCCTTTTGTCTCAGTGCTGCACAGATCACCATAATGACGTCTCCTAACCACAACTTTTTTCTGCATAATTGAACACACCTATTTAGTATTAATACTTCCTTTTATGTCCTTACCTAGTAATTATCCACATTTAGGCCCCAGTAGATATAATGCCCCTCCCTAGTACTGCCCTATGCACATTAAACATCCCCCAGTAGTGCCTTCTTTACATTTGGGTCCCCCCAGTAGTGTCTCTTTACATATGGTGCCCCCCCAGTAGTGCCTCTTTAACTATTGTGCCCCCCCAGTTGTGCCTCTTTACATATGGTGCCCCCCCCCCAAGTAGTGCCTCTTTACATATTGTGCCCCCCAGTAATGCCTCTTTACATATGCCCCCCCCCCCCCCCCAGTAGTGCCTCTTTACATATGGGGATTTTATTAAATAATACAGCCAACCCTTTCTTCTTGGTTCCCCCAGTAGTGTTCACAACTGGAAAAAAGAAAAAAAAACTGACCTCCCTCTGGCGTTCTGTGATTTAAGCCTCATTCAGCCTGCTGTCCGATTCCATGCGCTACAGTACAAGCGGTCGCGACCGCCTGTGCTGAGTCTCTTGCGGCGTGATGACATTGTCACGCCACCTGTGACCCGGCACAGGAGGTCACGATGATGTAATTATCCCAACAATCCTGCACATGGGCACTGCCAAATAGGCCTCAGGCATAGCGGCCTTCAGCCTACGAGGCTAAACGATGGGACACAGAGACCAATAGTTCCTGTCCCCACCGTTCAACACCAGCACTCCCCGCAAACCAGTACCAAAGAATCCACGGTCCGTACTGGTCCGTGACCCGGTGGTTTGGGACCGCTGTCCTAAAAGTCTTACCTGCAGTCCTATGTAAAACCACAGATAACTGTGATAGTTCTCTTAGTAAAGTTAATGTAGTAGATGTTACCTGCAGTTCCTTGTAACACCACAAATAAAAAAGGGATAACTGTATGGGTGCAGATAATGTAGCAGATGGTCATACCTCACATTGCAACTATATTTTTAACACTAAGCCATGTCTCTAACTATGCTTAATGGTGAATCTATACACACACCAATCCCACCCAGTCCCCTTTGTATCCCCGCATAGTATTATGTCTCCTTTGTGCCTCCACACAGAAGAATGACCCCTTTATTGCACCCTAACATAGAATGCCTCCTTTAGTGCACCCGCACAGTAGGATACCCCTTTAGTGGCCCCTTACAGTACTGCTGGTCCCTGTATTGTCAATAAAATAAAAAAATAAACCTCACCTCGCCCCATTCCCCCGGTGAATAGAGTACACATGCTCTCAGAGGCCAGTCTTGCAGAGGTGAGCCGGCTTATAGATGCCCTGAGTGGGTGCACTGTAGATGTTGTGCGGCTGTGTAGTTTGGAGGAAACATAGCACATGCCCCGTGAATATAATAGTGCTACATACAGTGCTATGGGTAAACGAATGCTAGCCATAGTAAAAAAAAAAAAAAAACACCCTGTATAAAAAAACACGGTATTGAAGGGAGAATGGATGGGGCCACATATCACAAGATTGTGGCCAACAACCTCCTTACCTCAGTAAGAGCATTGAAGATTGGTCGTGGCTTGGTTTTCCAGCATCACAATGACCCGGAACACACAGCCAGGGCAAATAAAGAGTGGCTCCGTAAGAAGCATTTCAAGGTCCTCGAGGGGCCTAGCCAGTCTCCAGACCTGAACCCAATCAAAAATCTTTGGAGGGAGCTGAAAATCAATGTTGCCCAGCAACAGCCCCAAAACCTGAAATACCTGGAGAAGATCTGAAAGAAGGAGTGAGCCAAAATCCCTACTGCAGTGTGTGCAATATATATATATATATATATATATATATATATATATATATATATATATAAACAATGGCAGCACCAAAAAAACAACAGGTTGGGTGCCCAGCCCTGGGGTATAAGCTTTCTCCCAAAGTATTAATAATAGAAAAATGGGCGGCACAACGAAAAAATAAAATAAAATTAGAAAAGTTTCAACTTGTCTAATTTTATTTTATTTTTTCAGTGTGCCGCCCATTTTTCGATTTTTATATATATATATATATATATATATATAATAAATCAAGCATTGTATAAAATTATAGTGTTCTATCTTCACACAGTGTGCAGTCTGACATTCAGCATAAACCATTCCTGTCTTCCAAATAAGAGGACTGTTTTCTGTAGTCTAACTTGTTTATTGGTCAACAGGATTGTGAATTGATGTGCGGTCAATTGATTGGTAAAACTATAAGAATACAAATAACATGTATAAATATATAGCATAGTATGTATCAGCAGAAAGCATACAACAGCATGCATTCTAATATTTGCATAACATTGAGCAGATGTCCAAAATGGCTGCCTATACATGGATTGCATATCTAGCTATCTAAAAGTATAACAACTTCTTCCCTGAGTAACACTACAACTACTAGAACAGCTCTGCATAATATACTGTCCCTGAAACAAAGGTAGATGTCATTCGCCAGATATACTTGCACAAAGATGGTGGAGTTTAAGAAGAAGATATGCAGGAGACAGCTCTGCTGATGTCCTGTAACATGGAAACTGGGCTTCTCCTTCCCAGAATGCCTTGCACTACCCACAATGGCTAGCACCTCCCACAAAGCAATAATCTTTATTAACAAGAAAACAAGGCGCAATACATTTTTCATCTGCTAGATGGTGCTTTTACTAAATAACTACAGAAATACAGCAGATGCGATCTGTAATGATACTAAAATGAATCTCCCCGTGCTGGGACAGAACAGATAGACTGTGAAAGTATTCAAAGTATGAAACGCTTAATATTTGACACGTTTTCTAGGCATTTTTTCATCTGATTTTCAGTAAGAAAGTTCTGAGGACCTTTGCATTTTTTATGTGCAAGAAAAGTGCCAAACTTTGAAGTGCTTATACAAGAAAGACAATTATAAGGGATTTCCAAGACCTTTATACTGATCACCAAGGGTATGACAGCCCGAACCCCCGCTGATATGGTGTTTGAGAAGACAGTGATGCTTGCAGTAGCTCAGTAGCCTTCTCTCAGCCCACCAAGCACAGTGCCGTACGTTGTATAGCGGCTGTGCTTTGTATTCATAGAAACATAGAATGTGTCGGCAGATAAGAACCATTTGGCCCATCTAGTCTGCCCAATATACTGAATACTATGAATAGCCCCAGGCCCTATCTTATATGAAGGATGGCCTTATGCCTATCCCATGCATTCACTTCAATGAGGCTGAGCTGCGCCTAGGCCGTGTGACTGATGAACGTGACATCACTGGCCTAGGGAAAGCTGAGAGAAGGCATGCTGCTTGATTGGTTGCTATGGGCAGTAAACAGTTTGTTTTTAGACAGCACACCACAAAGAATCTTATTTTTTGACAAGCAGGGAGAGGCAGATTGAGATGCTCTGTAATAAATTGAAAGCTGAGCTGTAATTGGTTATGGGCAAGCATTTAAGTTGTGCTGTGATTTGTTGCTATGGGCAACAAACAGGTCATCTTTTAGACAACACATGCAGTAAGCATTATCACTATTGCTACAGTGTGTAATGAGTATCCCTGCATGTTTTATGCTCAAATCGGGTATGGACAGCAGGAGCAGTGTAAATGTTAACCTTATTGATTTTTGTAAGTGTGAGGTGCCGTTATCTGGATGCCAATAAATGCCTGGCTCATGGCATCAATAAAGTGCATAATTAGGCACAGATGGGTGATCAGATGAGCAAGTGCCCAGTTTCTCACTCTTTTCTTGAAAAAAGGACCCTTCTATATGTAACAGTCCAGAAGCATATATGCTCCCTAATTGATAGTGAAGGGAGGTGGGTTGAAATGATAACATGCACAGAAGTCCATGTTACCCCCTCCCTATGGCCATGTACCATTATACAGGGAGACAAGTAGTAGGATCCAGTCATAGGAGACTTCATAACTGTCTTTAGAAACTGTCTTCAGTATTGCCTGTTATGCAGCCTGAGATAGAGCCAGTGGGGAATCTGGAAATCAGAGCCCCAAACCATTCCCCCCCAGCTGACATGAGGGGCCTAGGGCAGGTGGTAATACTCTGGCCATACTAATGGCCAAAGGGTCAGTGCACCCCTGTTTTATTGCACTGTGTAGTACCTACCATCATTGTCTATATGCTGCAATATACCTGTACAATAAAAAAGCATAGCAGAGCATTTGTGTTGTCTCTATGTACAATATTAATTGCTTGTATGTTACGGATTCCATATTTGGAGAAAAAAAATCTGAAAATCAACAGCTGATCTTAACTGAATGTCTATAATTAAGAAAACATTTCAATCTGCCTTTTTATGTTTTTGATCAATATCGATTATTTTACTTGATTTTTTATAATTTATGCCTCATATGAACATACTATTATTGTCTGGAAACTATAGAATTCATACAGTATATGATGTTAGGGAACTCCAAAAATGATTAACCCCTTAAGGACGAAGGGCATACATGTACGCCCTTCGTCCGCACTTTAAAGATGGCGCCCGCTCCCGCACGGAGCGGGCGCATGAGCTGCGGGTAAACGCTTGATTCATCAAGCTGACACCCGCAGCTCATGTCCGCGACCGGCAGCGATGCCGATCGCGGACATTTAACCCCTCAGATGCCATGGTCAATCCTGACCACGGCATCTGATCGCGCAAAAACCGAAAGTTTCACTTTCGGTTTTTGCTCCGGCTCCCCTGATGGCCACGAGCATGAGCATGCATGTAGTAGCCTAGGTTTCTGTGAATGAAACCTAGGTTACTACATAGTATTCCTATGGAGCCTATGACTGTAATAGGCTCCATAGGAAATATACGATTTTCTCATATATTCCAATGCTATTGCATTGGAATATATGAGAATAGCAATCTGATGATTGCATCTTATAGTTCCCTATGGGAACTATAAGAAAGTGGTAAAAAAAAAAAAAAAAGTTTAAAAAATAAAAATAAATAAAAAATATAAAAATTCAAATCACCCCCTTTCCCCAAAATGAAAATAAAATAAATCAAAAATAAAAAATTACACATAATGGGTGTCGCAATGTGCGAAAACGCCCATACTATAATAATATTAAAAAATATTCACCATACGGTAAACATAAAAACGGAAAGAAAGCGTCCAAATGGCTAATTCGCCATTTTTGGACGCTTCATTTCCTAAAAAAAAATGAATAAAAAGTGATCAAAACATCATACGCACCCCATAATGGTATCAATTAAAAGTTCAGATTGCCCCGCAAAAAATGAGCCCCTACACTGCTCTGTACTCATAATTACAAAAAAGTTATAGGGGTCAAAACATGGCGACAAAAAAATAAAATAAAAAAATTCCCACTTTTAATTTTTTTTTCACTATCAAAACGCAAGAAAAACTATACATATTAGGTATTGCCAGATTCGTACTGACCTGAAGAATAAAATTAACCAGTCAGTTTTATCGCAAATCGAACGTTGTAATTTAAAAACCCGTAAAACTGTGGTGAAATTGCTTTTTTTTTGCAATTTCACCCCATTTGGAATTTTTTTCCCGTTTCCCACTACATCACATGCAAAAATAAATGGTAGCGTTAAAAAGTACAACTTGTCCCGCAAAAAACAAGCCATCATATGGCTATGTGAGCGGAAATATAAAAATGTTATGGCTTTTGGAAGGCAGGGAGTGCAAAACAAAAATGCAAAAATCCCAAAACCCCCGGTCCTTAAGGGGGTAAGATTGCACATGGAGCCCAAATACCCACGTGTGACCTATAAACTACAGTATATAACAGTGTTTTAGGTGAGTCACTAATAGTGCACTTCTAAAACTTTATTCCCTCTGCTGTGAGACTACTTGGCATAAGAATGATAAGATATTAGCAGCCTATTTTCTTTTCCTACAACTTTGTTAGATTGGATTTACATTTGCTGTGTGAGCGCCTGTGACTTGTGATTTTTCTCAGACATATTAGTTATGCATGGTCAGCATTGTTCCGGCCTGTACAGAGAGGTATACACAACAGCATCCCAAGGCAACAAAAGATAAAAACAGTAAAACGGGTTTTTATTTTCTGAAAAGCAGAGTAAAGGTTTTCCTGCTGCTTTCACTTCACTTTTTTCCATTTCCACTCTTGCTCGGCATGCTGGCCTTTCTTGTTCAATATATATTTTTTAATGTTCTATCTCTCGCAACTTTTAAAGCATCTGGGACAATGCATCCATATCTGCAGAAATAGCAAGTTCAATTTCCAAGCTGCAGGATCCCTTTCCAACCCCCAAATCTCCAATTCAGAGTTGTTTCACTTATTCCCAGATGTCTGTGTTCTCTCTCAATTTTCCCCTTCTCCGCTGAAAGCAGCGCACGGCGAGCTGCCTATTACAACCTCAATACTGCTGATTAGATGCTGGGGCTTTTTATATAAGCCTCTTATTCCTTGCACCTCTGAGCTTCCATCACAAAAGAACATTGAAGGGGAGTTCTGAGCACTGATCAGCATTAAGCAGGGGCTGCCTGGCAGCTTTTTGGCTTGGGAAAAATTATTCTAACTTGCTCTTACATCAAACAGTTGAACACTGGACATCTTGCTGGTCAGCGTGCTGAAAAATAGCAGTCAACCATTTACATCAACCGCTGCAGAACCTCTTGGGAAGATGAGCTCTGAGCTCCTCCAAACTCACTAAACCTACAGTTTATAACACTCGCTCATGCCATTTACATTTATGCATTGAAAAGTTCATGTCAGTGATCCCCTTGATGATTCTACAGTCAGTTTAAAATAGCTGAGAACAGTGAACAATAAATGATTTCATTCAGAACATTTATAAACCTGTTAAAGTTCAGCTCTACAGGAGTTAATACAGCAACAAGTCCTTTATCCGAGAGCAAGCAGCCAGGTATTTATTGCTAGAGCAGCTTAGCACAGTCATGGCTCCTGGTCATTGCTCTCCTCCTTCAGTCAGCTCTAGTGTACTCTGTACACATTCCTGTGAATAAGTACAGCAAGGAAATGATGAGAATAAGTATTATACTTATTAACAGGACTATATGGACAAATAATAAATATGTGTAATGTATGCGCAGTATCATATGTATGACAATGGAACTCATACTTTACTTTTCTATACACTTGTTATTAGTGGGATACTACCACACAATGGCTAAATCATGTTTGATTGCTCTGCTTGACAGATTGGACATGGTTTTGAGTTTTGAAAAATGAGCATTGCTTCATATTTAATATTTTATAAAAAATAAATAAATCAGATGTACCAGATTATCTATCTGTATTGATTGAATAGGTGTCTTTTTATCCATGCCTAATATCTAATATGCTAAAATGCTCCGCATGAATAAAAGTAAAAATAAATAAATAAAATATCTTTTTGTTTCTCAGCATTCTGGCCCCATAACAACTTCCTAAAATTGCACCAACACACATTTATTTTCACCAATAGAATACTGCTTAGGCCTCTTGCACATGACCGTATGTGTTTTGCGGTCCGCAAAAACGGATGATGTCCGTATGGCATCTATTTCTTTTTTTGCGGATCCGTTATTTTTGCGGATCCATTGTAATAATGCCTATCCTTGTCCGCAAACTAGAAAAAAATAGGACATGCTCTATTTTTTTTGCGGGGCAACGGAAAGGACATACTGATGCGGACAGCACATGGTGTGCTGTTTGCTTTTTTGAGGACCCATTGAAATGAATGGGTCTGCATCCTATCAGCAAAAAAAACGGAACGGACAAGGAAACAAAATACAGTCGTGTGCATGAGCCATTAGGCAGGTGTGGGAACAATGTTAAAACGTTAATATTTTTTTTATCAGTTAACAAAATGCTAAGTGTATGAACAAAATATAAATTGAATTAATATTTGGTGTTACCACTCTTTGCCTTCAAAATAGAATAATTTCTAGGTACACTTGCACACAGTTTTTGAAGGAACTCTGCAGGGAGGTTGTTCCAGATATTTTGGAGAACTAACTACAGATTTTCTGTGGATGTCGGCTTGCTCAAATCCTACTGCAGGACAAGTTGTACTTTCTAATAGGACCATTTAATATTGCATATAATGTAGTGGGAAGCTGGAAAAAAATTCCAGATTGGGTGAAATTGGAATTTTTTTTTTAATTCTGCCACAGTTTTACAGGTTTTGTTTTTCCAGCATTTCATACACAGTAAAACTGACCTATTAACTTTATCCTCTGGGTCAGTACAATTACAATGATAGCACATTTGTATAGTTTTTCCTGTGTTTAAATACACCAGAAAATTGAAAACTTTGGCATTTTTTTTATTGCCAAATTCCGACCTCCCCATAACTTTTTTTTATATTTCTGTCTACAGAGCTGTGTGAGGGCTTATTTTTGTGGGTTGATGCCATTGGTGTGTGTGTACGAGTTTTTTCAAAACAATTAAACAATCCCACGAAATATATATATTGTGGTTAATGATCAACTCAATTAGGTGAACGTTATTTTTTGTGTTGAGCAAAACAAAGCATCCGGAGTGGAATTTGGTCCAAAATTTAGGAGAAATTCAAATAGCAGCAAAGCTGAAGCACAGATGCACAGATCTGCTCTTTTACACATGGGATTTATCTCTCTTTGGATGAGTTTTAGTCTTAATAAAAACAAAACTCCAGTATGGCCTACTGCCTGCCCTACAGCACCATGTCCTGAAAGGCTGATAGGGAGCATGTGACTTGTGAACCGAATAAACTAGAGGAACTACTAAACTAACATACTCCTAGAATGAATCCTGACAGTCTAGTAACGTTCAATGAGATGCAAAAGACTGAGAGCAGCAGCGCCACCTATAGTAGTTTAGATCCACTGACTTATGGTGAATGTATAGGAGCTGAAAACCTGTGCAGCAGCACCTGGTCTGTCTTCATACACGTTCACACAGTGTGCAGTCTGATATTCAGCATAA
The DNA here is from genome assembly GCA_033119425.1 of Bufotes viridis. Lineage (NCBI taxonomy): Eukaryota > Metazoa > Chordata > Amphibia > Anura > Bufonidae > Bufotes > Bufotes viridis. The sequence continues at coordinate 43,453,548 of CM065599.1, forward strand.
ACCATTCCTGTCTTCCAAATAAGAGGACTTTTCTCTGTAGTCTAACTTGTTTATTGGTCAATAGGAGTAATTGTGTGGTAAAACTACAAAAATACAAGAACTTGTATAAGTATAAGGCATAACATGTATCAGCAGAAGCATAGAACAGCATGTATTAAAACATTACATTAACGCTGGGCACATGTCCAAAATGGCTGCCTATACATAAGATTGCAAGCTAACAAACAGTTAGAACAACTTCCTGAGTACTGATTAGTACTAGCTGACAGCTCTGCATAACACAATATACCTGAGAGAGAGGAAAATCTCTCTCACCAGATATGCTCATAAAAGGATGATGGAGTTTAAGAAGGAGAACTGCAGAAAGACAGCTCTGCTGGTGTGTCCTAGATGACTGGGATTCTCTTTCCCGGAATGCATTACACTCCCACAATGCCTTGCACCACCCACGAATACAATGATCTTTATTAACAGAAAAACAAGGTGTAGTAAATTTTTAACACTGCTAGATGGTGCTATTACCACATTAATAACTACATAACTACAGGAACTCTAACAGAATAAATTAGAAATTATTCAGAACCTTTTCTGTGGCAGAACAGCATGTATGGCGTGTCTCTCCTTGCGCAATCGTGCCAAAGCTGGAGATCCCACTGCTGGAGCCAGGTAAGTTATTGACAGTATCGGTTATTAATTATCCAATACTTGCCTGGCTGTCCTTATACTACCTGATCTTTCTTTCCTCTGTGGTCACTAACTGGAGCTTCCTTACTCCTTTCAGCCATGTAATGCCCCACTTGTAGTGCCTAATATCAGCCTGGTGTATCGCTGCTGTGCCTCCATCTCCAGGCAATGTCTTGATGCATCCCCCCTGACGTCGCTCGTTAGGCAGGGCGGGACTGCATCAGGTCGAGCACATTGCTCCCTTCCTACTACATCTATTTAAACCATGGTGGGTAGGTTCATATTTAGCTTCCATATGCAGGACAGTTTGATTAAAGGGAATCTGTCACCAGTTTTATGGTGTCTTAACTAAGAGCAACACAAACTAGTTACAATGCTGGGTCACTTCCTTTTTTGACCCAGCCGTTTTGCCAAAATCTTGTATTGAACATCTCCAGCATAAGCTAATGACTCCACATATTCATGAGCTCATGGCCCTCCCCACAATTATTTTAGTTTTGGGGAAAGGGGGTGATTTGAATTTCTATATAAATATATATTTTATTTTTTTAACTTTTTATTAAATTTTTGCAAGTAACCATAATATCTATGCATTACAGAATAAAGGATTCAGTTTATTCCAATGCTGTGCTGCCACCTGCAGGCTTGCATTGAAATATGGGAATCACTAAGGGCAACTTCCTAAAACTTAACTTTTAATCAACATATAGCAAAAAATTAAAATGGTTCAATAAGAACCTCAATCTCTATAGTTTGAAAAAGCTGTCAAAAATCAAGGACGGTTAGCAGATAGATAGTACAGGGTATAATCAAGACTACCTGTCCCTATCCTAACCCTCAACAACACTGCTCAGCCCAGAGATACACCTTGATGGTAGATGTACTCTGTCCACGCCTCAGCTAGCCTGTCCTTATAACGCCCTATCACTTATCTGACACAAAATGCAATGTCCCAACTAGAGATGAGCGAACATTTAAAAAAAGTCCGTTGTTCGGGGTTCGGGTGGTGGTTAATTGCGCATCCCGTTATGGATTCCACAATAGCGCATATGGAATCCATAAGGGGCGGCTGCCACCAACCCGAACTGTAGAACAGCTGAAGGACCTGGCGTGACGTCACTGTCATGTGATCAGTGCAGGGGGCGTGGCTCAGCACGGGATTTGAGGCTTATTACTAGTACAGGCCACCTTCACCAATCTTAGCCAGGGGAAGGCAGCCCTGCCAGGTAGAGCACATTTCCCAGTTTTAGCGCTCCCAGGTACCATAGTCACATTTGACTACAGCATCTAAGGGTCTACTGCTGATCACAGTTATTAGCCCCAGGCCTAAACTGTGGATGTCAGGAAGGGGTTAATGAAATGGCTGTAAGTTTGGGGTCATTGTGCATAAATACTTGACTTCTATTTTTAACAGCATTCTTAGGGGGGTTCACATAAGTGTTTTAATTTCCGTCATAGCATTCCATTATAACATGCTTATAAGGGAAAATAACGGAACTGCTATAACGGAAATCAAAAGGAACAAAAGGAGAATAAATAACGGAAAACAGCATTCCATCTGTTTTCCACTATTTTGGACAGAAAAAAGTCCTGCATACAGATAGATTGCAGTGAATAACTCAGTGGGAATAATAAATATTTAATTACATGCAATTACAAAAGTATTCAGATCCAGGTGCTGGTTTAAAAAATGTAGAATAATTTTTGTGGGACAACCCCTTTAACCTCTTATAGAAATAGGACGTACCGGTATGCCCTGATGTCCTGGTACTTAACCGCTTGCCGACCGCCGAACGCACGGATGCGTCCAGGCGGCGGCAAGTTTGTTCCTCCTGGACGCATCCGTGCGTCATCTCGCGAGAGCCGAGATCTGCTGTGAACGCGCGCACGCGCGCGTTCACAGCAGAGCGCGGCTCTGCAGTTGTACTACAGCCTGCCAGCGATGATCAATCGCTGGCAGGCTGTAAATGTAAAATAAATGAGATCAAAGAGGTACATCAGACGCTGTGTTGCTAACAGCGTCTGATATACCTAATACCTGGTCCTCTGGTGGTCCCATTTACTGGGATCGACCACCAGAGGACCAGGTAACAATGTAAAGTTGCACCAAACACTACACTAACCCCACCCCCACCCCCTCACTTTATAACCACTATTAACCCCTTGTTAACCCCTGATCACCCCATATAGACTCCCTGATCACCCCCTGTCACTGATCACCCCCTGTAAGGCTCTATTCACATGTCCATATGTGTTTTGCGGTTCCGCGGATCCACAGATCCGTGCCACGAATCCGCGGCGCGGATCCGCAAAACACGGACACCGTCAATGTGCTTTCCACATTTTGCAGATCCGCACATTGCCAGAACTATATAGAAAATGCTTTTTCTTGTCCGCAATTGCGGACAAGAAAAGGGCATGTTCTATATTTTTGCGAACGGAAATGCAGACCCGTAAGTGCGGATCCGTAATTCCGGATCCGAGCGGGACAAAGTCTGTCCCCATAGAAATGAATGGGTCCGCAATTCCGCTCCGCAAACAGAATTTCGGACGTGTGAATGGGGCATAAGGGTCCCTTATCACCGCCAGTTAGTTAGCTACTTGTTAGGTAGCTAGCGCCCAGCCCACCGCACCTCAGTCACTGATTTGGCAGAGATTTTTTCATCCACATTGATTGATGCGAATGAAAAATCTGTGCCGTTCATTTTTATTTATTTTTTCAGCCCAGAGGCTGAACGGAAAAAATCTCATTACCCGTATGCTCAATATAAGGAGAATCGCAGAAACTCCTAATGCTGGCCATACGTGTAATGATTGTGAGACCCTCAAATGCCAGGGCAGTACAAAACCCCACATGTGACCCCATTTTGGAAAGAAGACACCCCAAGGTATTCCGTGAGGGGTATGGGGAGTTCATGTAAAATTTTATTTTTGTCACAAGTTAGTGGAATATGAGACTGTAAAAAAAAAAAAAAAATCAATTTCCGCTAACTTGTGCCAAAAATTTTTTTCTGTGAACTCACCATGCCCCTCACGGAATACCTTGGGGTGTCTTCTTTCCACAATGGGGTCACATGTGGGGTATTTATACTGCCCTGGCATTTTAGGGGTGCTAAAGCGTGAGAATCCAAATGCGTAAAAATGCCCTGTGAAATCCTAAAGGTACTCATTGGTTTTAGGGCCCTTTGCGCATCTTGGCTGCAAAAAGTGGCACACATGTGGTATCGCCGTGCTCAGGAGAAGTAGGGCAATGTGTTTGGGGTGTATTTTACATATACCCATGCTGGGTGAGAGAAATATCTCTGTAAATGACAACTTTTTAAAATTTTTATACAAAGTTGTCAATTTACAGCGATATTTCTCTCACCCAGCATGGGTATATGTAAAAATACACCCTAAAACACATTGCCCTACTTCTCCTGAGTACGGCGATACCACATGAGTGACACTTTTTCGCAGCCTGGGTGCGCAAAGGGGCCCAAATTCCAACGAGTACCTTTAGCTTTACATGGCTGCTCACAATTTAGCCCCGCCCAAAATGCCAGAACAGTACAAACACCCCACATGTGACCCCATTTTGGAAAGAAGACACCCCAAGGTAGTTCGCTGAGGGGCATAGTGAGTCCATGAAAATTTAACTTTTTGTCAAAAGTTAGCAGAAAGGGAGACTTTTGAGAAAAACAATAAAAATCAATTTCCGCTAACTTGTGCCAAAAAAATCTTCTGTGAACTCGCCATGCCCCTCATTGAATACCTTGGGGTGTCTTCTTCCAAAATGGGGTCACATGTGGGTATTTATACTGCCCTGGCAATTTAGGGGACCTAAAGCGTGAGAAGAAAATGCATAAAAATGCCCTCCTAAAGGTACTCATTGGTTTTAGGGCCTTTGCACATCTTGGCTGCAAAAGTGTCACACATGTGGTATTGCCGTACTCAGGAGAAGTAGGGCAATGTGTTTGAGGTGTATTTTTACATATACCATACTGGGTGAGAGAAATATCTCTATAAATTGACAACTTTGTATAAATTTTTTTAAAAGTTGTCATTTACAGAGATATTTCTCACACCCAGTATGGGAATATGTAAAATACACCCCAAAGCACATTGCCCTACTTCTCCTGAGTACGGCGATACCACATGAGTGACACTTTTTGCAGCCAAGATGTGCAAAGGGCCCTAAAACCAATGAGTACCTTTTAGGATTTCACAGGGCATTTTTACTCATTTTGGATTCTCACGCTTTAGGGCCCCTAAAATGCCAGGGCAGTATAAATACCCCACATGTGAGCCCATTTTGGAAAGAAGACACCCCAAGGTATTCTGTGAGGGGCATGGCAAGTTCACAGAAATTTATTTTTTTTTGGCACAAGTTAGCGGAAATTGATATTTTTTTTTTTTTTTACAAAGTCTTATATTTCACTAACTTGTGACAAAAATAAAATTTTACATAAACTCACCATACCCCTCACAGAATACCTTGGGGTGTCTTCTTTCTAAAATGGGGTCACATGTGGGGTATTTATACTGTCCTGGCATTTTAGGGGCCCCTAAAGCGTGAGAAGAAGTCTGGAATCCAAATGCGTAAAAATGCCCTGTGAAATCCTAAAGGTACTCATTGGAATTTGGGCCTTTAGCACTCAGGCTGCAAAAGTGTCACTCATGTGTATCGCCGTACTCAGGAGAAGTAGGGCAATGTGTTTGGGGTGTATTTTTATATATACCCATACTTTGTGTGAGAAATATCGCTGTAATCGACAACTTTTTAAATTTTTTTAAACAAAGTTGTCAGTTTACAGAGATATTTCTCTCACCCAACATGGGTATATGTAAAAATACACCCCAAAACACATTGCCCTACTTCTCCTGAGTACGGCAATACCACATGAGTGACACTTTTTTGCAGCCTGGGTGCGCAAAGGGGCCCAAATTCCAACGAGTATCTTTAGCTTTTACATGGCTGCTCACAATTTAGCCCCGCCCAAAATGCCAGAACAGTAAACACACCTCACAAGTGACCCCATTTCGAAAGTAGACACCCCAAGGTATTCACTGAGGGGCATAGTGAGTCCGTGGGAGATTTCATTTTTTTGCCAGAAGTTAGCAGAAATGGAAACTTTATTATTTTTATTTTTTTCCTCAGAAAGTGTCATTTTCCGCTAACTTGTGAAAAAAATGAAATGATACATGAACTCACCATGCCCCTCCATGAATACTTTGGGGTGTCTTCTTTCTAAAATGGTGTAATTTGGGGGTATTTATACTATCCTGACATTCTAGCACCTGAAGAAACATGACAGGCGCTCAGAAAGTCAGAGCTGCTTCAAAATGCCGAAATTCACTTTTTTGCACTATAGTTTGTAAACGCTATAACTTTTACCCAAACCAATAAATATACACTTATTGTATTTTTTTATCAAAGACATGTAGAACAATAAATTTTGCGAAAAATGTATATAGAAATGTAGTTTTAAAAAAAAAAATTACAACAGAAAGTGAAAAATGTCATTTTTTTGCAAAAATTTCGGTAATTTTTGATTAATAGCAAAAAAAGTAAAAACGTCAGCAACAATGAAATACCACCAAATGAAAGCTCTATTAGTGAGAAGAAAAGGAGGTAAAATTCATTTGGGTGGTAAGTTGCATGACGGAGCAATAAACGGTGAAAGTAGTGTAGTGCAGAATTGTAAAAAGTGGCCTGGTCATTAAGGGTGTTTAAGCTAGGGGGGCTTAAGTGGTTAAGGACACAGGTCCTGTCATCCCCCACCACCGTTATCGGCGTTCGCTGAAAACTGCAGGTCAATCAGAACACAGATGTCAGCCATTTAACCCCTTCCATGCCGCGGTCCGTAGGGACCGCTGTATGGAAAGGGTTATAATGGAGTAAGCTCCCTCCCTCTCCCATCGGGGGCTGCTGTGCCATTGCAGCCCCCGATTCTTGACGGGATCACAGAGGGAAGGGGCTCCCCTCCCCATCACCCGCTGCTCTGTTGCGGCAGTGAGTGATGGTTACCATGACAACTGGACTCCTTCACAGGCATCCTGCTTGCCATGGTAATGGTAAGTCTGATCAGACTTCTGCCAAAGGCAGAAGTCTGATCAGACTGTGTAAAAGTGAAAATACAGTACAGTACACTATATAGTGTACTGTATTGTATTATATAGGCATCAGACCCACTGGATCTTCAAGAACCAAGTGGGTCTGGGTCAAATAAAGTAACAAAAAATGGAAAAAAGTAAGTAAAAATAAAACATTTATCACTGAATAAAAATTAAAAAAAAAAAATGCACTACACATGTTTGATATCACCGCGTCCATACTGACCTGATCCATGAAACGGTAATGTTACTTTCCCCGCACGGTGAACGCCATAAAGAAATAATAATAAAAACTATGATGAAATAGAAATTTTGCCCACCTTACTTCCAAAAAAAGATAATAAAAGTGATCAAAAAAATCGTATGTATGCCAAAATGTTACCAATCAAACCGCCATCTCATCCCGCAAAAAATGAGCCTCTACATGAGACAATCGCCCAAAAAGTAAGAAAAAATATGGCTCTTAGACTATGGAGACACTAAAACATATATTTTTTTCCCCTAAAATGCTGTTATTGTGTTAAAAGTAAAATAATTTTAAAAATTTATACATATTAGGTATTTCTGCATCCGTAAGAACCTGCTCTATAAAAAATATCACATGAATTAACCCCTCAGGTGAACATCAAAAAAAAAATGGTGTAAAATAAGCAATTTTGTCACCTTACATCACAAAAAGTGTAATACCAAGCAATAAAAAAGGCGTATGCCTCCCAAAATAGAACCAATCAAACCGCTATCTGATCCCGCAAAAAATGAGACCCTACATAGGACAATCGCCCCAAAAAAAAAAATATATATGGCTCTCAGACTATGGAGATACTAAATCATGATTTTTTCTTTCTAAAATGCTGTTATTGTGTTAAAGTAAAATAAAAAATTAAAAGTATACATATTAGGTATCACTGTGTCTGTAAGAACCTGCTCTATAAAAATATCACATGACCTAACCCCTCAGGTAAATACCGTAAAAAAATTAAATAAAAACAGTGTCAAAAAAAGCCATTTTTATCACCTCACATCACAAAAAGTGTAATAGCAAGCAATCAAAAAGTTATATGCACCCCAAAAAGTAGTCATATTTGGTATTGTCACGTCCATAACAACCTGCTCTATAGAAATAGCACACGATCTAACCTGTCAGATCAACGATGTAAATAACAAAAAATAAAAATGGTCCCAAAACAGTTTTTTTTTTTTGCAAATTTTCCATTTTAATCTATTCTTCCAGTAACAAAGCAAGGGTTGACAGCCAAACAAAACTCAATATTTATTTCCCTGATTCTGTAGTTTGCACAAACACCCTATATGTGGTCATAAACTGTTGTATGGCTAAACTGCAGGGCCCAGAAGGAAAGGAACGCCATATGGTTTTTGGAAGGCAGATTTTGCTGGACTGGTTTTTTGACACCATGTCCCATTTGAAGCCCCCCTGATGTACACCTGATTTTACAAACATTGTTAGCCCTTTAGGTGTTCCACAAGAGCTATTGGCAAATGGGGATGAAATTTCTGAATTTCTATTTTTTGTTACCTTACCACCAAAAAAAAAAAATGCTGTAAAAAAAGCTATTTTTTGTCACCTTACATCACAAAAAGTGTAATACCAAGCGATAAAAAAGGGGTATGCCTCCCAAAATAGAAACAATCAAACCACCATCTCATCCCGCAAAAAATGAGCCCCTATATAGGACAATCGCCCCAAAAAATAAAAAAAATATGGCTCTCAGACTATGGAGATACTAAAACATGTGTAACGATCTTTGGCTCACCTGAGTCAGAGGACAGCCGGCTGGTGGTTGGAGTCCAGTGGCAAAGACCCACAGAAGCAGGAGGCAGGTAGCGTGGTCGATCAGTCCGGGTCGGCAGTAGAGATGGCAGCGAGGTAACAGCAAGAGTAGACAGAGGCGTGGTCGGTGGAAGGCAAAGGGTCAATGCAGGCGGCAGTTCAGCGATGTCAAACGGTCCGGGTCGGCAACAAAGGTAAACAGCAGAAGTCGTGGAGGAGCAGAGAGGAAGCTTGCTACAGGCTTGGAGGCACAATAACCAGCAGAGGTCTGGTGCTAGAGGCTTATAAAGGGGAAGTAACAGGTGCACGGAATCAAGACTGATGAACAAGAGTAGGCTGGAGCAAGATGGATCAAAGAGTTCAGCAGGAGGAAAAGTCCAGAAGGGCTGGTAGTCTAGTGGCTAGAGCTACCGCCTGGGACATGACTGGTCACAGGTTTGATTCCTGACAACATGATTTTTTTTTCTAAAATGCTGTTACTGTGTTAAAGTAAAATAAATAAATAAAAAAGTATACATATTAGGTATCGCTGCGTCTGTAAGAACCTGCTCTATAAAAATATCACATGACCTAACCCCTCAGGTAAATACTGTAAAAAAAAAATTCTTACCTCTCATCACAAAAAGTGTAATAGCAAGTGATCAAAAAGGAAAGGAACGCCATATGGTTTTTGGAAGGCAGATTTTGCTGGACTAGTTTTTTGACACCATGTCCCATTTGAATCCCCCCTGATGTACACCTGATTTTACAAACATTGTTAACCCTTTAGGTGTTCCACAAGAGCTATTGGCAAATGAAGATGAAATTTCAGAATTTCTATTTTTTGTTACCTTGCCTCAAAAAAAGTGTAATATAGAGCAACCAAAATCATATTTACCCAACAAAACTGGCATTCCCTTCCTTCTGTGCCCTGCTGTTTAGCCATACAGCAGTTTACGACCACATATGGGGTGTTTCTGAAAACTACAGAATCAGGGCAATAAATATCGAGTTTAGTTTGACTGATAACCCTTGCTTTGTTACTGGAAAAAAATGATTAAATTGGAACATTTGCCAAAAAATCTAAATTCTGACATTTTATCTCCATTTGCCATTAACTCTTGTGGAACACCTAAAGGGTTAACAAAGTTTGTAAAATTCGTTTTGATTACCTTGAGGGGTGTAGTTTCTAGAATGGGGTCCTTTTTGAGTGGTTTTTATTATGTAAGCCTCCCAAAGTGACTTCAGACCTGAACTGGTCCTTAAAAAGTGTGTTTTTGCTTATAAACTTCTAAGCCTTGTAACATCCCCAAAAAATAAAATGGCATTCCCAAAATTATCCAAACCTGAAGTAGACATATGGGGAATGTAAAGTAATAACTATTTTTGGAGGTATTACTATGTATTATAGAAGTAGAGATTATAAATAAAAATGAACTTTTTTGACGCAATTTTACCACTGTCATGAAGTACAATATGTGACAAAAAAACAATCTCAGAATGGCCTGGATGAGTAAAAGCATTTTAAAGGTATCACCACATAAGGTGACACTGGTCAGATTTGCAAAAAATGGCCTGGTCTTTAAGGTGAAAATGAGCCCGGTCCATAAGGGGTTAACAAGATATTTTGTCTAACAGTGGTCCACCTACTTTAGCTACTTGTAACACCATCTCACATAGAAGCCCCGCAAACCTCATCAACATTTCTTCTAAGTCTTCTCTTCCTTCTTCAAATTGTGCACTCTGGAACCCATAGTCAGTGTACAACAAAGGCCCCCACATTCATAACATCTTTCTTTCTAACTCTCTTACTAGGGTACTTTCACACTAGGGTTTTTCTTTTCCGGCATTGAGTTCCGTCAAAGGGACTCAATACCGGAAAAGAACTGATCAGTTATATCCTAATGCATTCTGAATGGAGTGAAATCCATTTAGGATGCATCAGGATGACTTCAGTTCAGTCACTTAATGTCATTTTGGACGGAGATAATACCGCAGCATGCTGCGGTATTATCTCCGTCCAAAATGCCGGATCAGTTGCCGGAATGCTGCATCCGGATCCGTCTACAAATGCATTCAGTTTACATCCAGATCGACAGATCCGCCAGGCAGTTCCGACGACGGAACTGCTTGCCGGATCACTCTGCAGCAAGTGTGAAAGTACCCTTAACCGGCTATCTTTGACTGAAACTTTGATTCGGCAATCTGACTCTGCTTCCCCTGCTCATCTTTGTTATGGTGGTCTACCTTTTTCTTATGCCCCCAGACTTGAGAACATACATGTTTGTGGATTTGATGGAGTTCTTTTCCCACAATGCACCTTCCAGGTAATTCCACCACTACCATCACTCTCATTTTCATCTTTTGAGGGCTACACCCTCAGACTTTTCCACCAACCCTCCCTCACAGTGGCAGTTGTTTAATCCCCCACCACAAAGTTCCTGGATCATTTCACTGCATGGCCTTCACACTTCCTATCCTCAGAACTACTAAATAATTTTGGGTGACTTTAATATCCCCATAGAGATCCCAATCTCCCCATCTACCTCCCAACTCATATCTTTAACCTCCTCTTCAGGCCTTTCACAATTTTCTAATTCTCAGACACATAAAGACTGTAACACACTTAAACTTCTCTTCCTCTGCTTTGTTTCTAACTCTCCTGTTCCTCTGTCCAACCACAATCTTCTCTCCAGTCACAAATTCTCATCTGTTTCAGTACACTCATATTTTACTTATCACAGATTCAATAGTCTACATGACATTGACCCTAGGAAGCTTACAGACACTCTACAGTCATCATTGTCCCTAATCTGTTCCCTCTCCTGTCCCAATCTGGCTGCAAAACACTACTGTGATACCCTCCAGAAGTACCCTAGAAGTACTCTACAGAAACTGCCCTCACCAACGTGGCAAATGACCTCCTGATATCTAAGTACAATGGTGACTCTTCTCTTAGGCCTCTTTCACAGGGGCGTAGCGTGTGAGGGCCAGATAGGATTGCGGGTGCTTTGCAGGAAATCACGCAATTTTTTTGCGCGGGTGCAATGCGTTTTAATGCGCTTTGCACGCACGTGAGAAAAATCTGAATGTTTGGTACCGAGACCCGAACCCGGACTTCTTCTTTAAAGTTCGGGTTTGGGTTCGGTATTTTCTAGATTTTATTATTTTCCCCTATAACATGGTTATAAGGGAAAATAATAGCATTCTTAATAGAGAATGCTTACTAAAATGTGGATTGAGGGGTTAAGAAAAGAAAAAATGTACTCACCTCATCCGCTTGATTGCGCAGTCATGCATCATCTTATTTCTTCTTCTTTGAGGACCATCTTCATTCAGCAGGACCTGCGCTGACATCATCAAAGATCGTTTTGCAGGTCCTCAAAGAAGAAGAAAGAAGACGATGCACGACTGCGCAATCAAGCGGATGAGGTGAGTACATTTTTTCTTTTCTTAACCCCTCAATCCACATATTAGTAAGCATTCTCTATTAAGAATGCTATTATTTTCCCTAATAACCATGTTATAAGGAAAAATAATAAAGTAAGTAGACTTTAATGGGGTTGCTTATCCCTATCGTCTCCTAGCAACCATGTGTGAAAATCGCACCAAATCGGCACTTGCTTGTAGATGCTTGCGATTTTCACGCAGCCCCATTTATTTCTATGGGGCCTGTGTTGCGTGAGAAACGCAGAATATAGAACATGCTGTGATTTTCACGCAACGCACAAGTGATGAGTGATAATCACTGCTCATCTGCACAGCCCCATTGAAGTGAATGGGTCAGGATTCAGTGCGGGTGCAATGCGTGCACATCACGCATTGTACCCTTGCGGAAAACTCGCCCGTGTGAAAGGGGCCTTACTCTTCTCCTTCACCCCCCCCCCCCCCTTCAACATCATTCTTCTGAACCTGATCCATGGTCAACCACTGCACTCAAACGTACTACAGATATTGGCTAACTGGCTCATGCAGCTTTATATATATTCCCTTATTTTGTTAGGCTGTATGTACCAATGTAAAAAACAAGCACTTTTTACATTATGTGTGACCCCTTATCTCCTCATAGATTGTAATCTCCTGTAAGCAGGGACCTCATGCATCTTTTTTTTAACCCGTAGGATACCAGTGCCATGTATGTACAGCGCTGGGAACTGCGCCCGCATGAGCATCTGCAGGGGTCCGGCAGTCACCGATAGCCGGACCCCTGCTGTATTCGTCGGCGTCGGTGAAAACACTGATGCCAGCGCATTAACCGTCGCACTGCTGGGTCCACGATGGCTTGGAGGGCAGCCCGATGCCTTCCTTAGGCATCGTGGCTGCCATCCGTGTCAGCCTGTGAGATCCATCCCCCTGAATCTCACAGGCAGGGGGCTGTAAGTGTATTACACTGGTAATACACTTACAGCCAATGCAATGTAATACATTGTAAAGGGGATCAGACCACCAGAAGTTGAATTCCCAGAGTGGCACAAAAAAATAATTAGCCCCTACCTAAGCCCAAAAAATACAAAAAATGGCAACAAAAAACAAGATTTTATTCTGTTCAAAAATGCTTTCACTCTGTAAAACTTAACAAAAATAATAATTATAGACGTATTAGGTATTGCCGCAACCGTAACAACCTGCGCTAGAGAAATATCACATTATATGCCCCCTCAGGTGAATACTGTAAAAAACAAAATTTAAAAAACTGCCAAAATAACCATTTTTTCACCTTGCCTCACAAAAAGTGAAATACCAAACAATCAAAAAGTCTTATGTACCCTAAAATGGTACCAATAAAAACATCACCTCATCCCGCAAAAAATGAGCCTCCTCCTAAGACAATCACTTAAAAAATAAAAAACGAATGGCACCCGTAAACAAATCCAGCAAAATCTGCACTGCAAAAGCCATATGGCGCTCCTTCCATTCTGAGTCCGGCCAGGTGCCCCCATAGCAGTTTACTACCACATATGGGGTGTTGCTGTATTCAGGAAAAGATAGTTAACAAATTATGGGGTGCTTTTTCTCGTGTTACTCCTTGTGAAAATGAAAAATTTGGGACTAAAGCAACATTTTATTGAAAGAAATTAAACTTTTTATTTTCACAGTCAAATGTTTTCAAATTCTGTAAAACGCTTAGGGGGTCAAAGTGGTCAGTTCCCCCCTTAATATATTCTTTAAGGGCTGTAGTTTCCAAAATGGGGTCACTTTTTGAGGGTTTCCCCTGTAGGGGTACGTCAGGGTCTCTTCAAATACAAAATGGTGCCCCGTGCCCATAGAGCCGTTTACCGCCACATATGGGGTATTTCTGTAAACTGAAGAATCAGAGTAATATATATTGAGGTTTATTTTGCTATTAACCCTTGCTGTGTTACAATAATAAATTGATTAACATAAAGAATCTACCAAAACAAGTGAAAATTTGAAATTTCACCTCCATTTTCCTTTAAGTCTTGTGGAACACCTCAAGGGTTAACAAAGGTTGAAACATTAGTTTTGAATAATTTGAGGGGTGTAGTTTCTAAAATGGGGTCATTTATGGGTGGTTTCCATTACGTAAGCCCCTCAAAATCCCTTTATAACTGATTAGTGCTCAAAATAACGGTTTTGGAAATTTTGTTAAACATTTGAAAAATTGCTTCTAATGTCCTAAAAAAATAAAATGAAATTTAAAAAATGCTGCCAACATAAAGTAGATAGGTGAAACTCCAAAAATTATAATATCGTGCAAAAGTTAATTTATTTTAGTAATGCAACTTAAAAGGTGAAACTAATAAATGAGATAGACTCGTTACATGCAAAGCGAGATATTTCAAGCCTTTATTTGTTATAATAGGCTTACAGCCTATGAAAACTCCAAATTCAGAATGTCAGAAAATGAGAATATTACATGAAATCAATAAAAAAGGATGTGAAATAGAAAAATGTAGGACCTCTGAAAAGTATAATCATGCATATGTGTGTACTCAGTACTTGGTTTGGGCCCCTTTTACATCAATTACTGCCTCAATGCAGCATGGCATGGATAATATCAGCCTATGGCACTGCTGAGGTGTTATGGAAGGCCAGGATGCTTCAATAGCAGCCTTCAGCTCTTTTGCATTGTTCGGTCTCATGTCTCTCATCTGTCTCTTGGCAATGCCCCATATATTCTCTATGAGGTTCAGGTCAGGCAAGTTTGCTGGCGAATCAAGCACAGGAATCCCATGGTCATTGAACCAGTTTTTGGCACTTTTGGAAGTGTGGGCAGGTGCCAAGTCCTGCTGGAAAATGAAGTCCCAATCTCCATAAAACTTGTCTGCGGAAGGAAGCATGAGGTGCTCTAAAATCTCCTGGTAGATAGCTGTGTTGACTCTGGACTTAATAAAGCACAGTGGACCAACACCAGCAGATGACATGGCTCCCCAAATCAACACAGACTGTCACACTGGACCTAAAGCATCTTGCATTGTGTGCCTCTCCATTCTTCCTCCAGACTCTGGGTCCTTGGTTTCCAAATGAGATGCAAAAGTTGCTCTCATCAGAAAAGAGGACTTTGGACACTGAGCAACAGACCAGTTCTTTCTTTCTTTTAGCCCAGGTAAGACGCTTCTGACGTTGTTTGTTGTTCAGGAAAGGCTTGACAAGAGGAATACGACATTTGAAGCCCATGTCAAGGATCCGTCTGTGTGTGGTGGCTCTTGATGCACTAACTTCAGCCTCAGTCCACTCCTTATGAAAGTCCCCAACACTTTTGAATGGCCTTTTCCTGACAATCCTCTCCAGGCTGCGGTCATCCCTGCTGCTTGTGCACCTTTTTCCTCCACACTTGTCTCTTCCACATAACTTTCTATTAATGTGCTTTGATACAACACTTTGGGAACATCCAACTTCTTTGGCAATTACCTTTTGAGGCTTTCCCTCCTTATGGAGGGTGTCAATCAGTGGTGTATCTTGGTTTTGTGCTGCCCTAGGCGAGACTAAACTCGGGCACCCCACCTAATATAAATTTGACCCGCCCCTTCCTGTCAAGGCCAAACCCCTTTCTCTGTAAACCCCGCCCTTCCTTTTAGGCTCCATCCTTTCCTGTATTCCTGTATTTAAAAGTGAATAACGACAGCCACACCTCACACCCCTCCCTTGATCCCACTAAGTGTCATCCACAGATCCCCCTTAAGTGTCATCCACAGATCCCCCTTGAGTGCCATCCACAGACAGATCCACCCCTTAAGTGCCATCCACAGATCCCCCTTAAGTGCCATCCACAGACAGATCCACCCCTTAAGTGCCATCCACAGATCCCCCTTAAGTGCCATCCACAATCAGATCCCCTCCTTAAGTGCCATCCACAGATCCCCCCTCAGTGTCATCCACAGATTCCCCCTCTTTAGTGTCATCCACAGATCCCCCCTCAGTGTCATCCACAGATTCCCCCTCTTTAGTGTCATCCACAACTCCCCCTCCCTCAGTGTCATCCACAGATCCCCCTCTTTAGTGTCATCCACAGATTCCCCCTCAGTGGCATCCACAGATCCCCCCTCAGTGTCATCCACAGATTCCCCCTTCTTTAGTGTCATCCACAGATCCCCCCACTCAGTGTCATCCACAGATTCCCCCTCAGTGTCATCCACAGAATCCCCCTCTTTAGTGTCATCCACAGATTCCCCCTCAGTGTCATCCACAGATTCCCCCCTCAGTGTCATCCACAGATTCCCCCTCTTTAGTGTCATCCACATATTCCCCTTAGTGTCATCCACAGATTCCCCCTCAGTGTCATCCACAGATTCTCCCCCCAGTGTCATCCGATTCCACTGATTTCCTACCTGCCCAGCGCCGTTGTAGGTAATTTATTCACTCCACTTTCCTGAGAAGAGAAGCGCCGGAAGACTCACAGGCAGGCGCATGCGCACTTCAATGCCTCTGCCAGTGCGCCTGTGTGAGTCTTCCGGCGCTTCTCTCAGGCAAGTGGAGTGAATAAATTACCTACAACGGCGCTGGGCGGGGAGGAGCGGCGCCGGCGCAGCCCCAGCAGGGCAGCCCGGACAAAAAAAAAAATCTATCACTGAGGCAAACAAGGCATCTTGCCGCCCCATTGGAAGTGCCGCCCTAGGCAAATGCCTTGTTTGCCTCGTGATAGATACGCCACTGGTGTCAATAATGGTTTTCTGCACAACTGTCAGGTCAGCAGTCTTTCCCATGATTGTCTGAACCAGACTGAGAGACAATTTAAAGGATCAGGAACCCTTTTAGGGGTTAAGGGGTTAATTAGCTGACTAGAGTGTGACACTTTGAGCCTAGAATATTGATCTTTTCACAATATTCAAATTTTCTGAGATTGTGAATTTAGGGTTTTCATAAGCTGTAAGCCATAATCATCCAAATTATAACCAATAAAGGCTTGAAATATCTTGCTTTGTATGTAATGAGTCTATCTCATATATTAGTTTCACCTTTTATCTACCTCAGCCCCCCTAGCTTAAACACCCTTAATGACCAGGCCACTTTTTACAATTCTGCACTACACTACTTTCACCGCTTATTGCTCCGTCATGCAACTTACCACCCAAATGAATTTTACCTCCTTTTTTTTCTCACTAATAGAGCTTTCATTTGGTGGCATTTCATTGTTGCTGACATTTTAACTTTTTTTGCTATTAATAAAAATTTAACAACATTTTTGCAAAAAAAAAAGACATTTTTCACTTTCTGTTGTAAATTTTTTTAAAAAAAAAACTACATTTCTATATAAATTTTTCTCTATATTTATTGTTCTACATGTCTTTGATAAAAAAAAATCCAATAAGTGTATATTTATTGGTTTGGGTTAAAGTTATAGCGTTTACAAACTATGGTGCAAAAAGTGAATTTCCGCATTTTGAAGCAGCTCTGACTTTCTGTGCACCTGTTATGTTCTTCAGGTGCTAGAATGCCAGGATAGTATAAATACCCCCCAAATGACACAATTTTAGAAAGAAGACACCCCAAAGTATTCGCGGAGGGGCATGGTGAGTTCATGTATAATTTCATTTTTTTTCACAAGTTAGTGGAAAATGACACTTTCTGAGGAAAAAAAATAAAATAATAAAGTTTCCATTTCTGCTAACTTCTGGCAAAAAATAAAATAAATCTCCCATCGACTCAATATGCCCCTCAGTAAATACCTTGGGGTGTCTACTTTCCGAAATGGGGTCATTTGTGGGGTGTGTTTACTGTTCTGGCATTTTGGGCGGGGCTAAATTGTGAGCAGCCATGTAAAACCTAAAGGTACTCGTTGGAATTTGGGCCCTTTTGCACACCCAGGCTGCAAAAAAGTGTCACTCATGTGGTATCGCCGTACTCAGGAGAAGTAGGGCAATGTGTTTTGGGGTGTATTTTAGCATAAACCCATGTTGGGTGAGAGAAATATCTCTGTAAATTGTCAACTTTGTATAAAAAAAATTAAAAAGTTGTCGTTTACAGCGATATTTCTCACACAAAGTATGGGTATTTATAAAAATACACCCCAAAACACATTGCCCTACTTCTCCTGAGTACGGCGATACCACATGAGTGACACTTTTTTGCAGCCTGGGTGCGCAAAGGGGCCCTAATTCCAATGAGTAGCTTTAGGATTTCACAGGGCATTTTTACGCATTTGGATTCCAGACTTCTTCTCACGCTTTAGGGGCCCCTAAAATGCCAGGACAGTATAAATACCCCACATGTGACCCCATTTTAGAAAGAAGACACCCCAAGGTATTCCATGAGGGGTATGGTGAGTTCATGTAAAATTTTATTTTTTGTCACAAGTTAGTGGAATATGAGACTTTATTAAAAACTAACAAAAAAAAAAATATCGATTTCCGCTAACTTGTGCCAATAAAAATTTTTTTCTGTGAACTCGACATGCCCCTCACGGAATACCTTGGGGTGTCTTCTTTCCAAAATGGGGTCACTTGTGGGGTATTTATACTGCCCTGGCATTTTAGGGGCCCTAAAGCGTGAGAATCCAAATGCGTAAAAATGCCCTGTGAAATCCTAAAGGTACTCATTGGTTTTAGGGCCCCTTTGCTCATCTTGGCTGCAAATAGTGTCACTCATGTGGTATCGCCGTACTCAGGAGAAGTAGGGCAATGAGTTTTGGGGTGTATTTTTACATATACCCATGCTGCGTGTGAGAAATATCGCTGTAAACGACAACTTTTTAAATTTTTTTATACAAAGTTGTCAATTTACAGAGATATTTCTCTCACCCAGCATGGGTATATGTAAAAATACACCCCAAAACTCATTGCCCTACTTCTCCTGAGTACGGCAATACCACATGAGTGACACTATTTGCAGCCAAGATGCGCAAAGGGGCCCAAGTTCCAATGAGTACCTTTAGGATTTCACAGGGCATTTTTACGCATTTGGATTCTCACGCTTTAGAACCCCTAGAATGCCAGGGCAGTTTAAATACCCCACATGTGACCCCATTTTGGAAAGAAGACACCCCAAGGTATTCTGTCAGGGGCATGGCGAGTTCACAGAAAAAAAAATAATTTTGCCACAAGTTAGCGGAAATTGATATACTTTTTTTTTTTTTTACAAAGTCTCATATTCCACTAACTGGTGACAAAAAATAAAATTTACATGAACTCACCATACCCCTCACGGAATACCTTGGGGTGTCTTCTTTCTAAAATGGGGTCACATGTGAGGTGTTTGTACTGCCCTGGCATTTGAGGGTCTCCGCAATCATTACACGTATGGCCAGCATTAGGAGTTTCTGCGATTCTCCTTATATTGAGCATACGGGTAATGAGATTTTTTTTTTCCGTTCAGCCTCTGGGCTGAAAAAAAAATAAAATGAACGGCACAGATTTCTTTATTCGCATCGATCAATGTGGATGAAAAAATCTCTGCCAAAATCAGTGACTGCGGTACGGTGGGCTGGGCGCTAACTACCTAACAAGTAGCAAACTAACTGGCGGTGATAAGGGACCCTTAGGCCCCATTCACACGTCCGCAATTCTGTTTGTGGAACGGAATTGTGGACCCATTCATTTCTATAGGGACAGACTTTGTCCCGCTCGGATCCGGAATTACGGATCCGCGCTTCCGGGTCTGCACTTCCGTTCCGCAAAAATATAGAACATGTCCTATTCTTGTTCCTGATCCGTGTATCAGATCCGCGGATTTGTGGATCCACGGATCCGCAAAACACATATAGACGTCTGAATGGAGCCTTACAAGGGGTGTCATCTATGACAGGGGGGTGATCAGTGACAGGGGGTTGATCAGGGAATCTAGATGGGGTGATCAAGGGGTTAACAAGGGGTTAATAAGTGAGGGGGGGGGTTAGTGTAGTGTTTGGTGCAACTTTACATAGCTACCTGGTCCTCTGGTGGTCGATCCCAGCAAATGGGACCACCAGAGGACCAGGTAGCAGATATATCAGATGCTGTTAAAAAAACAGCGTCTGATATACCTGTTTGATGCGATTTATTTCGCATCTACAGCCTGCCAGCGATTAATCATCGCTGGCAGGCTGTAGTACAACTCCTTAGACGCGCGGCACTGTGAACGCGTGCTCGCGGCGTTCACAGGAAGTCTCGTGAGATGACGCGCCGACGCGTCAACCCAGAACTACAGGACCGCCCGCCGGACGCATCCGTGCGTTAGGCGGTCCTGTAGTGGTTAAGTTGCATTACTGAAATAAATGAATTTTTGCATGATATTCTAATTTTTCAAGTTTTACCTGTATGGCGAATGTTAAGCAATAAATATTTTATGAGGGATCAATTTCTGTTTTAAAAGCATTTTTCCCAAACTTTGGTACATTTTGGATTTTTTCATAAATAAAGGTGAAATATATTGACTCAAATTTATGACTGTCATGAAGTACAATGTGTCACGAGAAAACATTCTCAGAATGGCTTGGATAAGTAAAAGCATTCCAAAGTTATTACCACGTAAATTGTCACATGTCAGATTTGCAAAAATCGACCTGGGATTTAAGGTGAAAAGTGGCTCGGTACTGAAGGGGTTAATTGTTGACTTGTTTGTGGCTATGTTTTGTATGATTTTGTTTGTACTTGAACGCCCTGATTGTAAAGCACTGTGAAATATGTTCGAGCTATATAAATAAAGATTATTATTATTATGATGTCAGCGCTGCACTAAACAAAGCCCGGCGGGTAGGACTAAAGCAGCAGAGATGGAAGCGAGTATAGTATATTCTTTTAATACTTTCGCACAATTCCTGAATTTGTGGGGCTTTTTGAATAACTCCGTGGGCCTTTATGTCAACAGAAGATTTTAGTCTTTTACTTTTCAATAGATTAGCAAAGATTCTGAACATTTGTCATTATGGGGTGTTGAGTGCAGAATGATGGGGGAAACTTTCTTAACCCCTTAATGACCACCCATACATCTTTTTACAGCAGTCTCTAAGGGTCCAGTGTAAGGCCCCTTTCACACGGGCGAGTTTTCCGCGCGGGTGCAATGCGTGAGGTGGACGCATTCATTTCTATGGGGCTGTGCACATGAGCGGTGATTTTCACGCATCACTTCTGCGTTGCGTGAAAATCGCAGCATGCTCCAGTTTCTGCGTTTTTCACGCAACGCAGGCCCCATAGAAGTGAATGAGGCCAAATCGCAAGCATTCGCAAGCAAGTGCGGATGCGGTGAGATTTTCCCGCATGGCTGCTAAGCGACAGGACCTGATCTTCATTATTTTACCTTATAACATGGTCATAAGGGGAAATAATAGCATTCTTAATATAGAATGCTTTGTATAATGTTGATTAAGGGGTTAAAAATAAATAAGTGAAAAAATAAGATCAGAGTATGGCACTCAACTTATCTGGGAATATGCAGGCAATAGATATTTTTCAAATAATTGTAGCATTTATTAAAACACATAATAAAACAGATATTACAAAGATGAATAAAAAATACAAATTAAAAAATAGAGTGAGTTCATGAAGAATCCATTAGCTCGATTGTACTAAAGAAACATAGTCTGTACAAACTTGGCTATAGAACCACTCCAGATAGTTAAAACACTGGGAGATATAAGATGTGTCGTACTGATTGGACCGATTCTCCGCTGGTGTATTATATCAAATATTTACTGAGTAGGTGGTGGCTCCACCACAAATCTACCTCCGTGGATTGGTCAGTGTCAGTACCAGTAGTCACTTTCTTTGCGAAACAGTCGACTCAAATAGACAGTTATAACTGTCTATTTGAGTCGACTGTTTCGCAAAGAAAGTGACTACTGGTACTGACACTGACCAATTCACGGAGGTAAGATTTGTGGTGGACGCCACCACCTACTCAGTAAATATTTGATATAATACACCAACGGAGAATCGGTCCAATCAAGTACGGACACATCTTATATCTCCCAGTGTTTTAACTATCTGGAGTGGTTCTATAGCCAAGTTTGTACAGACTATGTTTCTTTAGTACAATCGAGCTAATGGATTCTTCATGAACTCACTCTATTTTTTAATTTGTATTTTTTATTCATCTTTGTAATATCTGTTTTATTATGTGTTTTAATAAATGCTACAATTATTTGAAAAATATCTATTGCCTGCATATTCCCAGATAAGTTGAGTGCCATACTCTGATCTTATTTTTTCACTTTTATATTTGTGGTGCTTTGGAAGCTTACACCATCTGAGTATTGAGCACCATAGTCCAAGCACAGATCAGTGGAGCCGTCTCTAAACCACTTCAGTTTAAAAATAAATAAACTTAACTTACCTTAGCCACTTGATCCCTTAGTTGGCGATCTGTCTTCTCTCTTCAAGCTTTAGCTACCAGCTAAAGGACCTGTAAAGACGTCACATCATATGGTCCAATCACATGGTCCATCACGGACCATGTGATTGGACCATGTGATGTGACGTCATCACAGGTCCTTTAGCTGGTAGCTAAAGCTTGAAGAGAGAAGAGATATCGCCAACTACGTGATCAAGTGGCTAAGGTAAGTTAATTTTTTTTATTTTTAACCCCTTAAGCAACATTATGCAAAGCATTCTTTATTAAGAATGCTATTATTTTCCCTTATAACCATGTTATAAGGGAAAATAATAAAATCTCCAGAATACTCAACCCGAAACCGGAATTCAGTGATGAAGTCCGGCTTCGGGTCTGGGTACCAAACATGGCGATTTTTCCAACGTGCGTGCAAAACGCATTACAAACGTTTGCACACTCGCGGAAAAATCGCGCATATTCCCGCAACGCACCCGCATTCATTCCGGGCGTCAAACATGACGCCTGTGTGAAAGGGGCCTAAGTGCTGCACGTGCAGCCGAGAGCAAGGGGCAGAGCTGTTACATGTTAGCCACACTTCTGCCTTAAGATGTTAAACAGCCTGGATCTGCGAGCAATGGCGCCCGCCACATGTACTTTCTTTAAAAGCCATGTCCTTGCTCTGTTTCATTACCAGTTTATTGTGCTTCCTGACAATATCTTGCTCCTCGCTGCTTCCTGAGAAATCGACGTTATCATCTGTGTACCGACCCGTGGCTTGCAGTATCCTACTACGCTTGCTCGTGCTCCTTTACTTACCTGACATCATCGGCTATTGACCCACGCTTGTTCCTGACTTCCATCTGCTTGCTGTCTCTCATCTACCTCTGCTTGTGCATTGCTGCTTTCAGCTACTGGACTCCGAGCCTGAACCTAGATCATTACTAAATAATCTGGCCAAAAACATGGAGTCCGCTTTTGCAGCTGCCGTGGCCCCTCTTGTGCAGCAAATTGCTGAGCTGCAAAAGTTTGGTGTCACTTATCAAGAAAGGTTCTCAGAGCTACACAACATGGTGAAAGACCAACAAGATGAGATCAATGATTTGCAGAGGCAAATACTGGATTTGGGCTCCCGGGATGTCATTGCTACTAACTCTAGCGCACGCATGCCTTTACTGCAAAAATTCAATGGGGATCGCAGGCAATACAGAGGTTTCCCTAATCAGTGCCTGATCTATTTCCAAATGCAATCCACTGCGTTTCCTTTTGGACAGAAAAAGGTACTGTTTATTATCAACCTCCTGACTGATGAAGCCCTAGCTTGAGCCTCCCCTTATGTGGAAAAGGACAGCGACATCTTAAACAATTTTGATGAGTTTATAACTGCTATGAATCAAGTGTTTGATGATCCTAACTGCTGCGCTACCGCTGAAGCTAAGCTGCACAACTTGAGGCAGGGTAAACCCTCAGTGGCTGAATATACTGCTGAGTTTTGCCGTTGGATGGCTGACACTACATGGAACCCAGCAGCGCAAAAGAGCCAATTTCGTCGGGGTCTGTCTGAACAGGTGAAAGATGAGCTTGCCAGAGTAGACACCCCTAACGATCTGGAGGCCTTCATCCAGCTATGTATCCGTATTGATCAAAGACTCATCAAAAGAAGGAAAGAGATACTTAGACAGCTTGGTAATTATGGTGGAGGGCGCTTCTCTGTTGGTCCACCTGCTCAGAGGAGTTTTCCTGACACCCCTGAACCCATGCAGATTGACACAATCAGGAAATCTATCTCTACTCAAGAGAAAGAGAGACGGCGTTCTGAGAACCTTTGCCTTTATTGTGGGGATTCTGGACATTATGCAGTCAACTGCCCTAATAAATTAAAAAGGACTATTGCTGCCACTGATCTTAAAGTGTCCAAACAAATAAACTCCGTTGCTCTGACTGTCTCATCAGTAATTCCTGATGGAAATAAAGTTTGCCCTCAATCCTCTCATTTTGTCATTCCTATCCATATCCTGCTGCAAAGACGTGACATTACTTGTTCTGCCATCTGGAGCTGGTGGAAACTTTATGGACATTGAGTTTGCTCATAATCAAAATATAAAACTGATTAACAAGATGGCACCGGTTGAGATGGAGACTGTTGATGGCTCACCTTTATCATCTGGGCCGGTGACACATGAGACTGTTCCTCCTGAACTTCACATTGAATCCAATCACCAGGAGACCATCAGTTTTCAGCTAATAGCGTCACCAAAGTTCCCTGTCACTCTGGGCATTCCTTGGTTTGCTGCCCACAACCTCTCTATCAACTGGGGGTCACTCTCTATAACATTCACTTCGGACTTTTGCAACAAACACTGTCTACAGAGTCAGTCCGTCACCCAGGAAGCTCAAGTTGAGGAAGCGGCTCCTATGCAATTTGCCAATTTGTCTCCACAATACAGGCAATTTCAAGATGTCTGTGATAAAAATAATGCTGATCAATTGCCTCAACATCGCCCTTATGACTGTCCCATAGAGTTGCTACCTGGGGCAGAAATACCTTTTGGTCGTATTTATTCTCTCTCAGAACCAGAATTGCGGGTTCTTAAAGAGTACATCGATGAAAATCTATGTTTTATCAGGCCCTCAACATCTCCAGCAGGGGCAGCTCTGTTCTTCGTTGAAAAGAAAGACCATAGCCTGCGACCATGCATTGATTATAGGGAACTGAACGAAATTACGGTTAAGAATGGTTACCCACTTCCCTTAATCCCTGAGCTGCTTGAAAGACTTCGATCAGCTAAAATATTTACTAAATTAGATCTAAGAGGAGCTTACAACCTCATCCGTGTCCGTGAGGGTGATGAATGGAAAACTGCCTTCAGAACCAGATATGGACATTATGAATACCTGGTTATGCCCTTTGGCCTGTGCAATTCTCCTGCTACCTTCCAGCATTTCATAAATGATGTCTTTAGAGATCTATTGGATGTTTTTTTTGTTGTTTATTTGGACGATATCCTGATCTTTTCAGATGATGTAGAAGAACACCGCAAACATGTTTGTACAGTGTTTGAACGTCTGAGAAACAACAAACTGTACATAAAATTGGAGAAATGTGAGTTTGAACAAACCAAAATTCTGTTTCTAGGCTACATAATCTCGCCAGAAGGGCTGTGTATGGAGCCTCCTAAGATTAAAGCAGTAGTAAAGTGGCCCACACCAACTAATATTAAAGAGGTTCAAAGATTTGTGGGATTTGCTAACTTCTACAGGAGATTTATTAGAAATTTCTCTAAAATCATTGCACCAATCAATCAGCTGACAAAGAAAGGCGAACTCTTCTTCTGGTCACCGAAAGCACAGGTTGCTTTCTCCAAATTAAAAACACTTTTTACTTCTGCACCCATCCTGGTACATCCGGATCCCACACTACCTTTTATTGTAGAAGTAGATGCCTCGGATTACGCTGTGGGAGCAATTCTTTCTCCGAAGACTGGAGATAAGATGCAGTTTCATCCTTGTGCCTATTATTCTCGTCTAATGTCTGCTGCTGAAAAGAATTATGATGTTGGCAATAAAGAACTGCTGGCTATCAAAGATGCATTTTTCGAATGGAGACACCTCCTGGAAGGGGCCAATAATCCTGTGACTGTACTAACTGATCACAATAATTTAGAATTCCTCCGTTCCGCTAAGAGGCTATCATCCCGACAAGCACGCTGGGCTTTGTTTTTTACCAGGTTCAACTTTGTGATCTCCTACAGACCTGGATCAAGGAATAGCAAGGTCGATGCCCTATCCAGAACCTTGTCCAATCCCCTTGAAGAAAACCAGCCAGACTGTACCATCTTACCTCAAAAGAATTTCCTGGGGGCTACTACACCTAAAGAGGTTCTAGCACTTCTTAAAGATGGTTACAGTAGTGACCCACTCCTTCGTAATCCATCAATGGATATTATTCTAACTTTTCCGAATGGATTATGGACTCATTCTAATTGCATATATGTTCCCGAATGTGCTAGAATTGAAGTACTTAGACTAGTGCATGATTCTAAACTTGCAGGGCATTTTGGGGCCACGAAGACTGAAGATCTTTTATCCCGATCCTTCTGGCGGCCCAGTTATAAAAAACGACGTGAAGAAATATGTTGCCTCTTGTCTGACCTGTGCCAGAAACAAAACTCCCCGATCTTCTCCTCTGGGATTATTACAGCCACTCCCAGTTCCGGCACGACCTTGGGGGTCCATCTCCATGGATTTCGTAGTGGATCTACCGCCTTCACACAATATGACTACTATCTTAGTAGTAGTCGACCGCCTCACTAAGATGGCTCACTTTATCCCAGCCAGAGGTGTAACCACAGCGGAACAGACTGCTAACCTGATGGTTCGCGAAATATTTTGATTGCACGGAATTCCGAATAATGTGGTGTCTGACAGGGGGGTTCAGTTTACCTCAAAATTTTGGAGGAACTTCTGTAAAGCTCTAGATGTTTCTATTAATCTGTCTTCTGCTTTTCATCCCCAGACTAACGGTCAGACAGAAAGAACCAATCAGACTCTGGAGCAATACTTGCGGTGTTTTGTCAGTTACCTTCAAGACAATTGGATGGATTACCTCCCCACTGCCGAGTTCGCTTATAATAACTCTAAGCACAGCTCCACTGCCCAGACCCCATTTTTCTTGAACTTTGGTTATCATCCGGTTTTTATCCCTAACCTGCCAGTCTCAACCCCTATACCAGCTGTTTCTACTAGAATAACAGCTCTAAAGGAAGTTCAGGAAAAGTTGATTGAGACTTTACGGGAAGCTCAGGTGCAAAAAGACTGCTGATAGACACCGCAGAGCAGCCCCTTCTTTTCAGCTTGGTAACAAAGTCTGGCTGTCTACTCGGCATTTAAAGACACATGTTCCTTCCTCTAAATTGGGACAAAAGTATTTGGGACCTTTTCCAATTACCGCTCGGATCAATCCAGTAACTTTCCGGCTGCAACTCCCTAACGGTCTGAGGATTCATCCCGTCTTCCATGTCTCCCTGCTCAAGGCTTTTTGTGAAAACCCATTTCCTGGAAGAATTCTGCCTCCCCCACCACCAATTGATGTACAGGGTGAAGAGGAATTTATTGTGGAGCGTATTCTGGATTCTCGTATTCATAGGAACAAGCTTCAATATCTTGTTAAATGGCAAGGATATGGTCCAGTGGAAAATTCTTGGGAACCCGAAGAAAATGTGCACGCCCCCAGGCTACTAAGGGAATTCCATCACAGATTTCCTCACAAGCCAGGTGCTCAGACGTCCAGTGGCCGTCCTGGAAGGAGGGGGGTAATGTCAGGATTCAAACCCAGTAATGCTTCAGTACCTGGCTGCAGCTCTGTCTGCTGAGCCACCTTCACTCCTGATTTGTTACCTTGTCGGATCTCTGGTGCTAAGATACATTGCTTCCCAGTTCCTTGTTAAACTCTGAACTCCGGGCTCCTCCCATGTACTTCCTTTAAAAGCCATGTCCTTGCTCTGTTACATTGCCAGATTATTGTGCTCCCTGCCAATATCTTGCTCCTCGCTGCTTCCTGAGAAATCAACGTTATCATCTGTGTACCGACCCGTGGCTTGTATTATCCTACTACGCTTGCTCGTCCTAGTTTACTTACCTGACATCATCGGCTATTGACCCACGCTTGTTCCTGACTTCCATCTGCTTGCTGTCTCTCATCTACCTCTGCTTGTGCATTGCTGATTTTAGCTACTGGACTCCGAGCCTGAACCTAGATCATTACACACTTATTATAGTCCCTTGTGGAACTATAAAAAAACATGCTTTTTTCTTATTGGATAAACCGCTTTTTAATGGGAAAAAAATGCAAAAATAAAATCTCCTCCACATATTTTGTATCACCACATCCGTAATGACATTCACTATGCACTTAAAAACTTAACAATAGCAAAGACAGGTGCACTCTGCGGTAATACTAAACCCTCACACTGATATTAAAATTGAGAGGTTAGTTTGACATATCCTACTAGTAGGACATGTCTTAAGCTCGGGCACCGCGCCAAGGTCTCTCAAGTAGCCCGAGGCCCTACCACTCACCTACCTGTGCCATATGGGCGATACCAGGGGCCAGTGGGCAAATTATGGGAGCATAAGGCCTGACTCACAAACAGCTTCCCAGTAACCTCCAGCATGTAGCCATGCTTGCAATGGGAGGTGGGAGATGCCTGTGAGCCCCACCCGAGACTGGCTGATATGGCCCAGGGCCTAACAGTTACACCTAAATGTAGCCTGTAGATGAAAAGCAGGCACATTTAAATTGGAGTTTATACACCTCAAAACATAAGAATATACAAACCATTAGAAAACGTGGTGTTAAATAGGCAGGATATGCTCAAACCCATATGCAGTTGTGCATGTATATAGGGGAGCATATCCTGCACTTGTCTTAGGATGTTAACTTATGTAGGATGTTTATTGTGGTACTTGTAGTCCGTTGCTGGCATCTTCCATTGTATGCAATTTTTTGCTGTTGATTACCATCAGCAACGGACTACAAGTGCAGGATATTATCCCCTATATACATGCACAACTGCATATGGGTTTGAGCATATCCTTCCTGTTTAACACCACGTTTTCTAATGGTTTGTATATTCACTATGCACTTGTCATATAATTTACCCCATATGGTGAACCCTGTGAAAAAAAAAGAAGAAAAAATGCCAGAATTGCTTCTTTTTGCTTATTTGCCACCAAAAAATACAGAATAAAAAGTGATCAAAAGTGTTATGTACCCAAAAATGATACCAAATGGCAAGGTGTTTCACAAAATTCAAGCCCCCCCACAGTTCTGTAGAAAGAAAATAAAGTTATGGGTCTTGGAATAAGATGATGCAAAAACATTTTCTCTCTGTAATCATACTGACCAAGAGAATAAAGTTAACATGTGTGGGGAGTCGCTCTGGTAGATAGCAGTGCGGGTGCAGTATAGAGGCAAAACAGGGAGTCCAGATAGTGCAATAAACAGTGTTTTATTCACACTTGCACAAAATAAAACAGTCTCTTGGTGTTAATTCACACACATAAGAAATCAAGCGGAAAAACAAGACAGTCCAAAACAGGCTCCAGTCACCTGGGAGGTTTTTAGATGCAGGTTCACACCTGGCTGTCAGTCCAGCCGTAAGACAGTCGCCGTCAGGCTTCCAGGTCGTCTGCACTCCTTGCTGGGCTCTTGCTTCCAGCCCAGAGAACTTCCAAACACAAGTGAAACAGTCTAACAGCAGCTCCAGGACAATCACCCCCTCCACACCCAGCTGCTGGCTGTGTTATAAAGGCCCTGGAAAACCCGGCCTGGACCGTGGGGAGTAGGCACCCACCCAACTCTTTGCCTACTCCCAGTAAGAGCCGGCCCGGATTGGCTTTGCAGCCAAACTAAATAGCAAGGTGTCAAGCAGCACTAGCTGCTGCTGACACACCAAAAATCCGGCTCTTACCTCACCGAGGCCAGGAACCTCGGTGACACGTACCTCCCGTCGACCACAGTACCTTGCACCTTACCACATACCCCCCTTTGTTCAACCCTGAGGGGTGAACACATGTGAGGCAGTGGACGCGGGACAGGGCATCTGCGTTACCCTGCAAGCGGCCTGCCCTGTGTTCCACGGAGAACTTGAAGTTCTGCAGGGATAGGAACCACCTGGTGACCCGAGCATTCCTCTCCTTTGCCTGGCTCATCCACTTGAGAGGGGAATGGTCGGTCACCAGACGGAACCTCCTCCCTAACAGGTAGTAGCGGAGAGATTCGAGTGCCCACTTGATAGCCAGGCACTCCCTCTCCACTATGCTATACCTGGTCTCGGCGGGACTGAGCTTACGGCTCAGGAAGACAACGGGATGTTCTTCCCCGTTGACCTCCTGAGACAGTACAGCACCGAGGCCTACCTCTGAGGCATCCGTCTGTACTATGAATTCCCTGTTGAAGTCGGGTGTCACCAAAACCGGGGACCCACACAGGGCCGACTTCAATGCAGAGAAAGCCTCTTCTGCCTTCTCACTCCAGTGAACCTTTCCGGACTTTCGTCCCTTCAATAGGTCTGTCAATGGTGCTGCTATCGTGGCAAAGTGGGGCACAAACCGCATGTAGTACCCTACAATCCCCAGGAACGATTTTACCTGCCTGGTAGTGACCGGTCGGGGCCAGTTACGTATGGCTTCTACTTTAGTTACCTGCGGCTTGATGACTCCCCGCCCAATAACATATCCCAGGTATTTGGTCTCTTCCAACCCAATCGCACACTTCTTTGGATTGGCGGTTAGTCCAGCTTTCCTCAGGGCATCCACAACCGCCTGCACTTTGGGCAAATGGCTTTCCCAGTCGGCGCTGTGGATGATTACATCATCTAAGTAGGCCGAAGCGCACCGACGATGAGGTCGCAGTACAATATCCATTAACCTTTGGAAGGTGGCGGGGCGCCATGCAGGCCAAAGGGTAACACCTTGTAATGATACAGGCCCTGCGGGTAACAAAAGCGGTTTTTTCCTTGGCCGCCTCCGTTAAGGGTACCTGCCAGTATCCTTTAGTGAGGTCTAGCACAGAAAAATAACGGGCTTGCCCTAAATTCTCAACAAGCTCGTCTACCCGGGGCATGGGATACGCATCGAACTTGGACACTTCATTTAATTTGCGAAAATCGTTGCAGAACCGCAACGTCCCATCCGGCTTGGGTATTAGGACTATGGGACTGGCCCACTCACTTTTCGACTCCTCAATGACATCAAGCTTCAACATTAACTGCACTTCCTCCGCAATGGCCCGTCGCCGAGCCTCGGGTACCCGGTAGGGTTTTAACCGGATCTTGGCCTGAGGCTCAGTGACGATGTCATGTTGGATGAGAGACGTGCGGCCAGGAGGTCCGAGAACACATCCGTGTTCCGACTGACGAACTCCCTGACATCCTGAACTTGTTTGGAAGACAGGCTGTCTGCGATTTTTACCGTGGTTACCGCTCGCAGGCCTCGAACTGTGGGGCTGGACCCTTGTCACCTAGAAGCCCTGGCCGGGGGCTGCTGTCGTCGGCCGTGTCCCTGTCTTTCCACGGCTTCAGTAAATTCACGTGGTACACCTGCTCCGGCTTGCGCCGCCCGGCTGGTGTACTTTGTAATTTACTTCCCTACCTTCTCAATAACCTCATAGGGGCCCTGCCACCTGGCTAGGAACTTGCTGTCAAGGGTGGGCACCAGAACCAAAACCCGATCTCCCGGGTTGAAGCTCCGTACCCGAGCCTGACGATTGTACACCCTACTCTGGGCTTGTTGCGCTGCCTCCATATGCTCCCGGACCAGCGGCAACACCCTTTCCATCCGTTCCTGCATCTGGGTGACATACTCAATGACACTTTTGTGGGGGACAGGCTGTTGTTCCCACGCTTCCTTGGCGATATCCAACAGGCCCCGAGGGTGTCTGCCATAAAGCAGTTCGAAGGGCGAGAACCCAGTAGAGGCCTGGGGCACCTCTCGCACTGCGAACATGAGATAGGGCAGAAGCAGATCCCAGTCCTTCCCATCTCTAGACACCACCCTTTTTAACATGTTTTTTAAAGTTTGATTAAACCTCTCGACAAGACCGTCTGTTTGCGGATGGTAAACGGACGTCCGTAACTGCTTTATACGCAACAATTTACACAGTTCCCTCATAACTTTGGACATAAAAGGGGTCCCTTGGTCCGTCAGAACCTCTTTTGGCAGGCCCACACGGGAAAACATTTCCATTAACTCTTTGGCAATGAGCTTAGCTGAGGTATGTCGCAGAGGCACCGCCTCCGGATATCGAGTGGCATAGTCGAGAACTACCAGAATGTGTTGGTGGCCCCTGGCAGACTTTGGTACAGGCCCAATTAGATCCATAGCGATTCGCTCAAACGGTACTTCAATAATTGGCAGAGGTACCAGAGGACTACGGAAATGTGGCTGGGGGCTATTTATCTGACAGGTGGGACAGGACTTACAATACTCTTCTACTTCCTTAAACAAACCGGGCCAGTAAAATCGCTGTAGTATGCGGTCCTGCGTTTTCTGCCACCCCAGGTGTCCCCAAGAACATGTTGGTGGGCAAGCTCCATGACCAGCTTGCGATACGCTGTGGGCACCACCAACTGTTCAACAGGCTCACCTCGGATTTGGTTCACTCGATACAACATATCCTGAAGAACAATGAATCGCGGAAACATTAATTCAGCCCTAGGTTTCTGGGGTTTACCATCAATTATTATGACACTTTCCCAGGCCCTGGTTAGGGTTTGGTCCCGGTGTTGTGCGGTCCCAAAATTTTCCCCGGAGACATTGAGGTCTGCCAACTCAGGTCCCGGTGGCAAGTCCTCCGTGTCTCCCACCATTACACTCAGTGGGGTTGTCTCCCCCTCTACCGCTGGAGCAGTGGTCACCCCTACCGCTGGCCCTTCAGACTCGGGCTCCCAGGGTTCTGGCCTTCCAGTGGTATCAGGCCACTCTCCTAGGGTTACCCCTGTCTCGGGTCCATCAGACAGTTTTATCGCCGGCCACAGCGCCGGGAAACCTGGGAAGTCCCTCCCAAGTATCAATTCATGCGGGAGTTTGGTAGCAACAGCCACCTCGTGGGTCCACTTACCAGCCGCTGTGGACAAAGTCACTAGTGCAGTGGGGTAGTCTTTTAGGTCTCCGTGGATGCACAGGACCCCGATTTTACGGCCGGTATACTCCACAGGCCGTACCAGGGCAGCCCTTACCAGGGAGACTAGACTCCCGGAGTCCAGCAGGGCCACCGCCAGAGAATCTCCCACCTCTACCTGACACAGGTGGTTATTGTCCTGCCCCTCACGGGTGCCAGTTGCACACAGCTTCCGTGCATACAGGGAGTGGCAATAGCCATAGTTCACATCCATCGGCTCATCCCGATGCGGACAGTCGGCCCTGATGTGGCCTGGCTCCTGACACCTCCAGCATACCACGGGAGGCGGATCCGCAGGGGTATATTCCGTGCAGGCCTCTCTGTCGCCGGACGTCGGAACTGGGGCGGAGGCCTCCGGGTTTTGACTGACCCCTTCCCAGCAAGATTCCCCTGCAGGTTTCTGGTGGCCTCGTAACGCTCCACCAGGTCGACCATCTCCAGGGCACTTACCGGAGACGCCTGGCCGACCCAGTGTTGGAGGGGATAAGGCAGGGCCCTCCAGAACATGTCGGCCAGTAGACGGTCCAGCATAGCAGTCGGACTTAGAACATCAGGCTGCAGCCACTTTTGCAACCGATGCAGCAACTCATAGTACTGCGGCCTGGCGGGTTCAGCCGCTTTAAAGTCCCACTGGTGGACCCGCTGAGCCCGGACCAACACGTTTACCCCCAATCTGGCCAGGATCTCCCCTTCACCGTGGGGTAATCAGCAGCCTGGGCATCTGCCAAGTCAAAAAAACTTGCTGGGGCCCGGATGCCAGGAACGGAGCGACCACCTCGGCCCACTGGTCACGGGGTAACTTTTCCCTCACGGCTACCTTCTCAAAGACCGCCAGATATGTCTCAACGTCGTCCGAAGGGGTCATCTTTGGGATCGCCGCACGGACCGCTTTCCGGGCATCATGGTCGTGGTGGGACGCTCCTGCAGCTTGTAACGCCATCACGTGCTGTAATAGTAGCTGGTTGGTCTCCCGCTGCTGCACGTTAGCCTCTATGAGAGCTTTCACAGCCGCCTCCATGTTGCCAGCAACTCCTACTTGTAGCTTTGCTGGCTTAATATATGCCATGCACTTGTGCCCAGCAAAACAAAACAAACTTCGGCGGTCACGCCAGCCTCACTGCGCATGCCCGCATCCGACACCAAATGTGGGGAGTCGCTCTGGTAGATAGCAGTGCGGGTGCAGTATAGAGGCAAAACAGGGAGTCCAGATAGTGCAATAAACAGTGTTTTATTCACACTTGCACAAAATAAAACAGTCTCTTGGTGTTAATTCACACACATAAGAAATCAAGCGGAAAAACAAGACAGTCCAAAACAGGCTCCAGTCACCTGGGAGGTTTTTAGATGCAGGTTCACACCTGGCTGTCAGTCCAGCCGTAAGACAGTCGCCGTCAGGCTTCCAGGTCGTCTGCACTCCTTGCTGGGCTCTTGCTTCCAGCCCAGAGAACTTCCAAACACAAGTGAAACAGTCTAACAGCAGCTCCAGGACAATCACCCCCTCCACACCCAGCTGCTGGCTGTGTTATAAAGGCCCTGGAAAACCCGGCCTGGACCGTGGGGAGTAGGCACCCACCCAACTCTTTGCCTACTCCCAGTAAGAGCCGGCCCGGATTGGCTTTGCAGCCAAACTAAATAGCAAGGTGTCAAGCAGCACTAGCTGCTGCTGACACACCAAAAATCCGGCTCTTACCTCACCGAGGCCAGGAACCTCGGTGACACGTACCTCCCGTCGACCACAGTACCTTGCACCTTACCACACATGTTATTTATGCAGAAAAATAAACGACGAAAAATTTATAACGTAAAAACTCAGTGGCAGTATTGCTGTTATTTTCTAATAAAAGTTAATCATTAAGTTATGTGTACCCCAAAATTACACCTTTAAAAGCTACAACTTGTTCCCCAAAAATCCACCCCTCATACGGTCATATAGATGAAAAAAAAAAAAAAGTTATAGCTCTTAGAATGCGCGACTGTTAAAATGAAAAAAAAAAAAACTTGGTCAGTAAGGTCTGCAACATAACAAAATGTGAAAGACGTGAAAGAGTCGGAAGACTTTCCAAATACACTGTACAGTACATACAGTATGTAAGTATTGTGGTAAGGTGCAAGGTACCGTTATCGATGGGAGGTACGTGTCACCGAGGTTCCTGGCCTCGGTGAGGTGAGAGCCGGGTTTTATGTGTCAGCAGCAGCTAGTGCTGCTTGACATTTATAGTTAGTTTGGCTGCAAAGCCAATCTGGGCCGGCTCTTACTGGGAGTAGGCAAAGAGTTGGGTGGGTGCCTACTCCCCACGGTCCAGGCCGGACTTTGCTGGGCTTTAAAACACAGCCAGCACCAGCAGGTGGGTGTGATTGTCCTGGAGCTGCTGTTAGGCTGTGGAGTCACTTGTGTTTGGAAGTTCTCTGGGCTGGACACAAGAGCCCAGCAAGGAGGAGTGCAGACGACCTGGAAGCCTGACGGCGACTGTCTTGCGGCTGGACTGACAGCCAGGTGCGAACCTGCACCTAAAACCTCCCAGGTGACTAGAACCTGATTTGGACTGTTTTGTTTTGCCTCATGATTTCTGGTATGTGTGAACGAACACCAAGAGACTGTTTATATCGTTTGTTTTTGTGCAAGTGTGAATAAAACACTGTTCATTGCACCTTCTGGACTCCCTGTTTTGCCTCTGTACTGCACCCGCACCGCTATCTACCAGAGCGACTCCCCACATTTGGTGTCGGATGCGGGCATGCGCAGTGAGGCTGGCGTGAACGCCGAAGTTTGTTTGTTTTGCTGGGCACGAGTGCATGGAATATATTAAACCAGCAAAGCTACAAGTAGGAATTGCTGGCAACATGGAGGCGGCTGTGAAAGCTCTCATAGAGGCTAACGTGCAGCAGCGGGAGACCAACCAGCTACTATTACAGCACGTGATGGCTTTACAAGCTGCAGGAGCGTCCCACCATGTCCATGATGCCCGGAAGCGGTCCGTGCGGCGATCCCAAAATGACCCCTCGGACGACGTTGAGACGTATCTGGCGGTCTTTGAGAAGGTAGCCGTGAGGGAGAAGTTACCCCGTGACCAGTGGGCCGAGGTGGTCGCTCCGTTCCTGGCATCCGGACCCCAGCAGGTTTTTTTGACCTAGCAGATGACCAGGCTGCTGATTACCCCACGGTGAAGGGGGAGATCCTGGCCAGACTGGGGGTAAATGTGTTGGTCCGGGCTCAGCGGGTCCACCAGTGGGACTTTAAATCGGCTGAACCCGCCAGGCCGCAGTACTATGAGTTGCTGCACAGGTTGCAAAAGTGGCTGCAGCCTGAGGTTCTAAGTCCGACGGCTATACTGGACCGTTTGCTGGCCGACATGTTCTGGAGGGCCCTACCTTACCCCCTTCAGCACTGGATCGGCCAGGTATCCCCCACTAATGCCCTTGAAATGGTTGATCTGGTGGAGCGTTACGAGGCCACCAGAAACCTGCAGGGGAGTCTTGCTGGGAAGGGGCCAGTCAAACCCCGGAGGCCTCCACCCCAGTTCCGACGACCGGCGACAGAGAGACCTGCACGGAATGTGCCCCTGCGGTTCCGCCTCCCGTGGTATGCTGGAGGTGTCAGGAGCCAGGCCACCTCAGGGTCGACTGTCCGCACCAGGGTGAGCCGATGGAAGTGAACTACGGCTATCGCCACTCCCTGTATGCACGGAAGCTGTGTGCAACTGGCACCCGTGAGGTGCAGGACAATAACCACCTGTGTCAGGTAGAGGTGGGAGATTCTCTGGCGGTGGCCCTGCTGGACTCCGGGAGTCTAGTCTCCCTGGTAAGGGCTGCCCTGGTACGGCCTGTGGAGTATACCGGCCGTAAAATCGGGTCCTGTGCATCCACGGAGACCTAAAAGACTACCCCACTGCACTAGTGACTTTGTCCACAGCGGCTGGTAAGTGGACCCACGAGGTGGCTGTCGCTACTAAACTCCCACATGAACTGATACTTGGGAGGGA
Source organism: Bufotes viridis (assembly GCA_033119425.1). Taxonomy (NCBI): domain Eukaryota; kingdom Metazoa; phylum Chordata; class Amphibia; order Anura; family Bufonidae; genus Bufotes; species Bufotes viridis. The sequence continues at coordinate 43,490,458 of CM065599.1, forward strand.
CTTCCCAGGTTTCCCGGCGCTGTGGCCGGCAATAAAAGTATCTGATGGACCCGAGACAGGGGTAACCCTAGTAGAGTGGCCTGATACCACTGGAAGGCCAGAACCCTGGGAGCCCGAATCTGAAGGGCCAGCGGTAGGGGTGACCACTGCTCCAGCGGTAGAGGGGAGGCAACCCCACTGAGGGTAATGGTGGGAGACACGGAGGACTTGCCACCGGGACCTGAGTTGGCAGACCTCAATGTCTCCGGGGAAAATTTTGGGACCGCACAACACCGGGACCAAACCCTAACCAGGGCCTGGGAAAGTGTTGTAATGATTGATGGTAAACCCCAGAAACCTGGGGCTGAATTAATGTTTCCGCGATTTATTGTTCTTCAGGATATGTTGTATCGGGTGAACCAAATCCGAGGTGAGCCAGTTGAACAGTTGGTGGTGCCCACCACATACCGCAAGCTTGTTATGGAGCTTGCCCACCAACATGTTCTTGGGGACACATGGGGTGGCAGAAAACGCAGGACCGCGTACTACAGCGATTTTACTGGCCCGGTTTGTTTAAGGAAGTAGAGGAGTTCTGTAAGTCCTGTCCGACCTGTCAGGTAAATAGCCCCCAGCCGCATTACAGAAGTCCCCTGGTCCCTCTCCCAATAATTGAGGTCCCATTCGAGCGTATTGCCATGGATCTGGTCGGACCCGTACCGAAGTCTGCTAGGGGTCACCAACATATCCTGGTGGTTCTGGACTATGCTACTCGGTATCCAGAGGCGGTGCCTCTGCGACATACCTCGGCTAAGCTCATTGCCAAAGAGTTAATGGAAATGTTTTCCCGTGTGGGCCTGCCAAAAGAGATTCTGACCGACCAAGGGACCCCTTTATGTCCAAAGTTATGAGGGAACTGTGTAAATTGTTGCGTATAAAGCAGTTACGGACGTCCGTTTACCATCCGCAAACAGACGGTCTTGTCGAAAGGTTCAACCAAACTCTAAAAAATATGTTAAAAAGGGTGGTGTCCAGAGATGGGAAGGACTGGGACCTGCTTCTGCCCTATCTCATGTTCGCCGTGCGAGAGGTGCCCCAGGCCTCTACTGGGTTCTCGCCCTTCGAACTGCTTTATGGCAGACACCCTCGGGGCCTGTTGGATATCGCCAAGGAAGCGTGGGAACAACAGCCTGTCCCCCACAAAAGTGTCATTGAGTATGTCACCCAGACGCAGGACCGGATGGAAAGGGTGTTGCCGCTGGTCCGGGAGCATATGGAGGCAGCGCAACAAGCCCAGAGTAGGGTGTATAATCGTCAGGCTCGGGTACGGAACTTCAACCCGGGAGATCGGGTTTTGGTTCTGGTGCCCACCCTTGACAGCAAGTTCCTAGCCAGGTGGCAGGGCCCCTATGAGGTTATTGAGAAGGTAGGGGAAGTAAATTACAAAGTACACCAGCCAGGGCGGCGCAAGCCGGAGCAGGTGTACCACGTGAATTTACTGAAGCCGTGGAAAGACAGGGACACGGCCGACGACAACAGCCCCCGGCCAGGGCTTCTAGGTGACAAGGGTCCAGCCCCACAGTTAGAGGCCTGCGACGCGGTAGCCACGGCAAAAATTGCAGACAGCCTGTCTTCCAAACAAGTTCAGGAAGTCAGGGAGTTCATCAGTCGGAACACGGATGTGTTCTCAGACCTCCCTGGCCGCACGTCTCTCATCCAACATGACATCGTCACTGAGCCTCAGGCCAAAATCCGGTTAAAACCATACCGGGTACCCGAGGCTCGGCGACGGGCCATCGCGGAGGAAGTGCAATTAATGTTGAAGCTTGATGTCATTGAGGAATCGAAAAGTGAGTGGGCCAGTCCCATAGTTCTAATACCCAAGCCGGATGGGACGTTGCGGTTCTGCAACGATTTTCGCAAATTAAATGAAGTGTCCAAGTTCGATGCGTATCCCATGCCCCGGGTAGACGAGCTTGTTGAGAATTCAGGGCAAGCCCGTTATTTTTCTGTGCTAGACCTCACTAAAGGATACTGGCAAGTACCCTTAACGGAGGCGGCCAAGGAAAAAACCGCTTTGTTACTCCGCAGGGCCTGTATCATTACAAGGTGTTACCCTTTGGCCTGCATGGCGCCCCGCCACCTTCCAAAGGTTAATGGATATTGTGCTGCGACCTCATCGTCGGTACGCCTCGGCCTACTTAGATGATGTAATCATCCACAGCACCGACTGGGAAAGCCATTTGCCCAAAGTGCAGGCGGTAGTAGATGCCCTGAGGAAAGCTGGTCTAACCGCCAATCCAAAGAAGTGTGCGATTGGGTTGGAAGAGACCAAATATCTGGGATATGTTATTGGGCGCGGAGTCATCAAGCCGCAGGTAACTAAGGTAGAGGCCATTCGTAACTGGCCCCGACCGGTCACCACCAGGCAGGTAAAGTCCTTCCTGGGAATTGTAGGGTACTACATGCGGTTTTCAGGGAGTTCGTTGTTCAGACGGATGCCTCGTAGGTAGGTCTCGGTGCAGTACTGTCTCAGGAGGTCAATGGGGAAGAACATCCCGTTGTCTTCCTGAGCCGTAAACTCACTCCAGCCGAGACCAGGTATAGTATAGTGGAGAGGGAGTGCCTGGCTATCAAGTGGGCACTCGAATCTCTTCGCTATTACCTGTTAGGGAGGAGGTTCCGTCTGGTGACCGACCATTCCCCTCTCAAGTGGATGAGCCAGGCCAAGGAGAGGAATGCTCGGGTCACCAGGTGGTTCCTATCCTTGCAAAATTTCAAATTTTCGGTAGAACACAGGGCCGGCCGCTTGCAGGGTAATGCAGATGCCCTGTCCCGCGTCCACTGCCTCACATGTGTTCACCCCCTCAGGGTTGAACAAAGGGGGGGGGGGGGGTATGTGGTAAGGTGCAAGGTACCGTTATCGATGGGAGGTGCGTGTCACCGAGGTTCCTGGCCTCGGTGAGGTGAGAGCCGGGTTTTATGTGTCAGCAGCAGCTAGTGCTGCTTGACATTTATAGTTAGTTTGGCTGCAAAGCCAATCCGGGCTGGCTCTTACTGGGAGTAGGCAAAGAGTTGGGTGGGTGCCTACTCCCCACGGTCCAGACCGGACTTTGCTGGGCTTTAAAACACAGCCAGCACCAGCAGGTGGGTGTGATTGTCCTGGAGCTGCTGTTAGGCTGTGGAGTCACTTGTGTTTGGAAGTTCTCTGGGCTGGACACAAGAGCCCAGCAAGGAGGATTGCAAACGACCTGGAAGCCTGACGGCGACTGTCTTGCGGCTGGACTGACAGCCAGGTGCGAACCTGCACCTAAAACCTCCCAGGTGACTAGAACCTGATTTGGACTGTTTTGTTTTGCCTCATGATTTCTGGTATGTGTGAACAAACACCAAGAGACTGTTTATATCGTTTGTTTTTGTGCAAGTGTGAATAAAACACTGTTCATTGCACCTTCTGGACTCCCTGTTTTGCCTCTGTACTGCACCCGCACCGCTATCTACCAGAGCGACTCCCCACAGTATATACTGTACTACACTTTCATAAATCTGAATTAAAGATGACCAAATCGATTCTAAACAAATTGGATTTGTTTCAATTGTCCCCAAAATTCTACTTCCAAACTAAAGTTTTGCCAGTTATGGCTTATTCCGGCTGTGTTCCATCTGCTTAAAACAGACAGTTTTAAACGGATCACACACAGGTGGAGTCCATGTACTGTCCTTTGTTTTTTTCTGGACCCACTAACTTGAATGGTGAGTCAAGCAAAACAATAGGTGTATGCTGCGATTTTCTGATGGTCCTTACAGAAATCTGGTGGTGTGAGTTGGCCCACTGATTATAATTAGGGATGAGTAAAGCGAGCTTCAGATCCTAGATCCAAAGTCACTTTGATCAAAACTTCATTTTAATGCTATACAAAGATCCGTCTCCATATAGCATTAAATTGTATGGGCTCCAGTTAGGCAAAATGAGTTATCCCTGAAGTCTCTCTTCTGTGAATAACTTTCGGCATTTGATTATTAAACTTGAAAAACATTTTAAAACAGGTATCCAAAGTCAGCTTTGATACCGGTACAGGGAGGACACTGTAGCTCTCCACCAATCTGCGCTTTATGGCACAGTGACCAAAAAGAAGCTTCTCATTAGTAAAAGACACATGAAAGCCCTTTAAGAGCCAGACGGGAAGAGTGCACACCCTCTACATGTACAGAAAGAGAGGCTAATCCTGCAAGCAGGCAACAGTCTGCGAGGAGAAACAAAATGAGCCCAGGGGCTGGGCCCACTGGGAAAGGGAGAGCAGTAGGTGGTTCTGTGCCATGGGGAAACCCAGACCCGGGACCGTTAGGCCCCTTTCCCACAGGCGAATTTTCCGCACGGGTGCAATGCGTTACCTGAACGCATTGCACCCGCACTGAATCCTGACCCATTAACTTTAATGGGGCTGTGTATATGAGCGGTGATTTTCAGGAATCACTTGTGCGTTTCGTGAAAATCGCAGCATGTTCTATATTCTGCGTTTTTCACACAACACAGGCCCCATAGAAGTGAATGGGGCTGTGTGAAAATCGCAAACATCCGCAAGCAAGTGCGGATGCGGTGTGATTTTCCCACATGGTTGCTAGGAGACTATCAGGATGGGGACCCGATCTTTATTATTTTCCCTTATAACATGGTAATAAGGGAAAATAATAGTATTCTTAATACAGAATGATAAGTGAATTAAATATGGAGGGGTTAAAAAAATAAATAAAATTTAACTCACCTAATCCACTTGTTCGTGCAGCCCGGCTTCTTTCTTCTATCTTCAGGACCTGGCAGGAAAAGGACCTGTAGTGACGTCACTACGTCACATGGTCCAAATCACATGGTGCATTGGACCATGTGATGAGAGCAGTGACATCACCACAAATCCTTTAGCCATTTACACGTGCCGGCATTGCGTTCCAGTGGATTAAGGTGAGTTTATTAACTGTTTATTAACCGCATCCTATTTGGCCCCAATCCGCAACGCCCATGTGAAAGGGGCCTTAAGAGAAGTAGCAGCAGCCGTGGGCTGTCACTATAACAATGCATCCCCCTTATTTCCTCTCTTCTTTAGTCCAAATTGCTGCAGAAACTTTTTCAGAAGAACAGGTGCATTAATGTTTTCAGTCGACTACCAAGATCATTCTTATGGGCCGCAGTCTTCCAGTCCACTAAGAAGAAGGTTTTAGAATAAGTTCTAATAGGTTCAGAATATTCTTGACTTCATCTACATTTTCAGTATTGACAGGAGCAGAAGCAGGAACAGAACTTCTAGAATAATGATTGAGCACAACTGGCTTGAGGAGGAAAACATGACAAAGAGGAATATGCAAAAAGGCTGGCAGACACAACTTATAGCAAACCAGATTTATCTGTGTCAACATCAATGAAGGGGTTAGCCAACTGATATGAAAGTACCTTAAGTTTAATGTTTTTTTAAGAAAGCCAGACCTTGCCTCCAGGAGAAAATTGAGGTGGAGTCCTGCCTCACCCCCACTGTGATGACGTCATGAGTGGCCGGGCTCAGTGTGCAGTAGAAGTGGTAGTCATGTGACCAGTGCAGAAGAGAAAGACACTCAGCAGTGAAGGCCAGAAATTATGGTGAAGGACCTGTGATGATGTCAGGAGGGGGTGGAGAGTAGAAGTGGCAAGGGAGGACCTGTGACGGCCTCACCATCATGTGTTCAGTGCATAACTGAATGACGCTCAGCAGTGAAGAGCAGAAATGGGTGGGTATGACCTGTGAGGATGTCATGTGACATGAGGAAAGCTTTGTGGGGGGCATGATAGATTCAGTGTGAGAGCCTGGACATGCTGGGAGTTGTAGTCCTCTCTTATTGTCCTCTGATAGAACATAATAAGGACTGTATTGTCCTCTGATAGAACATAATAATAGCCTGGACATGCTGGGAGTTGTAGTTCCCTCCTCTTATAGCTCGTCTCTGTAATGTCCTCAGAAATCATATGACAGTATGGGCATACTGGGAGTTGTAGTTCTCTCCTCTTATACCTCCTTCTCTCTGTTATGTTCTCTGATATGACATAATAACAGTCTAGACATGCTGGAAATTGTAGTTCTCTCCTCTTATACCTCTGCCCTGTGATGTTCTCTGATATCACATAACAGCCTATGCACGCTGGGAGTTGTAGTTCTCTCCTTTTATACCTCCTGCTTGTAATGTCCTCTTATATCACGTAACAGGCTGGACATGCTGGGAGATGTAGTTTACTCCTCTTATACTCCCTGCCTGTAATGCCCAATACCAATCTTTTGGAGGCAGTGAGGAGAGTAGTTAAATATTGCAGGAGGCGCCAAGTCTGGTGAGTAAAGCAATTTATCTTACAGATTTCTAGTGTAAAGTAACTGCCGCTGTTATATAGATTCTGGTTTCCATTCTGTGTGTTGTAGCTTCGTGCCCCACTGTCCCAGGTATGATATTCCCCTTTTTGGAGTTATGGAAGTGGTCACCCCAACTGCAGGGTTGCATTGGTTGCATTGGTGGAGCATCACTGAGTAGGAACTAATAGGCCTTGTGTGCAGTTGCAGGGTATAGATTAGGCTGGGATTTTGTGTTATGTTTAATGTATATATTCTTATACATTAAAGCGGTTGTCTCACTTCAGCAAATGCCATTTATCATGTGGAGAAAATTAATACAAGACACTTACTGATGTACTGTCATTACCCATATCGCTTCCTTTGCTGGCTGGATTCCTTTTTCCATCACATTATACACGGCTCGTTTCCATGGTTACGACCGCCCTGCAATCCATTAGTGGTCGTACTTGCACACTATAGGAAAAAATGCCGGCCTCTCTGTATAAACGCATGGTTGACAGTGTTGAACACAAGTAGTATTGGAAGATAAAGTGCCTTCTTCTGACCAAGCGGTCCAAAAATTACATATACCGTATTTTTCGCCCTATAAGACGCACCTTTTCCCCCAAAAAAGTGTGGGGGGAAATGCGGTGCGTCTTATGGGGCGAATGCTGCAGTTTGTATACCGCCGACCGCATGCTGCGCAGTGTGGTCGGCGGGTGTATCAGCAGGCAGGGAGGAGGGGCCGGCATTTAGCTCTGTAATTATAGCGGGCCCGATGCAGTCACTGTATCCTGATACACCGGGCCCGCTTACTGTAGGAAACCTAACTGTAGGAAATGCTGTATGCTGATTAAGTTAACAGTAGTCTTTTATCCAGGCTTTCCAGTCCCCAATAACAGTGCCAGCCACAGTCCCCAATAACAGTGCCAGCCACAGTCCCCAATAACAGTGCCAGCCACAGTCCCCAATAACAGTGCCAGCCACAGTCCCCAATAACAGTGCCAGCCACAGACCCCAATAACAGTGCCAGCCACAGACCCCATAACAGTGCCAGCCACAGTCCCCCATAACAGTGCCATCCACAGTCCCCAATAACAGTGACAGCCACAGTCCCCAATAAAAGTGCTAGCCACAGTCCCCAATAACAGTGCAAGCCACAGTCCCCAATAACAGTGCCAGCCACAGTCCCCAATAACAGTGCCAGACACAGTCCCCAATAACAGTGCCAGCCACAGTCCCCAATAACAGTGCCAGCCACAGTCCCCAATAACAGTGCCAGCCACAGTCCCCAATAACAGTGCCAGCCACAGTCCCCAATAACAGTGCCAGCCTCAGTCCCCAATAACAGTGCCAGCCACAGTCCCTGATAACAGTGCCAGCCACAGTCCCCGATAACAGTGCCAGCCACAGTCCCCAATAACAGTGCCAGCCACAGTCCCCAATAACAGTGCCAGCCACAGTCCCTAATAACAGTGCCAGCCACAGTCCCCAATAACAGTGCCAGCCACAGACCCCATAACAGTGCTAGCCACAGTCCCCCATAACAGTGCCAGCCACAGTCCCCCATAACAGTGCCATCCACAGTCCCCCCATAACAGTGCCATCTACAGACCCCCATAACAGTGCCATCCACAGACCCCCCATAACAGTGCCATCCACAGATCCCATATAACACCATTAGGCACATCTTTTGGTTCAAAATATTTTTGTCTTATTTTCCTCCTCAAAAACCTAGGTGCGTCTTATGGGCCGGTGCGTCTTATAGGGTGAAAAATACGGGTACATACCTTGAGTCCTAGGAGACCTCAGAGTGTCATATATCAATTTTCAGGCCAATTAGAGCATTTTTGATTTGAGTCTAATTAGATTTTCTGACCAAAATGAATTTCGAGATATTCACTTATCTATCAGAATTAATGCTTAATTGGTAATTTCACTTGTGAAATAATTTACTATATGAATAGTGCAATACTGCATAATAGTTTTTTGTTGTTTTTTTTTTTTTTTTTTGCTTTTCTTGTTTGTGCAGGGAGACAGAAATGATAATCCTTGGTCCAGTTTCTCATTGTTTCTTCCCATGAAAACAGATGCTCTTGTTTGCCTGCAATAGAAGCAGCTGTGCTGGAAGCAGAGGCAACGTCCCTAGTGAGTGCACGGTATAGGGTGTCTGTACAGCAGTCAGTAGGGACAGGTGATCGTCTTTTCTTCACACAATTGCTCTTTCTCTATTCTGCATATCCCTTGTTCTTACAGAATTCTCAGCTGGTGACTTTTAAAGCCGTTCTCCGGGATTTACTAATTAGTACTCAAATAGAGTTAATGTGGAGCTCACTTTAATGATGGTGTGGCTCCTGGAGATAATGCTTGTTTAAATGCAACCCATTCATAAATTTGCCTTTACTGTATATGTCAGACCACACATGGAGTACTGTGTACAGTTCTGGGCTCCTGTGAACAAGGCGGACATAGCAGAGCTGGAGAGGGTTCAGAGGAGGGCAACTAAAGTAATAACTGGAATGGGGCAACTACAATACCCTGAAAGGTTATCAAAATTAGGGTTATTTACCTTAGAAAAAAAGACGACTGAGGGGAGATCTAATAACTATGTATAAATATATCAGGGGTCAGTACAGAGATCTCTCCCATCATCTATTTATCCCCAGGACTGTGACTGTGACGAGGGGACATCCTCTGCGTCTGGAGGAAAGAAGGTTTGTACACAAACATAGAAGAGGATTCTTTACGGTAAGAGCAGTGAGACTATGGAACTCTCTGCCTGAGGAGGTGGTGATGGTGAGTACAATAAAGGAATTCAAGAGGGGACTGGATGTATTTCTGGAGTGTAATAATATTACAGGCTACAGCTACTAGAGATGGGTCGTTGATCCAGGGAGTTATTCTGATTGCCTGATTGGAGTCGGGAAGGAATTTTTTCCCCTCAGGCCCCTTTCACACGAGCGAGTTTTCCGCGAAGATGCAATGCGTGACATGAACGCATAGCACCCGCACTGAATCCTGACCCACTTATTTCAATGGATCTGTGTACATAGGCGTCTTTTTTCACGCATCACTTCTGCGTTGCATGAAAATCGCAGTATGTTCTATATTCTGCGTTTTTCACGCAGCCCTGGCCCCATAGAATTGAATAGAGCTTCAGTGAAAAACGCATTGCATCCGCAAGCAGGTGCGGGTGCGATGCGTTTTTCACTGATGGTTGCTAAGAGATGTTGTTTGTAAACCTTCAGTTTTTATCACAAAAACGCATCAAAGCGCATTTAACCTGCGCAGAAAAAACTGAACAACTGAACGCAATCGCAGACAAAACTTATTGAACTTGCTTGCAAAATGGTGTGAGTTTCACTGAACGTACCCTGAACGCACCTGGACCTAATCTGTCACGCTCGTGTGAAAGAGGCCTTAAGTGGGGAAAATTGGCTTCTACGTCACAGGGGTTTATTTTTGCCTTCAACTTAAGGATGACAGGCCGAACTGGATGGACAGATGTCTTTTTTCGCCTTATATACTATGCTACTATGTAGAAAGTTGATTATTAAATAGCAAACAACAATTAATTTCACTTACATGATTTATCGATATATGACAAAGCAGTTGGCTGCCCTTGCTGTGTTAACCATGAAGACACTACCACAATGACTTAGATCTAGTTGATGCTGATCTGGGCACTATTATTGGAAACTACATGGTCCTGTGATGAGCGAAGTATTGAAAAATTCAATTCGGCTGCTTCGCAGAATTTTACAAAAAAAATTACTTTATGACAAAGCGCATTTCTTTGTAACTAGTGGGTACAATGACAGGAAATAGTGATTGTGCCGCTATCCGTCCTTGTACCTGTCAGATGCCACTTTCATAGCTGATCGCGGCATCTGACAGCAATATTACAGTGTAAAATTTAAAAAAATGCTAAAATCATACTTACCCTCATCTATTTGATCGTGAAGAGCTGACCGCTGCCATCTTGATTGACGACCTAGCACGAGATCTCGCACGGCACGTCCTCACATTCGCCGGCGTGGAGACGTCATACGACACTGCGCATGGGATTTCGAGGGGTATCTCCAATCAAGATGGGGGCAGTCAGCTCTTTGCACTCAAATGGATGTGGCAAGTATGATATTTTATATTTTTTACCGCCATTCACTCGATTAGTTACCATGAAGCACAAGGAAATTTGGCTTTGCAGCAAATCAAATTTTCCCTGAAATTCGGATCAAATTCCACTTTGTTTCCACTGTGTTTATTAACAGATTTGGCTTAGAGCTAATCCTAAAGGCATTACCCCGGCAGTCCCCTGGTATTCACCCTTTAAACCCCTACACAAGAATCTGTATTTCACCGCAGGGGAACCACCAGGCTGCAATAGTCTCTGTGTGATTAAAAGCTGACTCACCGGGGTCAGAGACACTGGTGCAGGGCAAATGAGGTTGGAACATGGGCTGAACAGGATATAGCTCACCTTGTAAGAACTAGGGAGGTGCCTTAAGTACCCTAGGATTGCAAGCCATTGGCTGGTGAAGATTAGGGCACACGCGTTGGCCCTTTAAGGGCCAGAGGGAGCACATGTGCATGCCCTAGAGACACACGAGGAGATGCATTGTACTTTAACACTTTAACCTATATATCTGCCTTTTGATGGGGTTTGGGCAACAAAGTACATTTGATGTTCATCAACAGTTGGACATCACTGGTAAAAGCTGTTGTGGTCAAAATGAAAGCTGCAAATTTTCATCCTAATAAAAAGAAAATTGTAATATTAGTTTTCTGAACACAGGGCTGAATAAATATTCTAAATAATGCTTAATTTGTAAGATGGAACTTGACTTATTGACTTACTCTTTAACTTGTCCATTTCCAACCTTTTTAAATTTTAAACACATCCAATAATTGCCGCTGTGTGAGAATGCTTGGAAATGTAAGGTTCCTAACACGTTTTGCTGAATATTAAAATGCCACTTTATTTTGTATTTATTTGCTAATTTATTGTTATTTAATTTCTCTTTTTTTTCCATCGGTATGACCAGAGGGTCACTTTAAGGGCTTGATCACACGACCATATGGTTTTGCCGTCCTTTTTTTAACGGATCTGTTTTTTAGTTTTTGGTTTCAGTAGTGTTTCCATTTCCGTTCCATTCCGTTTTCGTATGGTTTCCGCTTTTGATCTGTTTTTTGAAGATCGCAAACAGAAATGGAAGCATATAATAATGTTTTAAAAGTAAGTACATTGAAAAATTGGGCTGGGCATAAAATTTTCAATAGATGCTTCTGCAAACACGGAACGGATACAGAAGACATACCGTATGCATTCAGTTTTTTTTCCAGCCTTATTGACTTGAATGGAGCCACGGAGCGTGATTTGCGGGCAATAATAGGAGATCACTCAAAATGTAGCGAAATGGGAAAATGGAAATACAGAAACGGAAATCATACAGAGTACATTCCGTTTTTTTTTTTTGCAGACCCATTGAAATGAATGGTTCCGTATACAGACGGTATTACTGAACGCAAAAAACGTCCCGTATACGGAAAGCAAAAAACGTTCGTGTGAACGAGGCCTAACTCCTAAGAGACCAGGCTTCCAGGCCTGTTTGTCACTCAATGGCCAAGTGTGTTTTTTTTTGTTTTTTTTGTATTTACATTGTTGCATTCTAATAACTTTTTTAATTTGGGGATTTTTTGGGGCTTAAGTGGTATTTTCCAACAGTACTATTTTGGGGGTACATATCCTTAATAACAGTTATTCGTTTTTTATTTTTTGGAAGGGACCACAGCAACTCTGCCATTGCATTTTTCATTTTATTGCTGATGTTTACTATCTAGTCGAAAATTCACCAAAAAAGTACACCAAATATGTATAATAGTTTTTGACAGCCATAACTGTATGAGGGCTTGAGTTGTATTTTTATTTGGGGTATGTACGTATAATTTTGGCTGGGTTGCTATCATGTTTTTGCCATCCATTTAACGTATACCAAAAATGTATATGTTAATGGCTGCCACAGACCGATGCCCAAGGAGTTCCACTGTAAAAGAAATGTATATGTTAACATATACATATACACTTTTTCACTAGACTGTGCAGGATAGTAAAGTGTGGTGTGCTATGCTTTTGTATCCTCCCCCCCCCCCCCAATGTATATGTTAAACGGATGGCAAAAACCTGATGTTAACCCATCCTTACTAACTTATTTTTTATAGGTTTTTTTGCGGCAAATCCACCATCTGTTTCTTAAGCAATACACTGTTCCATATAAATAACTAGAAAAAGCACCTGCTAAGGGTCATGTGATGGTGCTATATTTGCATTTTTTGTTAATATCTTATCTATTTATTTAATTTGATATTTTTTTTACATTGTTTTCTTTCTTTTTCTTACTTGTTGATCTCCTATGTTGGCTTAGGAACTGCAGCTCTAATACGCTGGATTTCTACTGAGAGACTCACTCAGCGTAATATAATTAATAACTGACCTTTCCAATCACTGCACGGGGATGCTGGCCTTAATTCGGAAGCGCACGTTTATAGGTTTTTTGGTATTTAGATGCCCTAATCACACTTTAACACATCATCAAAATGCTGTAATGACCGTGATTGGCATTATTGCTGGTCATGGACATTAGGGGCGGGCCTTTGCTGTTTGAAACAGTAGAGACCTGACGGCTATGGCTCCCGCTGCACGCGCTAGCAGGCACCATGCTTAAAGACCATACCAGTGCTGTACATGTACGTCGCTGGTAGTGAAGGGGTTAATGACACAGTTCTTTTTAATGCAATCTTATTGAACATAATTGTGCTTTTTTGTATTTCTTGAGGATGTAAAGATGTGATCATTTACTAATGTGAATAATGGTTTAAAATACATATTATATCAAAGCATTATAGTCTGGCAGTAAAAGACTGATATAGGCAGATACTGATGGAAGGCTTTGGAGCCTTTGTTAGGCCTAATTCACACGTCCGCAAAATGGATCCGCATCCCATCTGCAATTTTGCAGAAGGGTTGCAGACCCATTCATTTCAAAGGGGCAGGAATGGGTGTGGACAGCACACTATGTGATGTCCGCATCCGCATTTCCGCATCTGTGTTTCCGCATCTGCGTTTCCGTTTCCGCAAAAAAATAGAACATGTCCTATTCTTGTCCACAATTGCGGACAAGAAAAGGCATTCTCTATATAGTGCCAGCAATGTGCGGTCCGCAAAATGCGGAATGCACATTGCAGCCGTCCGTGTTTTGCGGATCCGTGTTTCTGCAAAACACACTACGGACATGTGAATTAGGCCTAAAGCAAGGAAACTGGGCTGCATGCATATGTGTGAGCGCTCCAAAAAGATAGTATGAGCAGGACTGCAAAACTTGTGCAGCTACAACGCTAGGACAGGTGCTCTACGGTCAAGAACAAGATCCTCATGCAGGTGGTCTGAAAAGACACTACTTGTGTAGAACCATGGACATGCAACGCAGGCGCACTAGAGAAAAGTAGTATGTAGGATCATTTCCCTGAAAAAAAATACATAACCAGCATGAGTTGTCACATAACAATAACATAACAATGAAGCATCACTGACCAGGATAATTGCTGAGCTTCAAGCCACATAGACTGCAAGCGAGGTTTGAGAATACAGCAAGGTGTGCAAGAGTACAATAAAGAGCAAGATACAGTTCAAAACAAGGACACAGGAACCAGGGTTTGATTTTCATTGTATATTGTTTGCTAGATTCTAGTAAGTCCCCCAATTACAGCGGTAAAGGGAATACCGTACATTTAAATTCATATTAATCAGTTTTTTTCTTCTCTTACTGCTCAGCCCCATTTAAGCACATGTTCCATAGACAAGGCTACTAAATGTGTGTCCTGTGCAATGTATACATGCCTTGAACAGCAGCTTGAGGGTGATGCAAGCATGTTGCACATTTGGAAGCCCAGGCTTTGGGTCTTGATTAACAGCTTGTAACACTCAGAACCATTGCAAACATGGAAAAAGATTCAGACCTCACTGTGCAGACACTGGCTGGGGTCAGCGAAATGGAGATGGATGTATGAGGGCAAGATCAGGACTCTGAAGTCAGTATTTGGGTAAGGCCTCTTGCACACGACCCTGGTTTGGTTCACTTCAATGGGGCCGCAAAAGATGCGAACAGCACTCTGTGTGCTGTCCGCATCCGTTGCTCCGTTCCGTGGCCCCGCAAAAATGATAGCTCATGTCTTATTCTTGTCCGTTTTGCAGATTGCGGAAGGCACATGGTCAGCATCCGTGTTTTGCAGATCCGCCATTTGCGAACCGCAAAACACGGCACGTTCGTGTGCAAGAGGCCTAACAGTTAGGAGAAGAGGTAGGGGAAAAGTGCCAGGGAGGCTAGTCCTGAACTAGCCTGTTTAGCGGATATTAGGAATGCAAGCCTAGGGCCAGCATTACTGCAGCAGGGCCTGAAATAAATAATACATTGCACTGCGCCCCTGAAATAAATAATGCAATGCACTGTGCCCCTGAAATAAATAATACATTGCACTGTGCCCCTGAAATAAATAATACATTGCACTGCACCCCTGAAATAAATAATACAATCCACTGCTCCCCTGAAATAAATAATACATTGCACTGCGCCCCTAAAATAAATAATACATTGCACTGTGCCCCTGAAATAAATAATACATTGCACTGCACCCCTGAAATAAATAATACAATCCACTGCTCCCCTAAAATAACTAATATATTGCACTGCGGCCCTGAAATAAATACATTGCACTGCGCCCCTGAAATAAATAATACATTGCACTGCGTCCCTAAAATAAATAATGCATTGCCCTGTGCCCCTCAAATAAATAATACATTGCACTGCACCCCCAAAATAAATAATAAATTGCACCGTGCCCCTGAAATAAATAATACATTGTACTGCGCCCCTTAAGTAACTAATACAATGCACTGTGTCCCTGAAATAAATAATACATTGCACTGCGCCCCTGAAATAAATATTACATTGTACTGCGCCCCTGAAATAAATAATACATTGCACTGTGCCCCTGAAATAAATAATACAATTGCACTGTGCCCCTGAAGTAAATAATACATTGCACTGTGCCCCTGAAGTAAATAATACATTGCACTGTGCCCCTGAAATAAATAATACAATACATAATGCTACTTTTGAAATAATTTCTGCATATTGCCTCCATGTTATAATAAAATGGTGGTACAGTGGCTCACCTTACTGTACTTCTGAATTAAGGTGCTTTGTCCTTGGTGCACCTAAGGGTACTTTCACACCAGCATTTTGGATTCCGTTTGCGAGATCCGTTTCAGGGTGCTCACAAACGGTCCAAAACGGATCAGTTAAGCCCCAATGCATTCTGAATGGATAAGGATCTGTTCAGAATGCATCAGTTCGGCTCCGTTCCGTCTCTATTCTGTTTTGGAGGCGGACACCAAAACGCAGCTTGCTGTATTTTGGTGTCCGTCTGAAGAGGCGGAGCCTAACGGATCCGTTTTGAATTACAATGTAAGTCAATGGGGACGTATCCGTTTTCAATGACACAATATGGTGCATTTGAAAACGGATCTGTCCCCCATTGACTTTCAATGTAATTCAAAAGGGATCCGTTTTGGACTTTGTCATTTTTCTTTAAAACGAATGCAAACGGATCAGTTCTGAATGGATACAAACGTTTGCATTATAGGTGCGGCTCCGTCTGTGCAAATAGACAGACGGATCTGCACCAACGCAACTGTGAAAGTACCCTAATACCAAATTAATAGTACTAGTATCAAAATAGTTATAATGACAGGCACTCAATCATCTAGTTGCGCATGAAAACAATAGACTATATTATGTTAATCTTTATGTCATTTTAATACTTGATACATAATATTTATAAAAAATATATTAAAACACTAGATAAAAACACTGAATAAAGAATCGACGCACGATGATTATAATATACCTTCCTATCTATCTAAATTATTCCCATAATGCATTATGGAATCATGATTCTTATGTCAATTGTATAAATAAATGTAAACCACTGTTTGAATCACCCCTTTCTGTTTGTAGTATAATTGATCCTTCTTTTGATAATAAAAAGTAGAAAAATATAGAAATGATCAAAAAAATAAAAATATTAAAACAAGAAAATTATAAAAAGAGAAAATACCTCCTTTTTGTATAGAATCAATGTATACTCTCCATGTTGATAGATTGATGAATAAATGAACAATTAATCAAGTGTCTCTCCAATGATAGTATACCAATGTAACCTTTCAATGGTAATGTGCCAATGTCTTTCTGTAAAAGTAATATATCATTTGTTAATAAATCATGTTAAATACGGTACTACATTACCACCCAGAATGATATCCTTCTGATTGTAAACGAGCTATATCTTGCTCCGTGTCTCCCCATTTCTTTTATGTTTGTGGTTGTAGTTTGTCTGTGCTGTGGCCGCTCATTTGCTTCAACTTAGTTTGCCTAGCATTCCACGTGGCGTCCCACGTGATTTTAAGTCCTTTACTTGCCGTCCCGGATCCTCCACTTTATAGGCGGTCTGTTTGTAATGAACAGCTTGAGCATCTGCAGCAAGGGTGATAATAGTTAGCAGCTTATGCTTGTATTGCACAATGGAGATCTTACTGGATAGTAGTTGCTACTGTATCATCATGTCACCAGATAAATTTGGGTCAAACACGTTTTGGAGCTGGCATGCTTCTTCTTCAGTGGTTTTTTGATAAAGTTCCTCTTAATCTGGTTTTTTATATTCTCCTTAATTTTCTGGGAGGTGTTTCAGCATTTTGCTATTATAAATATCCGGACCCGAATGTGATTCCCATATGAATAACCAATACAGTAGGTATAAATAAGTAGAAACACTATATATAAAAACAATTCTTCCTGTAGTATACTATTTATCTTTTTTAATATACATATGCACTCATATTGTTGAGTGTATATATATAAAGTATTTAATTTTTGAAAGCTAAAATGAGGCAAAGTAACAAACAACACTAATATAAAGAACCATACAGTTGTATAAAACGCATGTGCGTTTTCTATGAGTTTTTTTCCAAAAAGGGGCTCTTACTCCCTATTCTTATATTAATTTGAATCCTGAGTTGAATTAAATTACACAGACAAATGTGTACACAGAAACCTACTTTATGTGTTTTTATTTTTATTTTGTATTCTTCTTTCTGTGTTTCTTTTTCTTGTTCTTATTCTTTTAATTGCAGGTGAGGACTTCAGTCACGAACGGGGATGATATTGCCATGTGCCTCTGGCTTGACACAGACACACACACACCTACACACATACATACACATATACACACATAGGGGCATAGCTATAGGGGGTGCAGAGGTAGCAGTCGCTACCGGGCCCAAAGACCCTTCTGCCGCATAAGGAAACACCAGTATTATAGAAAGTGCATGCTGGTTACACCTCTGGCTGGAGGGAAGGGGTTAGGTCAAAAATTTGGCTTGGAAGAGGTTGCTGTTTCAATTTTTGCCTCAGGCAGCATGGAGACTATGTGCTTCCTGCTCCTGGCCACAAAGCACTGAGGGAAGGGGGGCCCAAGCTGACCCCTTCCACCAGGGCCCATGACCCTTTAGCTACACCCCTGTACACACATATACATACACACATACACATGCATGAGTAGTAAACTGCAGGGCCTAGACAGTCCTCAGCACACTCTGCAGACTGGCTGGTGGGATGAGCCTCTGCTCTTGCTTCCTTCTCTGCCACAGAAGACAGGGCAGCTTCATTTCATTACCAAGGGGTGCAGGACTCTGCAGTGGATCTGCTCAACCCTGGAAACTGTTGCAGTTATGGCCGGGCCCCCTATAATACTACCTAGCTTCGGGCCCCATACAGCAGTAGTAGCTGTACTGCCCTGATGACAGCCCTGACTGCTCTGGGCCCTTTCTAAGCTAGGGCCCTGAAGCAATTGCTTCCCTTATAGCTATGCCAAAAACAGGCGCAGAAAATGATGAATCAGACGGGCCTGCCAACCAGCCCCTTCCCCACCCATGCCACACACCCTTTTTCCGCCAACTCGGAAAAGTGGAGTGAGCGGAGAAAAGTCACAAATCCCCTTTGCAACCAAATCTGCAAAAAAAATTACACCAAAAAGTGGTGTACTTCCCATAATAAATAACCCCCTTAATTTTAAAAAGACCAATTTCCTCAGTTGATGACATCATTTTAGGGCATAGACTGGGAGCAGCTATTGTCACATAATAATAATAATAATAATAATACAGAGAATAAATGGGACAGCTTTAGAGGGATTTCTGGTATTTTTATTCTGATGACCTATCCTCAGTAAAACAGTCACACAGAAAAAGCTTTTTATATCTGTAAGCAACTTGCAGTTATTCTACGTGGTTTCCGGATTGAAGCGCGGTTCCTGGCTTTCCTATTTTCAGTATCCTCAGGAAAGGTCATCAGTATCTGATCGGTGGGGGTCCGACACAAGGGACCCCTGCTGATCAGCTGATTGAAAGGCACCAGAGCTCCTGTGAGAACCACTGGCTTGACAAAGGCTGTTCACCAGCCGAAACGTTGCTGTTATTTGTAGTATTGCCTTGAAGTCACAATAAAGCGGATGATGTGAGATGCTGCCGGAGCCATTCGTTTTTATCTATCCTGAGGATAGGTCATCAGAAAAAAATCCTGGAAAACACCCTTAAAGGAGATGTTGAAAGTGAAACGATTTACCATTTCATGAAAAAACATTTACTCATTTAAACGATGGGGGCATATCGCCAACTGTGGGACCCGCATCTAAATTGAGAACAGAGCGGGCAAAGGTGGTGCAGGGCGCACTGCTCATGTGCAGCCACCCTCCATTCATTTCTATGGGGCCGCCGAAAATAGCCGAGTGCTGGCTCGGCTATTTCAGTCAGCCCCATAGAAATTAATGGGAGCGGTGGCCGTATAAGCGCAGCGTGCTCCCGTTCACTTGTAAGGGGAGAGTGGTCGTTCAGCCATAACTCTTCCCGCTCTGTTCTCGGCAGAGGCGGGACCCGCACCTATCAGACAATGGGGACATACCCTAGCGATATGCCAACATTGTCTGTGATAGGAATACCCCTTTAAATGGAATCTATAATTGGCTGACATTATTTTGGAATTCCAGAAAATGCCTACGGACAGGTAGGCCATACATGTCCTTTTGAATAGTAGACATATGTTTAACAATTCTCTCCTCTGCACTGTCGTTAACACAGTCTGGTGTTACAGATATCGTGCGGCAGGTACAATATCAGATTTCAAAAATGTATTTTTCAGATTGCCTGATCTCCTGTATATCATTATGGGGTGGCAATTGAAATTCACTAATCTGGGGCGCCCCTCTCTGAATAATATCCCGTTTTTTTCTTAGGATATGGTCAATCCTCATGCTCACATCACTGTAAGTGCTAACAAACGGAACTCTCTTCTTTGTTTCATCACATATCTAGTAATTCAGTTCTAGATATATTTGCAACTGCATTATGTTAGGTGTCAAGTATGTGAGATGGGAAACCTCATCTATGAAATTTGCTTTACACTTCTCCACACTCTCCATCACTCCCTACTCTTTTCACCCACATAAATTGTGACTTGGGTAGTAACTTCAGCATAGGTTTTGGATGAGCTGTGAAATGTAATTGGGTATTGTGGTCTGTGGAGAGATGAGTGCCTGTTTATGTACCATTGTATCCAGAAATTGCAAAGGTGGTAATCAATGTCATAGTAAATTGTAGCTCTGGGTCAAAGTTATTTAATTCTGCTAAACTAAATAGCAAATATATCATCAACATAGTGCCAGCAACATAGTAGGTTGCAACATATGTAGAAGTATAGATGATGGTTTCTTCAATGTAATTCATATAGTTATTAGCATATGTTAGGGCCACATATGACCCCATCGCGGTACCCCAGCATTGGCCAAAGAAAGTGTTCCTAAATAGAAAATTGTTCTCATAGAGAATCACTTCTAGTAGACCTGACAGTCAGTTGTTTAATCAGTCTGTTCCAAAATTCCTTGGACCGCATCTATATGCTTCTGGTGTGATACAGAAGTATACAGAGATACAACAGTCCAACAATACCAGGATGACAGCATGAGAAACTGAAAGTTCATGTAAATTATTAAAAAAACTGTGGTATATTTAAGATAAGATGCAAATTAAGACACTAAGCCCTTCAGTATTTTGCCCACAAAACTGTCAATAGGTGTAAAGATGAGTCACTCCCTGACACAATTGTTAGGCCAGGCAGTTTAGTAAGATTCTTGAGGATGTTAAGCAGATGATAAATTACTGGAGTGGTAGGATGTTTAACATTCAGATATTCCATCAATGAATTGGCTATAATGTCACTCTCCAGAGCATTGCTCAGAAGTGCATATATACATTTAGCAATTTTAAATTTAGGATCAGTGTGTAGATGATATATACCTCATAATCGACTAACTGGTGTTTATAATACCAAGAGCTCTACCTTTGTCACTGGTTTAATGACTGATTTTTGCTGACAGAATCAATTGCTACTACAGTAGCTCTGCCGTGCTCATATTGGGATTAACCAGAAAGTCCAATATGCCTGAAGATTTTAGGTCATGTATTTGTAGGGAAACCAATATACATGTCTTTACTATGTGATTGTTACAAGGGGTCACATACTGACTAATTTTCTAATCCCCATTTCTTTAAACTGTAATTCAGTAGCAATATTCTCAGTAATTTTAGCACTTGGTGAAGTAGGTGTGAAATGTGATTCTAAATGCAATGTTCAAAAAAATTACGAAGAACAATTTCCATATTAGACCACTGAACCTTAGCAGCTGGACAAAAAGACAGTACCTTATTGAGAGCATTCAACAAAAAATTCATAATGAGAAATATTTAATACAAGACAACTTGTCATTTATTTATTTAATGTAAGTTATTTATTTATTATGTTATTTGGATGGGTATTTGTAGCAGTTAATACATCAAATTGAGTGGTTGTTTTAGTGATCCTCCTATGTTTTCATCCTCCACTCCTCCAGGGTTTCCGAGTCTCTGATTTGGTTTGATAATCTGTGTGCTTAAAAAAAGGCTCCTGTTGGCTGACACAGATTCCGCTGTCATGGTACCAATCGCCTGTCTCCTTGGTTTCCTCTGTCTTGATCATGTTGGATGTTGTTACCATTGTTGCCCTTTCTATACCTTTCCAGTACGGTGATCCTCCAAGCCTCTGTGCCATTTCTGAAGTTTTATGGCTTCAATCTTGGTCCAGTGCTTAGTTGGATGGATAAATTTTGTTTTTGTAATCCTAAACTACTTCTCCAAGTCGGTTGTTCTGTCTTTGCACACTTTAATTTGTCCTGTAAAAAATTGATGTTAAGCAGGACGATGTCTAGGAAGTATTTGTTCAAACTTAGAGCCAAAGAAAACATTGTTGGGAAAAAGTGTAGGACATAATCTGGATCTCAGTCCCCCTTTTTAAAAAGCTCAATTCATTCATCATGAATCAAAGTTGCTCCAGTTGTCCCAAAAACTGATATATATCACATCCTTTTTTTAATTAAAATATATTATCTCTTTATGTTAGTTTTTATTACTACTTTTTGCTCTTTCTCTCCTCGCCCCCCTTCCCCAATCCTAAAACCAATTTTAAAGTCTTTTACACAATCACAGCAATAGCAAATAATGTCAGATGGATTGGGTTAATGGTGTTAATAGACAGCACACTGAGCTATTGTATATGTTACGCTTTTTCATATTGAAAATATCTTACAGATCCATGCCTCTTTTATTTTGACAAAAGTGATGTTTTAGACACTGGCTAAGAACCAGTTTGTCCTTTGGGTGTCACCAGGCCCCCTGTCACTCTAAAAACCATCTCTGATGTGAAACCGAAACATGGCATGCACCAAAGAAAGGCCAGAGTCCAGGTAGAACTGAACCTGGGTGTTGAGGAGGTACGCCTCCATTTGCTGATTTGCGTCAGCACTTGAAAAAATTTGTCAATCATTGTTGATGATACTGAACTGCCTTTTTCTGTGACTTCTGCTGCTTGTGGTAGCAGAGATAGTGATAGTTGGGTGACTCCAGTAGTAGTTCATCCTCCTACTCCATGGGACTATGTGGATCCTCAAAAACTCCCGGGCAGCTAGCAAAATGCGTCACTGAAAATAGGAAAGCCAGGAACCGCGCTTCAATCCGGAAACCACGTAGAATAGCACAAACTGTAGCGAGGTCTTCAACACTGGAAAGCCACTTTAACGCCTCGAAGCCGACCAAACAAATTTCCAAATATGGCACACCTTAAGAAGACAAACACATAGTGCAAAACCCACAGTGCTTGAAACCTTTGAGGCTTTATTATACTCACAGCGGTAAGAATAAAAACAGCATAAATCTCATCCACAACTGCTCTGCCCGACCCGGGTTTCGCCACATTGGCTTCGTCAGGGGTTTGGCGAAACAATAACCCGGTAGCTATTTATCTACATCAGGTTCTGCTTCCGTATCAATTAATAAAATAAAATAAAATGCAGCTGGTTAGCAATACATAGTAAATAAATAAAAACGCATAAAATCAAATGACAGACAATAAATGCATACTTACAAAAATATGTTTAAATCTAAACTCCAATCAGCGAATACCGCTCATAAATCACAGCGAGAGGACGTATCCCTACCTAAAAACTAACACGGACACAACGCTACCTTAATAAGGGTACATAGAAATCGAAGGGAGATGAACTTCCTAATGCAGCTCTAACCCCTAGTGCAGCGCTACCTAGGTGGAGCTAATTATTATATAGTCAAATATAGTCAAATGAAGGTCACATTGCAGCTCTAACGTCCCATTCGATATTCAGACCAGTAGGCTGGAGAGTTTCCATGTCAAAAATCCACTGTACTTCCTTTTTGTTAATATGCTGTACAGGGTTTCCCCCTCTCCAATGAGTAGTAACACGCTCAACTGCTGTAAATTTTAGACCGGACGGAGTTTTTTGATGAACATTCTTAAAGTGGGCTGAAACACTGTGTGTAAGGACACCTTTCTTAATATTTCTAATGTGCTCACTGATACGTGTTTTTAATTTGCATAGAGTTCTGCCTATATATTGTAAACCGCAGGGGCACTCTAACATATAGATAACCCCTGCGGTTTCACACGACATATTGCCCTTGATTTTAAATACCTTCTTGCTTGTATTACAAATCACCTCTTTAGTGTGCATAACTTTTTATAGTTTTTGTTGCGGTTTTTACACGCAATACAAAAACCGCACCATGTGAATTTATGTGTCCAGTTTTCTTGTCCAGCCCATTTATCAATATGACTATGTACTATTTTATTACTAATATTGGGAGCCTTTTTGAAAATAAAGGGAGGTTTATCAGGCAACGAATCCCCAATGACTGGATCATTTTTAAGTACCGGCCAATTACGATTTATTATTCTTTTAATAGCCGGACAAGCTGTAGAGAAAGTCGTTAAAAAAGCAAATTTAAAACGATCATCCCCAGTTTCCTTTGTCACCTCAATTTCTTTTTCCTCACCCACTATGTCTGTCTTACTTTCCTTAACTTTTCTGCGTTGTGCCTCTAAAATATCCCCGTCATACCCTTTCTCTTTAAACCTATTCAATATAACTGTACTCTGTGTATCATAATCTTTCACATTGGTACAGTTCCTCTTTATTCTTTGAAACTGGCCTTTTGGTATGTTGTCGATCCATGGACTGTAATGACAACTGGTCATCTCAATAAAACTGTTCCTATCTGTAGGCTTGAAACAAGTAATAGTTTCTATCTTACCTTTAGATATTGAGATCTCCAGATCTAAAAATTGTACCTTCTCCCTACTCATAATTTCTGTAAAAATGATGTTCCAATCATTGTTATTTATGTAGGCAACAAATTCCCTTAAGGAGGGCTTGTCCCCCTCCCAAATGCACAGACAGTCGTCTATATATCTCTTCCACAGCCGTAACTTTCCATTTGTCACAGCTGAAAAAGACGAGGAGTCTATATATATGCTCCCAATATGCCATAAATAAATTGGCAAAGCTAGGTGCGAATTTCGCGCCCATAGCTATGCCTGATGTCTGGACATAAAAGTCACCCCCATACCAGAAATAATTATGGTTTAAGCAGTACTTGATACAATCCAGGATAAAGATTTTTTGCTCTTCATCCATCTCATTATCCTGATCAGAAAAGAATTTCACACTGCGGAGACCAACATCCATAGGTATAATTGTATAAAGGGATGTAACGTCCACTGTCATTAAGTATGTATTGTCTGTGACATGATCAAATTTGCGCAAGAGGTCGAGCACCTGCCCAGTATCTTTGAGAAAGGATTTAGTAGTGGAAACATATTTTTGTAAGAAGGTATCCACGTACTCTGAAATTCGCACCTAGCTTTGCCAATTTATTTATGGCATATTGGGAGCATATATATATAGACTCCTCGTCTTTTTCAGCTGTGACAAATGGAAAGTTATGGCTGTGGAAGAGATATATAGACGACTGTACAGTTATATTGAATAGGTTTAAAGAGAAAGGGTATGACGGGGATATTTTAGAGGCACAACGCAGAAAAGTTAAGGAAAGTAAGACAGACACAGTGGGTGAGGAAAAAGAAATTGAGGTGACAAAGTAAACTGGGGATGATCGTTTTAAATTCGCTTTTTTAACGACTTTCTCTACAGCTTGTCCGGCTATCAAAAGAATAATAAATCGTAATTGGCCGGTACTTAAAAATGATCCAGTCATTGGGGATTCGTTGCCTGATAAACCTCCCTTTATTTTCAAAAAGGCTCCCAATATTAGTAATAAAATAGTACATAGTCATATTGATAAATGGGCTGGACAAGAAAACTGGACACATAAATTCACATGGTGCGGTTTTTGTATTGCGTGTCAAAACCGCAACCAAAACGATAAAAAAGTTATGCACACTAAAGAGGTGATTTGTAATACAAGCAAGAAGGTATTTAAAATCAAGGGCAATATGTCGTGTGAAACCGCAGGGGTTATCTATATGTTAGAGTGCCCCTGCGGTTTACAATATATAGGCAGAACTCTACGCAAATTAAAAACACGTATCAGTGAGCACATTAGAAATATTAAGAAAGGTGTCCTTACACACAGTGTTTCAGCCCACTTTAAGAATTTTCATCAAAAAAATCCGTCCGGTCTAAAATTTACAGCAGTTGAGCGTGTTACTACTCATTGGAGAGGGGGAAACCCTGTACAGCATATTAACAAAAAGGAAGTACAGTGGATTTTTGACATGGAAACTTTCCAGCCTACTGGTCTGAATATCGAATGGGACGTTAGAGCTGCAATGTGACCTTCATTTGACTATATTTGACTATATTATAATTAGCTCCACCTAGGTAGCGCTGCACTAGGGGTTAGAGCTGCATTAGGAAGTTCATCTCCCTTAGTTTTCTAAGTACCCTTAATAAGGTAGCGTTGTGTCCGTGTTAGTTTTTAGGTAGGGATACGTCCTCTCGCTGTGATTTATGGGCGGTATTCGCTGATTGGAGTTTAGATTTAAACATATTTTTGTAAGTATGCATTTATTGTCTGTCATTTGATTTTATGCGTTTTTATTTATTTACTATGTATTGCTAACCAGCTGCATTTTATTTTATTTTATTAATTGATACGGAAGCAGAACCTGATGTAAATAAATAGCTACCGGGTTATTGTTTCGCCAAGCCCCTGACGAAGCCAATGTGGCGAAACCCGGGTCGGGCAGAGCAGTTGTGGATGACATTTATGCTGTTTTTATTCTTACCGCTGTGAGTATAATAAAGCCTCAAAGGTTTCAAGCACTGTGGGTTTTGCACTATGTGTTTGTCTTCTTAAGGTGTGCCAAATTTGGAAATTTGTTTGGTCGGCTTTGTGGCGTTAAAGTGGCTTTCCAGTGTTAAAGACCTTGCTACAGTTTGTGCTATTCTACGTGGTTTCCGGATTGAAGCGCGGTTCCTGGCTTTCCAATTTTCAGTGTACTCAAAAGGAGGACAGACCTACTCCAGTTATTTCCAGGACTGCTGCTATGAACTGCAAGTTGCTTACAGACATAAAAAGCTTTATCTGTGTGACAGCAAAATGTGTCAGCTGTTCTTCTTCCACCATTGTCCCTTGTTGCATCAGCGTGAGCATCCACTCTGATATAAATATCAGGGGAATTGATTTCACAGTTGTCTGTACTGACAAATTTAAATGTTGTACGACTAAATTACTCACATGCTCCACGCAGAAAGCACATGTTATTTACACCAATTGCAGGGCAGACATTATGGTGTGTCGACTGTCCCTGCCCCTAGGCCAGTTGGAGTTTGCGGTGATACAGCCAGCAGGATGTTTTCTGCTTGAAACAATGTAGCAAGTGATCGGCCATGTGACTACTCTTGCTCGGGTCGATTAGCTCTAACAAAGCTTGGCAACGCTTTGCTTTACATATATGTGCTGCAGATGGGGATGGGAGGATGTCCATGGAGGAGGAGTTAGAGGAGGTGGATAAGTGGCTAGTGTGGGAATCAGACCAACACAAACAAGGGGGTGTTAATAGGACCTGGCCTTTTTGCTGCCGTTATGCCTCTATACTACCACTAAAAACATTGACCCAGTGGGGCCGTGAAAGACATTTACTGTCACTGGTGAAACAGCTGCTCCAGGTGTTCACCGTGGTATGCACCTTGTGGCATCAGCGAGAATTGTAAGGCATGGCCAACATTCTCAGCCACATGACAGCGAGGCTGAGCACAAACCATCAGCTCCCTGATTTATAAAAAAATACAAAATTTACCAAAAAATTTGGAAAGATTTTCAAATTTCCAAATTTCAATTTCTCTACTTTTATAATAGATAGTGATACCTCCAAAAATAGTTATTACTTTACATTCCCTATATATCTACTTCATGTTTGGATAAATTTGTGAATGCCATTTTATTTTTTGGGGACATTAGGAGGCTTAGAAGTTTAGAAGCAAATCTTAAAAATTTTCAGAAAATTTCCAAAACCCACTTTTTAAGGACCAGTTCACGTCTGAAGTAACTTTGTGAGGCTTGCATAATAGAAACCACCCCTAAATGGCCCCATTTTAGAAACAACACCCCTAAAGGTATTCAAAACCACGTTGTTTACCCTTAAAGTGTTCCAGAAGAATTAATGGAAAATGGAGATGAGATTTCAGAATTTCACTTTTTGGGCAGATTTCCCATTTAAATAAAAAAAAGGACGCTAACAAAGCAAGGGTTAACAGCCAAACAAAACGTAATATTTATTGCCCTGACTCTGTAGTGTACAGAAACACCCCATATGTGGTCATACCCTGCTGTACAGGCACACGGCAGGGCGCAGAAAGAACAGAATGCCATATGGTTTTTGGAAAGCAGATTTCACTGGGATAATTTACAGCTGCTATGTCACATTCGAAGACCCTCTGATGCACCCCTAGAGTAGAAATTCAGAAAAAATGGGTAGATATGATTCTTGGTTGCTCTATATTACACTTTTTGTGAGGCAAGGTAACAAAAAATAGCTGATTTGGCACTGTTTTTATTTTTTGTTATTTACAATGTTCATCTGACAGGTTAGATCATGTGGTATTTTTATAGAGCAGGTTGTTAGGGACACGACAATACCAAATATGTATAATTTTTGGGGTTGTTTGTTTCAGTTTTACATATAAAAGCATTTCTGAGAAAAAATCATGTTTTAGTGTCTACATAATCATATTTTAGTGTCTACATATACTTTTTTTTGGGCGATTGTCTTGGATAGGGTCTCATTTTTTGCGGTATGAGATGACTGTTTGGTATGATTTTGGGGTGCGTATGACTTTTTGATTGCTTGGTATCACACTTTTTGTGATGTAAGGTGACAAAAAATGGCTTAATTTACACCGTTTTTATTCTTATTTTTTTATGGTGTTTACCTGAGGAGTTAGTTCATGTGGTATTTTATAAAGTAGGTATTTACAGACAGGGCGATACCTAATATGTATACTTTTTTATTTATTTAAGTTTTACACAATAACAGCTTTTTTGAACAACAAAAATCGTTTAAGTGTCTCCATATTCTGAGAGCCATAATTTTTTTTATTTTTTTTTTTTTGGGCGACTGTTTTAGGTAGGGGCTCATTTTTTGCGGGATGAGGTGATGGTTTGATTTGTACTTTCTTGGGGGGAATACGCCTTTTTGATCGCTTGGTGTTGCACTTTTAGTGATGTAAGGTGACAAATTTTTTTTTTTTTACCACAGTTTTTATTTTATTTTTTTGACGGTGTTCATCTGAGGGGTTAGGTCATGTGGGATTTTTATAGAGCAGGTTGTTATGGACGTGGAAATACCTAATATGGATACTTTTTTTATATATATATTTAAGTTTTACACAATAATATCTTTTTCGAAACAAAAAAAAATCATGTTTTAGTGTCTCCATAGTTTGAGAGCCAAAGTTTTTTTATTTTTTGGGCGATTGTCCTAGGTAGGGTATCATTTTTGCAGAATGAGATGATGGTTTGATTGGCACTATTTTGGGGTGCATATGACTTTTTGATCACTTGCTATTACACTTTTCGTGATATAAGGTGACAAAAAATTGCTTTTTTTTATTTTTTTTTTTTTTTTTTGACAGTGTTCATCTGAGGGGTTAGGTCATTTGGTATTTTTATAGAGCAGGTTGTTACGGATGCGACAATACCTAATATGTCTTCTTTGAAACAAAAAAATCATGTTTTAGTGTCTTCATAGTCTGAGAGCCATAGTTTTTTTATTTTTGGGGCGATTGTCTTAGGTAGGGGCTCATTTTTTGCGGGATGAGGTGACTGTTAGATTGGTATGATTTTGGGGGCCATATACTTTATGATCGCTTGGTATTGCACTTTTAGTAAGGTAAGGTGACAAAAAAATGTTTTTTAGCACAGTTTTTATTTTATTTTTTTGACGGTGTTCATCTGAGGGGTTAGTTCATGTGATATTTTTATAGAGCCGGTCGATACGGACGCGGCGATGCTTAATATGTCTACTTTTCTTTTTTTCCCTATTTTTAAATTTATTTATTTTTTACTTTATTTTGGGAAAAGGACGCTTTTTGTTTTTACTTGAAACGTGAATTTTTGTTGGTAAAACTTTTTTTTTACACTTTAATTTTTCTCCCACTCTGGGACTTCAACTTTTGGGGGTCTGATCCCCTTTACAATGCATCACAATACTGTAAGTGTATTACAGACTGTAATACGCTTACAGCCTGCTTGCCTGTGAGATCCAGGGGGCTGGATCTCACAGGCTCTCCCGGAAGGCAGCCACGATGTCTTAAGAAAGCATCGGGCTGAGTTCCCTGCCATCAGATCCCCGTCACAGCAGCACGGGGGACCCGATGGAAGTTACGATTCCCACACGGACATCGCACGTGCCATGGTCAGTGCTGACCACGGCACATCAATGGTTGATATGCCGGCATCGCTGCTTTCACCGATGCCGGCGCATACAGCAGGGGTCCAGCAATCAGTGACTGCCAGACCCCTGCCGTGGATCGGGCGGGCGCAGCTCCTGCATTTGCCCGATCAGCGCACCATACATGTACGGCGCTGGGCCCTAAGTCACGTCCCGCTGCGCCATACATGTACGGCCCTGGATGTTAAGGGGTTAAGCTTGCATACCAGCTGTTCTGTCTTCATACACATTCACACAGTGTGCAGTCTGACATTCAGCATAAACCATTCCTGTCTTCCAAATAAGAGGACTGTTCTTTGTAGTCTAACTTGTTGGTCAACTGGTTTGTTTAATTGGCAAAACAGGATTGTTTGGTAAAAAGAATACAAATAGCATGTATAAGTATAATGTATAGAATAGCATGTACTGTAACATTTGCATAACACTGAAGCACATGGTGAAATGGCTGCCTAATATAGGACTACATGTCTAACTAACTCCCTGAATAACAATTATAACTAGCTGAACAGCTCTACATAGCATAATGTCCCTGAAACAAAGATAGATCTCTCACCAGATGCTTTTACTAGGATGGTGGAGTTTAAGAAGGAGATATGCAGAAGGACAGCTCTGCTTATGTGCCCTGGTGACTGGAGGCTTCTCTTTCCCAGGATGCTTTGCACTCCCACAATGCTTTTCACCACCCACAATGCAGCAGTCTTTGTAATAGGAAAAACAAAGTGTAATACAACTTAACACCGCTAGATGGGGCTATAACCACACTTATCACTACAGAAATACCAAAACTGAGGCAGACGTGATCTGAAATCATTTTTCCTAACCATGCTGGCAGAACACCACCAGATAAAAGTTTTTACATGTATAAAGGCGTTGTGGCCGTGGAGGTGTGGTCTTATAAATCACTGGTTTACTCATACTTTTTTATTGTATTTAAATATCTTATTCAACCCATTTTTTTAAATTTAAATGCAGCCAAAATGCTCTAAATGCATAGTGTAGTTTGTTACAGTTGCAGTAAAGTTTGACTTGCTACCAGGACCCCCACCGATCAGCTGTTACAAGAGGCCTCTTTCTAGGCCAATGACATCCCCGTACATCTGTCACATAACCATGTTGTGGCTCAGCCCCATTCAACTTAATGGGGCTGAGCTTCAATACCAAGGACATCGTCTATCTGATGTACCACACTGTGTTTAGAAAGCTTCCAGGAACCTGCAGCACTCACCAGAGGTCTGGTGAGCCCAGTGGCACCCTGAAAACAGCTGATCAGAGGGGTCCAAGTCCTATCCCCATTATAGGTCATCAGTATCATATTGGTGGGGGTCTATGTGTCGCCACTCCCCTAATCTGCTGCTTCATTAACCTCATCGATCAGAAGTAATCCCGTGAGTGCTGCAGCCTCCTGGCAGCTTACCACGCACAGTACTATAGTACTGTACATAGTAGCTGTGCATCAATTTGACTAAGCTGTAATGAGGCTATGTTAACAATGTAGGGTGGCCTATGGTGAGGCCTAAGTGCTCATGGACTGCATCAGTTAAAGGGCGAAATCGGTTCTGCTATATCAGTATCACTAGCAGACCATGAGATTCACATATTGCATCAGGATATACAGTACATTACCAGGAGCAGGTTTAACATTACATTGGAATGTTCTTTAGGAAATGTGCAGATGTAGCAGGGCCGTGTTTTTCCTTTTGATGTGTTGACTCACTTGGCTTAACTTATATCCTATGAAAGTTTGACATAACACATAAAAAGGACAAACTCAGCCCTACTACATCTGTACACTTATCAAATAATCCTGGTAATGTACCATATATCATTGGGCAAAATATAGCCATGAGGCTCACCTTTCACACCAGGATATACAGTACATTACCATATACCAGGAGGACCAGGTTCATAATATTTGGCAATATTCTTTAAGATATGTACAGATTCAAGAAGTTGCAGCAGGGCTGAGGTCTAACTGTAGAAGTATTGAGTGTATCCCTTGTGTGGCTTGCATAGGACTTGCTTGCTTGAACAGACGACTACAAATCTCTCAACTAGCTCAGTTGGTTCCGCAATGCCCCGCCAGCTGGAAATACACAGAGCTTCCCAAATTAACAACCACCACCTGTTGCTTCAGATTACTAACCATTTCATACACATTAGTCTCCCATGTGCCCGCGCTGTTCACTCCATGATCTCAGCTGCTTCAGTGCAACGGCAACACCCTGGCTCTGTTTTTATACTGCTCTTTGACTCCGCCAACCAGTTTCCTGTTGTGCATGACTGACAACCAATCACAGACTCTACTCCTTCCTGACAGTGCCAAAGCAAGGCAGGAAGAAAGGAATAATCATTATGAGCATGCACAAAATTTGTTTGAAAAACTTACCAGCACTGGCCATCTAAGCCACATACCATCCTAGGCCAGTGGAATACCAGCTGGGTGGCAACCTTACAAATATACTGTACTGAATATGGATATGGCCTGCCTGCCTCAAGAGACTGAAAGTAGGCAGGCACTCTTGCTGCGCTCTCTGGTGGCCATTAACTGGTGATGCTGCTTTATATGGTTCAATCAAGCTGTGGTGCCTGTGTTTGTATGCCCATGGTTTATTTTAATCCAACCGATTTTGCACACAACAATAATTTTGTCTTCCAGCACTATAGCTAGAGGCAGCCAAGCTTGGCTTAGGCCTGGCACATTTTGGGCCTGCACCCACGGGATCAGCAGAACCTTCAGTTCCCGAGAAGGCTTCCCACTAGGAAGGAGAAGTAAGCACATACAGAATGCCACTGCAAGGCTTCTCTGGGGTTGCAAGGAGGAGGAGCAGGAGGAATGCTGCGAGCCCTGGCTCCATAGCACGGTGTCAGACGCTGAGGGACCTCCACATCATCCTGTTGTAACCGAGAGGAGGATTGAGCCATTCAGTCCATAATATCATCCTTTTTGTTCTCAATAATAATGTTCCACTTTTTGAAAACTAGGGAGAACTGTGGCCTACTACTACTGACATTCTGACTCTGAGAGGATGAGGCATGGGTCTATCGTTCTGTACTCTTCCATTTTCCAGACATTTTATTATGAGGCCTATAAATGAAAAGTCACCGGTTTGGTACACACAAATTATTAAATGGTACTAGCAAAATTGCAAGTGCTTTTTTCAGTAAATTTACAGAATTTAATGACAGAAGTGCAATTAAATGTGCCAAATCCCTTCCCTTCCACAAAGACACTGCACACTCGTATTGACAATTTACAATGGTGATAATGCAATTTTTGCAGTGAAACCTGTTTAAACTACACACACTGATGCACTAATACCAGCCCTTTCTCTAAAACACTTGTGTGAAAATGCAATATTTCTGAAGCAATGTAAAATGTCTTTTGAACTAGACCCTCTGATGTAGTAATACCTTCAATAACAGTTATAATTTGCGTTACTGATATGAACAGTGATTGCAGCTGTATCCTATCGACCTGTTCTCACTCACTAAGATTCCCAATTACAAATAGTAAATAGAAATTGGTTTCTAGAAAAAAGGCAATTCCTTAGTGCTTGCAAAAAAGCCTGTTTTTTCAGGAATGTGTAATGTAGAACTAGTTGACAGAAGCTGAGTCGAGAGTAGCCTGCCAGAAAATATACCTGATAGTGACCAGTTCTCTTTCACTAATTACATTAAACCTAATAATATACGGTAAACAAAATACCCAAATATATCTCCTAGTCTCGCCCTAAATCTTCTTATATTGTCTCTATACCAGTATATGAGTGGCTTATGTATGCACACCCTTTTAGCAGACAGAGCTACAGCACATCATCCTTCCAGGTAGCAAGCACAATGCAAAATGGCGTTCTGCTTGTTCTGCACAGGCACCTCCTTGCCTGCTGCCCCCCGATTGGCTGTCTGTCAGCATCTGAGCCAATCAGGGCATGCCCACCCAGTGTCATGTGACCATATTTCTTCCTTCCTTGTGGTTTTGCCCACCAATATAGACAGTAAAACGGCATTGCGTGCTGTTTTATGGGATTTATCCTTCGTGAATCAGGTAAGCTTTGGATTAATTTGGCAAACAAATGTTTTTGAAATTCGTTACTAATCCAGTTTGATACGAAAAGATTAGCTCATCCTTACACAGAGCACTTTCAGAGATCTTGTGGAGTCCATTCCTCAATGGGTCAGAGCTGCTGTAACATGCCAAGGGTGACCTGCACATGGCGGAGGTGGAATATTTTAGCACTTAGCTGCATTAAGATGAGTGCAAAGTGAATCTCACTACAAATTCAAAAATGGTTTTGTTTATATTTTCTTGTTTTGAGCTGCTATCTATGATGCATATCACTATTGTTACACAAATACTTAAGGTAATCTAATGATTCAGCATTTCTGGCAACTACATAAAGGCTGTTGTTCATTCACCAGACAAACATAACACTGTTGTCATATGGTGTTTTCTTTTTTTGTTTCAATACATCCCATGTGAATTGCTCACTAATGAACCTATTAGTTACTGTGTAATCATTCTGATTGTGAGCTCAGGTGCACTGGTCCCTTGTGAGTCAACTACTTGGATATACAGGGAACTGAATTTCCACCCCCACCCACCCAGAAAGATGAGTACAAAGGTCTCTTGTTAGCAGGCAGGGGGGCACTGCTTCGTTAGCACTCCTCGTTTTAAGGTGTCACTCCTCATTTAGAAATAAGAATAAAAATAAGAATATCAGAAAGTGATTATCAAGCCCGGAGGGAGCTGTGAACAAGTGTGAGAGCCTGGAGAATCTCTCGTCCTTTGCTGTATAGGCAAATTAAGGCTGCTCTCCTTAGTTAGGAAAAATTTTCAATATCCATCGTTCCCCAGGAGAGGAATAGCCATCCTGCTCTTCAGCTGCCTTTCATATTCCGCAGCTGGGATTTTATGAGCTCATGCAGCTTAGGGAAATTGCTGCCAGTGTATGCCAAATCTTTTCCTACCACCTTCAAGCTCGAAAGAACTCCTCAGCACGTGAAGTGCCTTATTATGTTTTCTATGGTTCCAAGCCAATGTAAAGAACCAAATTTTCTTAGTATATCATCAGAGTTGCACCCTTTCATGAACTGCATTGTTTAATTGCAAACTAGACTGTGCTTCATCAGATAAGTAAATGGGGATCATTTACAAAGTGTGCCCTGTCAGTTTGTCATAAACAATATTGCAAGACCCTGTCTTGCGACTTTTTAAAATCCCATGTGACAATATTTAGTTGCATGAGAGTTTTTTCCCCATCCTTGGGAGTGGCAGGGGCCGGGGTTTGGATATGGACCCAACAAATTTACATACTTTCACACCTGAAAATAGGAGTAAAAGAGGATTAAAACTACTCCAGTCAGCTGCAGCTAGAGTAGTCTATACTCCAGGCGCGCGGACAGTAGGCAATGCGTCTAATTTATGATGAGGCCTCAACCCACAAACGCTTCTCCGCAAGACCAGAAGGGGAAACAAAGACCGGCATAAAACAGCAGTCTTTGTAAATTACCCCCAATGTGTTGGTTGCAGTTGTGTAGCTTATTTTTATTTATTTATTTTATGCACTTATATAGCTGACATATTCTGAAGCACTTTACAGATATTAGCATCACGCTGTCCCAATGGGGCTCACAATCTAAGTTCCCTATCAGTATGTCTTTGGATTGTGGGAAGAAACCGGAGTACCCAGAGGAAACCAGCTGAGAACAAACAAACTCCAGGCAGATGTTGTCCTTGGTCGGATTCGAACCCCAGCGCTGCAAAGCACCAGTACTAACCACTGAGCCACTGTAGTTTGAAAAAGTCAATGTTTCCTTTGCACATAAGAAATGTCTAGACTATGTAGACCTCTACAGAAAAAGAAATTCTTCCTATTATTCTTTCCCGTAAATATATTACCTTTTTTGTACGTTAATTCCTTCTAGCAAACAATGTGGCTAAATTCCTGCTATATTTCTACAGTGCATTCATCAAAACCCCTTTATTTATCAATATTTTATGTATCACAAAATGTGGAAAATCTACACACAATACCCCATAATAAAAATAAAAATATTTGGCTTGTAGAGAGAGCAGGAGAGAGAGATTTGTATCTAAAACAAATTTTAGGAAATTCTGCTCACCTCTAGTAAATATGCTAAAATTCACCCCAACTGCCCCCTTTACAAAGATTTGGGAAAGAAAACAAAAAAAAGTCACAAGCAGTGCTGATAGTACTACTACACGCTGCTTCACCACCGGCTGGATTAGATACTGGTGGCCTACTTAGGTCTGCATTTATTCCTGAGTTGCCCCTATGACACAGTCTGCAGCACCAGTTTAGCAGCGAGTAGTTCTTTCTGGGTCTGAGTTCTTTTGCTATGCCCCTGTTGCCCTGAGGGTGCTGGCACACGTCACAGCTGTGCTGCATTTTTGGTGCAGCACAATAATGCACAAAGAAACCCATGCGTTTTTTGCAACAATATATACCTGCATTTATGGTGAGTTTTCTTCCAGCAAAGAAAAAACACACACAAAACTGACATTACATTAATTACAAAATAGTTACATTAATGTAATTTGTCTGCTGGGTGTTTTCATTTGCTGGAAGAAAACACATCATAACCACAGGTATATTGTTGCAAAAACCATATGCCTTTTTTTTAAAACTGAATGC
Organism: Bufotes viridis; assembly: GCA_033119425.1. Taxonomy (NCBI): domain Eukaryota; kingdom Metazoa; phylum Chordata; class Amphibia; order Anura; family Bufonidae; genus Bufotes; species Bufotes viridis. The sequence continues at coordinate 43,526,917 of CM065599.1, forward strand.
GTTTTTAATGCATTTTTTTGCTGCACCAAAAATACAACACAGACACAATATGTGCCAAGACTCAGAGGGTGCTTCCATATGTTGCAATCTTGCTGTGTTTTTGGTGCGGCAAAAGAATGCCCCCCAAAAAAGCGTGCAGTTTTTGCAACGACATACCTGCATTTATGGTGCATTTTCTTCCAGCAAAGGGAGTATGTACAGTAGTTACATTTAGTTTTGCTGTGTCTTTCCTTTGCTGGAAGAAATCTGCTTCTGCAAAAACCACGTGTTTTTTTGGTGAGCCTTTTTGCTGCACCAAAAATGCACCCAACTAGGACATGTGCCAGCACCCATAGAGTCTTTTTACACGTAGTTTTTGTTCCATGCGATCTGCTTTGCGCAATTTTTATATTTAATTTTGAATTAGACAGCAAACATTTATATGGGTTGATTATTGTGGGAATTTCTCACCATCGTTGTTCTCTTCGATGTTTGTGTAGAAACCTTCTTTCCTCCAGACGCAGAGGATGTCCCCTCGTCACAGTCCTGGGGATAAATAGATGATGGGACAGATCTCTGTACTGACCCCTGATATATTTATACATAGTTATTAGATCTTCCCTCAGTCGTCTTTTTTCTAAAGTACATAACCCTAATTTTGATAACCTTTCAGGGTACTGTAGTTGCCCCATTCCAGTTATTACTTTAGTTGCCCTCCTCTGAACCCTCTCCAGCTCTGCTATGTCTGACTTGTTCACAGGAGCCCAGAACTGTACACAGTACTCCATGTGTGGTCTGACCAGTGATTTGTAAAGTGGTAGGACTATGTTCTCATCACGGGCGTCTATGCCCCTTTTGATGCAACCCATTATCTTGTTGGCATTGGCAGCAGCTGCCTGACACTGGTTTCTACAGCTTAGTTTGCTGTTCACTAAAATTCCCATGTGCATAACCTAACATTTGTCAGTGTTATACCTCATCTGCCATTTCTCTGCCCAAGCCTCCAATCTATCCAGATCCCTCTGTAGCAGTATACTGTCCTCTTCTGTGGTAATTACTTTACAAAGTTTAGTGTAGCTGCAAAAATAGATATTTTACTATGCAAGCCTTCTACACAGGGGCGTAACGATCGCGGTCGCAGAGTGTGCGACCGCGACCGGGCCCGGCGGGCGGGGGGGCCCGCTGCAGGCCGCAAATGCTTGCGGCGGCAGTCGGGCCCTGCGGAGTTAACTAATCTGTCATTTGTGAGTAGGGCCAGAGGGAGGGGGCAGCGCCAGCATCTGTGCTTATACGCCGGCACAGCGCTGCCCTCCCTACACACAGCTGCTTGCTTGCCCGCCCCGCTCCCCTCCCCTCCAGTCTCCTTAGTCACTCCCAAGTCCCCTCCCCTTCTTCTGCTGCTGTGCTGTGTATCGCGTGGTTCAGCTGCTGCCGGCTCCTCCTCTACACGGGCAGTTGGACCCTCCCCTCCCTCAAACTACAGTGACACACCCACAGCTCACATGACCAGCTAGGACACGCCTGCGGGCCTGGCCCTCTCTCACCTCATAGCACTGGTTTGGAAGCGGCCACATGACCCGTCCCTCCGCTCCTGCAACATGAGAGTCTGACGAGACTCTAGACGCACGGTGCAGGCGTAGCAAGAGCCCGCCAGAGCCAATTTAAAGAGAGGTCACGTCAGCGCCAGCCAGCGCAGATTAGAGTGCGTAGGAAGAGAGACCAGACTGAATCAACACTTAGTACTACTTCATCTGCATGGACTATAGACTAGTAGGTAGTATTAGTAATGTAATGTATATTATGAATTTTGGGGCACAATCCACTTGTGGAATAGGGTAGCGGGATAATTTTCATAATGGATCTGATTCTGTATCAAATTAATGTCAGAAGTAAGAGGAGGGGGTGGGGGAGCAGAAGATGAATGGATGGATCATTATTTGGCAATAATTGATGTCTGACAGATCTGACATGTCTGGGTGGGATGGATGATGGATCCGAACAGTAATAAATTATTGGTGTAACCTGTCCACTGAATCCTGATGATTCATCCATCCATACATCCACCCCACCCACACTTTGATTTCAGATATCATTACCGCCCACTGATGATCCATCCATCCGCCCCACCCCGAATTCAGGGCCCGGGGTGGGGCGGTGGATGGATCATCAGTGGACAGACAGTAATAAATTATTGCTGTCCACTGATGATCCATCCTCCCCACCTGCACCCTGATTTCGGACATTATTACCGTCCACTGATGATCCAGCCATCCGCCCCACTCCCTGAATTCAGACATCATTATTGCCATTGTCTGAAACACTTTCACAACGTGAGTGGGCGGCTGTGGCTTGGGGTGGGGGGCCCCAATTCAAAGTTTGCCCTGGGGCCCACAGAACTCTTGTTACGCCACTGCTTCTACAAGATCATTAATAAATATATTGAGGAGAAAACGGCTCAGTACTGACCCCTGAGGTACCCCACTAGGGACAGTGACACAATAAATAAACTAAAGGCTGCATAAAGACCGTGGTTGAAAATTTTTAATAAGACCAATTGAAAAATTATTTTTAGTTCAAAATAAGTACAATGCAACAACAAAATAATGCCCCATAGAATTTAGGTGCTGTATAATTCATTTTTAATTTAAGCAGTTTCCTTTCATGTGGACATGGTTGACAACACAGTCGGGTTGTGGCCAAAGTTGTGGCTGATACATTGCCTGGTAAACAACTTACATCCAAACTTAACATTTTCGCTCCTCGGGGGTCATCTTAGTGGAACAAATTGACGGTAGTCCTAAGCCAGTTTTTCTACATTTCCCTCACACACGACATCCCCCTGCAAACTGAAAATCAGCTGCTGCTTATGTCTCTCAAATATGCTGCATTCTTCCTTGTGTGTTGGCTTGTGGTGGTCTCTGCTACTCTGCTCTATGAACAGCTTAAAAAAATCAGAGCGGGGGTGAACAGCACAATGCACTATGAATTTGGTAGTGCAGGGTTTAGCAAGAATGAGCCACTGTTAATCCACAGACTGACATGGTTGGAGAAAATAATTAATCATGTCCACAAAAAAGGTTTACAAAGAGAATAGGCCACTGTATAGGAACAAGCCTTCCCATTGAAATGAATGGGACGGTTTGGGTGTAATTACACCTGCTCACCGCTGCAGGTGCGACGGCGAGCAGGTAAACAATGAAGAAGGGGCAGCGCTGGCACGGTGCGCCTTCTCTTCAAATAACTGATCGGCTAGTTTATCAGGATAGTTCATCAATAAATACAACTTGGACAACCCCTTTAAAACTGTGAACAATTAAACAATTGGTCCTTTTCTGATGTCATATTCCCTTTAACCTCCCTAGCGGTAATCCCGAGTGTGGCTCGGAGTTAACTTACACTGCAAGAAGCGGTAACCCCGAACCACACTCGGGATTACCATGGATTAATTAGAACAGGGCAGGAATGGATGCAGACAGCAAAGAGTGTGCTCTCCGCATGCGCATTTCCGGAGCCCGGCACGAACTTCCGGCCGCAGCTCCAGAAGAATGTACCACTTCGGGTATGAAAATACTGCTGGATTTAGACCGCCATGGAGGTAAAGTTTTAGATGAGTTAATGTTTTTTCATGAAATGGTAAAATTTCTTACTTTCAACATCTGATATGTGTTCTATGTTCTATTGTGAACAAAATAGGGGTCTATGAGATTTGCAAATTATTGCATTGTTATTATTTAAATTTATTAACATATTACGCAGTCTCCCAACTTTTTTGAAATTGGAGTTGTATATGAAGTCCCAGGGTCTCGTATCAAGTTTTAAAATCCATAGTGCCACCCCATTTAGAAGTAGTCAGTGCAAATCAACCCCGGTGACTGGGTTACAATCAATCTTAACAGATATCACTCAAAGTACATTGGTATACAAAAGACAAAAGAAATAAAAGTGCAGAAGTGATTCTTATGGCAACCTTACTAAACAAGAACTTTCTCAATAAAGGATGATGCAAACGATGTGAATCCACCACTCACAGTACGTTACTGGCACATATTCCTTCCTAGTTTCCTTGATAATGATCCTCTCCAGAACTTCTGTTTTTTCAGAGATCATCAAAATGAACAAACAAGCATGGAGAGCACGCAGGGCATGGTATAAATGATAGATGAGTAAATTGATTCTAAATAATTGGATTTGTTACGAATTCCACAAAAATTTGTCCACCAAAAAAATCTGAAGATTTTAGTTTCATTCCAGAAGATTTGCGCAAAAACGGTGTCCAGTGCCCTTCTACTGTGAATATTGTCAGGGAAAACCATGAGGGAGGAAGGGGATGGAGGATCGTATGACAGTGGAACGAAGTTGGGGGCAGGGCTTGCCCTCATTTGCTTAGAGGCTGACAGACAGCTTGGATCAGCCAATCAGGGAAAGTGGGCAGGCAGCTCCTTATGCTAAGACAAAATAATCATCCTTCTGTCTTCATCTTGTGACCTCGAAGGGTGTTATGTGGCAGTGTCTGACAAAAGCTATTACTAATGTGATAGGGACACTATAAGGAGAACATAAGGAAAGAACGAGAAGATATAATTGGGTAGATTTTAGAGAATTTGGTCAGGGAAAGCTTTGCGGAATTAAGGGCCTGGTCATAATCAGTGTTGCTTCTAAGCCTACAACAAAGCTGGGCGATATGAAGACCTAACATAGGAGTGCAGTTCACTGTGACACCCCATTGACATGTAGGCTGGCTGATGATTTGTTTGCTGGCTGTTAACAGGTACCTGTGACTTGTATGATTCTTGTGTTTGGGTATTTTGTAAGTGTTAAGTTTTCCCGGTTGGAGTATCTGAACATCAGGTGGTCAGGTGTCCTAATTACTCAGCAAGTTAGTCCTGTGGGAGGTCTGCCTAATGGATCAGTCTTTCTTCTGTCCCCAGGAAAGCTGTGTGCTTGCTAGGGGTCTTATGTGATTCTGCCAGTGTGGTGATGCTTGCTTTTGCTCTTTGTGAGGGGATTAGTGTGCTGTGCTATTACTTGAGCTCTGGATTTGTGTTATTGCCGCCCTGCTATTCTGTTCTGATCGTTATCAGTGTGTTTGTGACTTTGGCCTATTGACTGATCGTCCAAGTATGTAGGGACAGTCGTTGGGTGGAGATTAGATTTGCACTGTTCCCTACCCGAATGTCCAGTTTGATTCTGATTTATGTTTATGTCTTGTATGTGTATGTCTCATGTGCAATAAAACAATTATTTTTGCCTAATCTGTGTTCAGAAGATTTGTCTACAAACAACTGTGATACATTCACTGGTTCCCCTTATCGTCTGAATATGACAATAACCTAACAAGATAATCATTGCATCGGTCAAAGAGCAAATCTAGCGTAGTAAATAAACCATGATAAAATGGCAGGGTTGGAGTTTTTGCGATATTGAGGTCGCAGCAGGTTGCGCTATGACCACTTTTAATTTTTATGGCTACACTTGAAATCCTTGGACGCACAACACCTGTTGTGTCCAATATCTCCATGCAGCCCTAGCCTAAAAACACATGAACATTGCACCAAAAAAAACGAATGCTCATGTAGTATATGTTACCTGCAGCTGCATGTAACACAACAGATAACAGGGATAACTAAGTACAGATAATGTAGTAGATGTCTACTGCAGTCCCATGTAACACTACAGATAACAGTAATAACTTTCTGAGGACAGATAATGTAGTAGGTGTCTCCTGCAGTCATAACTCTCTGTACAGATGACGTAGAAGAAGTTATCTGCAGTTCTATGTAATATTACAGAAAACACAGTGATAACTCTCTGAATACAGATAATGTAGTAGACTGTATCTACAGTCCTATGTAATACCATGGATAGCTCAGTACAGATAATGTAGTGCTGTTGATGCTACCTGCAGTCCTATGTAACACTACAGATAACACATGGATAGCTCAGTACAGAATGGAGTAGATGGAGTTAGCCAGGCTAGACTTCTCGCTGCGAGGGCAGGACATCCTGTGACTAGGGCCTGAGCTCCAGCTTCTTTATTTATTATAGCGTTTTGTACCTGTTTTAGTGTAATGTTCCCCATTTTAGACTGTCTAATTTTTAAGGCACATTTACTAATGAAAGTGCGCCTGTTTTAGAGGCATTTACCTTGTTTGACAACTTTTTTGCTGTTCTTTTGCATCTAATTCGTGAACCAACTAACGTGCAAAATAGTGGCAGGTTAATCCACTACATGGTCTAATCTCACTCTATAAAGCAGACGAGCAAAATGATGAATTTATGTGAGCCTATTAAGAACAAACCAGTGGCTGGAACTGGCACAGTTTTCTATCACTGGAATGTCTTGTCTGGCCTTCAGTGTATTGTCAGCATGGTAGATAGCATCATAACACCAAAGCGGGCAAACTGTCCTGCACCAGTGTCCAAAATGTAACCTTTATCAAAATGAATCAGAAACATGGATCTGTGAGGATTTTCACAGTGAATAAATCTGCCTCGTCATCATGTTCCATACAGAATTGCAGCTGGTACTATCCCTGTTGCCTACTTAATGGCTGAAAATCTCATGCCTTGTCCATAACGTTCCACACTGCACTGCTGCTACTCCCAAAAAAGGGTGAATTTCTGTGAGCTTAAGAACAAACCACTGCTTTTTCTGATACTACAATAAGTGCATAAACACTAGCAGGCATCTGCCCTCAATAAGGGACAATTTTTTAATGTTTTTAATTTAAAAAAAAGCTAAAAACTAAAACAATGTAACAGTGCAGTGTGTTTTTAAACAGGCTGTTTGCTAAAACTGTCAACTTTGCGTTTATCTATAGCTATATATGTCATTGTCACTCACTATGTATTATTGATGTCATAGAGTTAAAGAGCTTAAGGCATATCTAACATTTCAATAATACAGTGTGTCTACATTTCTGGCTACTATATGACTTGTATCTGGCATGTTTAGAAGTTGTCCCCTGTGCATGCTGAATGTCTAGTTTGCAGTTCTCCTAGATCTAGTAGGTGGAGACTAGCTGGCATCCACTGTACACAGAAAGTAAAGTAGAGCAGAATCTGCTTCCTAAACTTCTCTTACTCACTCAGAAGCATCCCCAGTATTATGAAAGGCATTACAGTGAAGTAATGACTTGTATGTTTGTGAATAAAGCATTTGAGTTGAGATCTAAAATTTCTATTTAGCTACGGCAGTATCTCTGTTGTCTCTCCTGAGTGCTGTCTTAGGCTACTTTCACACTAGCGTTTTTTGCAGATCCGTCATGGATCTGCAAAAACGCTTCTGTTACAATAATACAACCGCATGCATCCGTCATGAACGGATCCGGTTGTATTATGTGTTCTATAGCCATGACAGATCCGTCTTGAACACCATTGAAAGTCAATGGGGGACGGATCCATTTTCTATTGTGCCAGATTGTGTCACAGAAAACAGATCCATTGCCATTGACTTACATTGTGTGCCAGGACCGATCCATTTGGCTCCACTTCGTCAGGCGGACAGCAAAAAGCTGAAGGCAGCGTTTTGGTGTCCGGCTCCAGAGCGGAATGGTGACTGAACGGAGGCAAAGTGAAAGTGATGCATTCTGAGCGGACCCTTTTTCATTCAGAATGCATTAGGGCAAAACTGATCCATTTTGGACCACTTGTGAGAGCCCTGAAGGCAGCGTTTTGGTGTCCGGCTCCAGAGCGGAATGGTGACTGAACGGAGGCAAAGTGATGCATTCTGAGCGGATCCTTTTTCATTCAGAATGCATTAGGGCAAAACTGATCCATTTTGGACCACTTGTGAGAGCCCTGAACGGATCTCACAAACAGAAAGCCAAAACGCTAGTGTGAAAGTAGTCTTACTTTGCTACTACATGCTCCTTCCCCTTCACCTCAATAGACTTGTATTGACATGTGTAATACAATCCCTCTGTTACCTGCTCACGTCCTAGACAGATTATAAGCATATTTTAAAGAGAAACGCATCTAGCAATGTGGGGAGGTAGACAGCTGATACCATGAGAACTAGACATTTCTCTCTGATAACACCTATTACAAAAGTTTCTTATGGTCGCTGTACTATTAATTTACGCAAAGTTGTCTGAAAAGTTACTGACCATTTAAAAGAGAGTCATAGGAAACCTCAGAGGTCATTCATAAATTTTCAGGCCAATTGGAGCATTTTTTTTTATTTAGGTAGAATTGATTTGGACAAAATCTAATTGTTAGACCGATTCGTTAGAATCAGACCCACAACGAATTTTAAGAACTTCGCTCATCTTTAATCTGGACATATATTTTGGATTAATTTCACTGTGTATATAACTAATAAATAAAAAAACAGGAGCGAGAAAAAAGACTGATCAGACATGCAGTCCCAAACAAATAACCTCCATCTACAATATGCTCATCTATGGCAGTGGATTTATTAGTGTTCCATGTTGGCAGTGGGTAATTCAAACAGAAAAAAATTAACTGGTATCCATCACTCACCCAAAGTTATCATAAAAATAATTATGTTTATTTCATCTGTTTAAAATAGTACAATAAACACATCCTAGAAAAATACTTATGCAATTCAAACCCTATTACTTGGGGGCAAATCACAGAAAAAAAAATATATAAACCATCCGAACCACTGAGGAAGGGACTATTTTATGTCCCGAAACGAGTTGATCCTCCATATGTTTTAAGTTTAAAGACAAGAAGAATATGGTATCTAACAAAAGTAAAGAGAATGTTCTCTTTTAGAAGGCTTTTTACCCTAAGAGTGACCTGTGACCCGTGGCAACCTGTGACCCGAGACTACCGGCCGGAATACCGGCGTACAGAGAGAGACCTCTGGTACACAGTGGACGCTGATATGGACTGCAAGGAAGGTTTAACAAATACCTTGCATCAAAGCATACGACCGCACGGACATTGTATCTGCCTCTGGTACAAACTCATCGGGAATCACGTGAGTAAATTGAAGCGGGCTCGCACGTGGGATGCCGCACTAGCACTGCATGCTGCCCACGATATCTACAGCTCAGTGAGTATACCACAGAGGATTATTATTAGAGGTCGAAGTATGCTATTATTAAAGTGTGAACTATTATTCTTCCACATGTAACTGGCAAGGAATTGATTGTTACATTGAGGATTTACATATCGATTTATACATTAACTTTATGGATACAAAAACCGCGGATAATGGACAACCTATACTACTATACTAGTTGGTTCCATTTTTTATATTGACTTATGTGGATCCAGCATTTTCATACTGACTTATGTGGATCCACTTTTTATATTGACTTATGTGGATCAAGTTTTTTTCTGCTAATACTTGAGGACTAAAATGTGGTTATTGACTTAGCAATCTGCTAATACCTGTGGACTAAAAAGTGGATATTCTACAGATGCACTTTAAAGATTTTTTATGATATTGTATTTCATTGTAGTATTTTATTATTATACACGTCTGGCCAGACAATTAGGAACCATTTTTATATCTATATTTATTTTTATAAGTAATTTTAAATAAAGCACCACCTGCCTCTCGATTAGCGAGAGTGCCCAGCACTGCTATTATTTTATAATACTTGGTCAATACATTTTGATCAAAATACATCTAAGCCCACCTACCAAGTGACAAGGTGGTCTCAGTTCAGGCGGGTTCCTATGCTAACCTATCCATGCTGTTGTGCATTTATATTCAGGAGCACAGTCCCCACACATATGGTGTGTTGCCCCATTGTCACCTCCATGTGCGTCAGCAACCAGTGGGAGGAGGGACACACACACCTATATGTACGACCTTAATCAAGGTCGCCTATTAGATAGGTGGGGCAAAGTGTCTCAGATTTTATCAATAGAGTGAGGGCTTAGTCCATATGTTATGCTTGCATCTATTACTATAGTGCATTATTTTCTGTGATTTTGTAAATGTACCAATATACATCCGCACATTTAATATCATATCGTGCAGGATGGTTTATATAATAGGCGACCTTGATTAAGGTGGGACATATAGGTGTGTGTGTCCCTCCTCTCACTGGTTGCTGACTCACATGGAGGTGACAATGGGCAACACACCATATGTGCGGGGGCTATGCTTCTGAAAAATGCGCAACAGCATGGATAGGTTAGTATAGGAACCCGCCTGAACTGAGACCACCTTTTCGCTTGGTAGGTGGGCTTAGGCCTCTTTCACACTAGCGTTGTTAGGATCCGGCGTGCACTTCCGTCGCCGGAATGCCCGCCGGATCCTGCACAACGCAAGTGAACTGAAAGCATTTGAAGACTGATCAGTCTTCAAAATGCTTTCAGTGTTACTATGGCAGCCAGGACGCTACTAGCGTCCTGGTTTGCCATAGTAGCAGTGAGAGAGCGGGAGCGGCATGCTTACATTCCGTGCGGCTCGGGCGCTCCTGAATGACGTCAGAGCGCCCGCGCGCATGGATCACGTGATCCATGCGATCACGTGATCTATGCACTGGGGCGCCCTGGCGTCATCCTGAGCGTCCGGGAGCCGCACGGGATATAGTATGCCGCTCCCCACTCTTTACTATGGCAGCCAGGACTTTAGCGTCCTGGCTGCCATAGTAACCATTGACAAAAGCTAAGCGTCGGTTCCGGCAATGCGCGGAAGCGACGTTTAGCTAAAGGCGGATCAGACTAATGCCCTTCAATGGGCATTAATTCCGGATCGGCGTTGCGTATGTCTTCGGATTTTTGGGCGGAGACAAATCCGCAGCATGCTGCGCTTTGTCAACGTCCAAAAGCGTTGACATACTGAACGGAAGACATCCTGATGCATCCTGAACGGATTTCTCTCCATTCAGGATGCATGGGGATAATCCTGATCAGTAGCTTTCCGTCCTAGAGGCCCGACGACGGATCTCTAGGACGGAAAGCTAAAACGCTAGTGTGAAAGAGGCCTTAGATGTATTTTGATCAAACTGTATTGACCAAGTGTCTCAGATTTTATCAATAGAGTGCGGGCTTAGTCCATATGTTGTGTTTGCATCTATTATTATAGTGCATTATTTTCTGTGATTTTGTAAATGTAGCCATATTACTTAGGGGCTTTAGTCATAGCATGCTTTCCTACAGTAAACTACAAATTAGAACAGATATTTTGTTTGGTAACATAGTAACATAGTAACATAGTACATAAGGCTGTTAATGCAGAGGAAGGCAAAAAAAAACCCTGTGAGGTAGAAGCCAATTTTCCCCACTTAAGGGGAGTAAAAAATTCCTTCCTGACTCCAATCAGGCAATCAGAATAACTCCCTGGACCAACGACCCCTCTCTAGTAGCTATATCCTGTAATATTATTACACTCCAGGAATACATCCAGGCCCCTCTTGTATTCCTTTATTGTACTCACCATCACCACCTCCTCAGGCAGAGAGTTCCATAGTCTCACTGCTCTTACCGTAAATAATCTTTTTCTATGTTTGTGTAGAAACCTTCTTTCCTCCAGACGCAGAGGATGTCCCCTCGTCACAGTCACAGTCCTGGGGATAAATAGATGATGGGACAGATCTCTGTACTGACCCCTGATATATTTATACATAGTTATTAGATCTCCCCTCAGTCGTCTTTTTTCTAAAGTGAATAACCCTAATTTTGATAACCTTTCAGGGTACTGTAGTTGCCCCCATTACAGTTATTACTTTAGTTGCCCTCCTCTGAACCCTCTCCAGCTCTGCTATGTCTGCCTTGTTCACAGGAGCCCAGAACTGTACACTGTACTCCATGTGTGGTCTGACTAGTGATTTGTAAAGTGGTAGGACTATGTTCTCATCACGGGCATCTATGCCCCTTTTGATGCAACCCATTATTTTATTGGCCTTGGCGGCAACTGCCTGACACTGGTTTTTGCAGCTTAGTTTGCTATTTATTAAGGGTACTTTCACACTTGCATTGGTGCAGATCCGTCTGTTTATTTGCACAGTCGGATCCGCACCTATGATGCAAATGTTTGTATCCGTTCAGAACGGATCCGTTTGCATTAGTTAAAAGAAAAATGACAAAGTCCAAAACGCACCATAGTGTGTCATTGAAAACGGATCCGTCCCCATTGACTTACATTGTAATTAAACAACAGATCTGTTAGGCTCCGCCTCTTCAGACGGACACCAAAATGCTGCATGCTGCGTTTTGGTGTCCACCTCCAAAACAGAATAGAAGCGGAACGGAGCCTAACTGATGAATTCTGAATGGATCCTTATCCATTCAGAATGCATTGGGGCTTAACTGATCTGTTTTGGACTGTTTGTGAGAGCCCTGAAACGGATCTCACAAACGGAATCCAAACGCTAGTGTGAAAGTACCCTAAAATTGCTAGATCCTTTTCCATGTCAGTGTTACCGAGTGTTTTACCATTTAGTATGTACGGGTGACTTGCATTATTCCTTCCCATGAGCATAACTTTACATTTGTCAGTGTTAAACCATCTGCCATTTCTCTGCCCAGTGGGGTAAAGCCAAGGAACGAGAAAGCGCTCATAGGGTGATATGTATATGAACTGTGATGTAGTTCTAATAAACCGATAGTTTTATGCTCACCTTTTTAGTTTCTTTGTTGTTCATTCCTGTGTGTTGCACTGTTGGGAGATCGTAGGTGTATGCTGCCTGGTGTGTCCTGAATTCCCGTTGGTGGCTGGCTAGGCCCCTTTTTTTTGGGATAGTATATGTAGTGGTGGTTTCGCCTCTCACGTTTGATAGTGAGTTTGGCTAATTTGGACACCTTTCGGCGCAAAACACTTAACTCAGACCGTAGTGCATGAAGAACACTTTATTTGACAACGCGTTTGAGTCTCTGCGACTCCTTTATCAAGTCTATAAAGAAAAATAGTATTGATACAGAATAATGTATAATTCTGACCCGTAGGCGTGAAAACCTAAAAGCACTTTTTTTGTATATATAATAAAAGTAAATAAAGAATATATTTTTATAAATATTAGTACATGTAAAAATTAGTGCATATAAAAATATGTATAAATAACAAAGGTAAATCATATTTTTTTCAGGTATGTGACAGTACTAAGATAGGCGTTTTCTGTTTGATAAAAAGCGTAAATGGGCTAGATTGGTAGTTTATAATATAGAGTAACATGTAGTAGTATATAATGACACTGGTAACACTAATAACACTAATATATAAAATATATATAAAAACGGTATCGTGACCAATCACTGTGATTGGAAATAAAATAATAGAAATGTATATGTCATGACTGATACATAGCGTTGATTGTGCAAATGGCGACCAAATCATGCAATGCGATATGAAATACATATTTCGTGGTGCATATTAACAGGGAAAGCAGATGGGGACGGGAAAGCTGTAAATTTCTTTTTTTATTATAAAAACGTATATATAGTGCACTGTATGTGGTAGAAAACTGCGAAGAAATGATGTATCTCGACAAAGACGTATATATAGTGCATTATATGTGGTCCAATATTGCAATATAAAGCATATAATATATTATATAAAATATAAAGACTCTAAATGTAATATATAGATCTCTCTCTATAGTGCATGTTAAAGGGTGAATTGGATGGCTGTACCTGATTGGTTTCCAGCAGAGTGATGTTACAATACTTTCCCCACGTATCTATCTCCTGTGGATAGAACATACATGTTGTATAGTGGACTTAGACCGTTTTTAAATATGGCTGTTTTTTCTATCAATATGATTTAAAATAAAAGGCCTGGAGTCCTAGTGGGTTAATATTGAACCCAGTATTAGGGTGTGGGAGCGCAATTTAGTTTCTTCTGTAGTTACCTTTTTCTGCCCAAGCCTCCAATCTATCCAGATCCCTCTGTAGCAGAAAACTGTCCTCTTCAGTGTTAATTACTTTACACAGTTTAGTGTCATCTGCAAAAATTGATATTTTACTGTGCAAGGCCTTCTACAAGATCATTGATAAATATATTGAAGAGAATAGGGCCCAGTACTGACCCCTGAGGTACCCCACTAGTGACAGTGACCCAATCTGAGTGTGTACTGTTAATAACCACTCTCTGTTTTCTGTCACTCAGCCAGTTACCCACATACAGACATTTTCTCCCAGTCCGAGCATCCTCATTTTATATACTAACTAACCTTGGGTGTGATAGGTTTTACAGGATTTTTCTTGCAAGTTCCAGAAAGCAGTAGCCTTTCAAATGTCCTGCTATTCCCACGCCACCGTTTTGGTCTCTGCTGCTGATTCTTGCTGGGTCTCAAGGAACATTTAACATTTAAAAAAGATGAGTATGGGTATTTTTCTTTATTTCATACAGCCCTGCTTTCTGAGATGTTTTAAAAAATCTTGGCCCTCTTTTACCCTGCCCCACCACATCAGTAGAATTGAAAAGCATGGTAAACTGCTCTTTTCAGTATTAAAAAAAAAAACGATACTACGCTGTATACTTTTTTTTATTTCAATCAATGACAGGTATATATAACTATATAAGCAACACAGTTGCATCACTTTGGCTTTATACTGAACTGAACACAGTGTAAAACTAACTGTAGGCTGGATTTCTAGGTAGGAGAACAATTTTACTTCAATTGCTGGGTCGACATTGATCTAAAACATGTTAAAAATTGTTTGTTTTTGTTCAATTAGGACAAAGGACTCAAGCACATTTTTCATTCAGTGACAATCCCACTTTGCATACAGATTTGAGACAACAAGAGATTTGCCTTTACCTGGGCTAATTTTAGCCTGTCTGCAGTCTGAGGTGAAGATTGAAATGGTGACAACCACCATCCTCTGCCCCCAAGCCAAAGTCTCAGTCCAAGCCCTCCCCACCAGCCCTACTGCTATGTGTAGATAAACATTACATACAGCTGTTGCTATTACACATACAGGAGAATACCGCATCACATACTGTACCTCTTACATCCAGTCCTGTCTACTCTGATGTGGACGTTCTATTTTCTCATCTTCTCCATTTGAACCAGACCACCATGATGACATTGTTAGGTGCATCTTGTCATGGCAGAGTTTGCCACACAGACTTCTTAGATTTCTCCCTTTTCCATCATCCTCCCCCTTCTGGTGCCTCAACATTGTCATCCTGCTGCTACCCCCAATACTGTGCCAGCTGTGTTCTCCAATGCCCACAAGCACTATACTGAAGAAATAATAGTGCTATATAGATACTCCCCCCATAGTAGAGTGCTTACAGATTGCTCTCAATACAAATAGTGCCCCCTACAGTATTCCTTATAATTGAAAAAAAAAAAGAGTTTAAAAACTTATGTGCAGCTTAAGGAACATGACATGCCATATGCCGTAACACTGCTACCCAAATGTAGTTAGGTCACAATGAACAATAATAGGAGTTTGTGCCACAGAATAAAAAATGTATATAAGCGGAGAACAACTCCACTAATCACATCAATAATGCAGTACAAAACCACCTACTATTATGACAAACTCCTCAAGCATTCAATACCCCCATGTCTATGTCACTATGTGCTCTACAGACAAAATGAGCGGGCAATATTTAAACAGATCAGGACCTTTTGGAGAAGTGACACCCCTGATGTACGTTTTGTCAATCTTCTTCTTTGCCCATAGCAACCCTAATAGTAGCAATGCCCTCCATATTGTGCCCAATAATAATAATGCTCCCACAGTACCCCCAATATTAATAATGCCCCCATAGGGCATTAAGGCCATCCTATAGTGCCTCCAAGCACTGGCTCCTGTCCCCACTATCCAGTCCTTTAGAGTCCCAGTAGTAAAAAAGCCCACACAGTAGCGTCACCAGTAGTTATAATGCCCCCTATGGTGGACCTATTATTTATAATGCCCCCTGTAATAGCCTCAATATTTATAAAGCCCCCGATGCAGTGCTCCTTGTAGTCATAATGAATCCCTGTATTATAGTGCCTCCTGTATTGTCAGTACATATTATGTGCTGTAGTGCCCATTTATATACATATAGATAGGCAGCCTACAGAGGTATGCCAGACAGTATCTTCTTTCCCCAGGGACCTGCCCTGTCAAAGTCACTGCAGGAACTCCAATAATTAGTCATGTGAGCAGATAATATTTGCATGTAGCTGTAAAGTAGGCCCCAGAATGAATTTTACTGGTGGACCCTAGGCATTCCAGTCCAACACTGGTTCAGCCTGTATTATAATGCCCCCATAATGCTCTGACCCCTCCCCCATGATATAAATGTGTCTCTGTAAGGGTAGTATATACTGTATATACTGTATACCTCCTGCACAGTTCCACTGCCTCACAGGCTTCACATCTAGCAGCCTGAGGCCTGTGAGGCTCAATGGCGGGAATAGGAGCCAGAGGCTCTGGTGCCCCACCGTAAATTGCCAGGTAGGCTGCCGCCTGAGGCAAAAACTCTCATCCCATCTCATGGCAGAAGCAGGTCTGGTCCCTCCAAAAAGACACTTGAATGATGCCCAGTAATTGTGGCATAAAAAGACAAATTGTATTTTTTTCCAGTTAGGTTTTCCAGCTTTTGGCCACTTTCACATGGTAAGTATTTCATTTATAAGCCAAAAGGAGATGAAACTACATAATAAAAGTATAATAGAAAGATTTGTGCCTTTTCTGTTGCTTAGTGCCACTTGTGATTTAAGCTTACAAATACAGATGCAAAATCCCAACCAAATACAGACAGTGTGAATATGGCCTTACAAATGTATGGTTTAGCGTAAAAGACAGTAACTTCTCATAATAAGTACATGTCACAGGTTCACAAGAGCAGCAGAAAATACTGTCCATGAACATAGAACACCGATCCTAATACCAGAGACCTCAGAGTCATTCCATAGGTGACATGTAATATATCATTTATCTAGAGTGTGGTGACACTCAGTGGCAGGTTTTAGAATAGCATGTCATTGAATGTCTACTCTGCGTAAAGAAGGTTTCCATACAGTAGGTTGGTTTGGCATTACAATTTACAGATAACATCACAAATACCAGTATAGCAACATACTATATACGCCTGCATTTAAATGGTAGTCCCCAGCCTTAACCCCTTGGGGTTGAGGTCTATTTTCATTTTTGCATTTTGGATTTTTCCTCCCTACATTCCAATAACTATGACTTTTTTATTTTTCCATTCACATAGCTATATGAGGGCTTATTTTTTGCAGAACACAATGCATTTTAATAGCTTACAAAGAAAACTCCAGCATCCAAAACTGTGGTAAAATCTTGACTTTATTTTTTTTTTGTGGTCAAACGCTGAGTGTATTCTGAGGTTATATACATTTAGCAAATATATCAAATAGCCCTGACAGGACCCATGAATACATGTAAATAAATACAGAAAAATATACAAAAAACATTAAAAAGACAAGCTTGTATAAAGCAATCCTGTCTTGTGTGTAAAACCGTACCATGTGAACAGAGACACAATAACAGACAATTAAATGTCCATCATTTCATACAGCATATTCATAGGCTCTTTTCTGTATTTATTTACATGTATTCATGGGTCCTGTCAGGGCTAATAGATATATTTGCTAGATGTATATAACCTGAGAATAGTGATTTTTTTCTTATGTTGGGTGTTTCACTATGAGATGTTTTTGGCTTGGACTTGATTACCCCATTATTCTCCACCTGTACTCTACCTTGTTAGGATAGGTGGAGGTGGGTTTATATAGTGTCAGGCCACACATCTCATGTGGTTATGATGAAGAGCTTTTCAGCTCGAAACATGTAAACTGCTGGTAGAGGGATTTGGAGCTGTGTTTCTCTGTGTTTTTCCACGAAAAATAAAGACGGAGTCAAGATTTTACCACAATTTTGGATTCTGGAGATTTCATTGCAAGCCTTTGAAGTACAGGATTTATCCAGTCTGCTCCATATATCCATGGTGAGCTGGGACTTGTAGTTCTAAGAGTTCAATGCCACAATTTAATTTACCATATCTTGTATTGGAAAATGGGGAAAAAATTATTTGTGTGGCAAATTTGAAAAACACAAAGAGAATTCTGCCAAGGTTTTTGGGGTTTTGACATCACAGCGTTCACTATGTGCTAAAAATGACCTGACGTTTTTATTCTGCAGCTCAATACAAATGTGGCTGTACAAAAAGTGTGTAGTTTTTTTTTTAACTACTTTAAAAAAAATAAAAACCTTTACATTGCCAAATCAAAATTTTCTTTGCATTGCCATTTTCTGACAGCCATAACTTTTTTATATTTCAATCTACAGAGCTGTATGTGGGCTTTTTTTTTGTGTAACAAACTGTATTTTTTATTGGTACCATTTTTGTGGTATGTACGTCTTTTTGATCACTGTTATTAAATTTTTTTGGGGGGACAGGATGACAAAAAAGGGAATTGCGTGATTTCCATTTTTTTTCCATTACAGTGTTCACCATACAGGAATTTTTTTGAAAAATATTTTAATAGTTCAGACCTTTTTGGATGCGGCGATACCTAATATGTTTATTTTTTATATGTAAAACTGGGAAAGAGGCGTGGGGGTGATTTAAACTTTTAATATATTGGTGTTTCTTTATTTTTGATTTTTTTTTTTATTAGACCCCTTAGGAGCCTAGTACATTGGATCTTTTGATCCCTACTCCCATTCTCCCTAATAGATCTCGTGCATAGCTCAGTATGGAGATTGCCATGGCAGGCCTGCAGCTCTTCAGCAGCGTCCAGGCTGCTATGGCAACCAATCAAAGCCCCGCATCCCTCTGCTTTCACTCATAGGTGTCACAATCAACGTTAATCGCAGCACCTGAGGGATTAAATGACGGGGGATGCGATTGCCGCTCCTGGTCTTTGTGGGCGGCTGCCGACTGTATGATCCCTTCATACATTATAACTTACAGTTATGTCATAATGCGTGAAGGGGTTAAAAGGCTATGCATTTTACTCATTTTGGGCTAAAAAAAGCATTTTTATAATTGGTCTTAGTCAAAAAGTTTGATAAGACTTTAGCTATAATGATTGTTTATGAGCTGTCAGGAGTTCAGATACAGTTGAAACCAGAAGTTTACATACACTATATAAAAAGACACATATGAATATCAGACATGAAATCTGAATAAACCTTTCCTGTTTTTGCTAAATTAGGATTACCATAATTATTATTATTTGCCAAATGCCAGAATAACGAGAGAGAGAATGTTTTAAGGCATTTTTATTACCTTAAGGAAGGTAAAACGGCTCTCACCTGCTCTTCATCTGCTTTGAGCACGGAACAACCGCACTTGGATGCGGGTGAGTTAGGATCTAATAGAAAGCAAAAATCCAGCTCAATTCGCCGACGGTGCAATGGTACTTTATTTCAGCAATTAAAAGTTAAACATCCAGTTTGACAAAGGATTTGTCAAACTGGATATTTAACTTTTAATAGCTGAAATAAAGTACCATTACACCGTCTGCGAATTGAGCTGGATTTTTGCTTTCTATTGGATGTTTTATTACTTTCTGCAATGTCAAAAATTTACATACACTAAGATTACTATTTCATACAAAAATTGAACCGGCACTCTCAATCTGAGTCTATAGAAAAATGTAATATAAGGGTATACACTTTAAAACAATAATTTAATATTCTATCACAAAATAAAAGAGAGCAATGTGAGTGTTAGTATGCCCAATCACACCACATAGTATCTTTGATCATGTTAGCAAGAATTTTGTGCACTGTTCAGACTTAGCAGAAATATTAGTGATGCGTTTTTTCTTGAAAGGGAAAAAAAAAACATTTGAATTTATGGAGATGGTAAGTATCCGGGTCACAGCAGATGTTGCGATCTTTTGAATATTATATTGTCCACGGTATTCCGATCAGTGTAATATCTCATATACTTAAAGTCTTGTACAGTGTAACAAAAGATAGCTGTTTGAAGTTAATGGATCACTTCCTTTAGTTTGCTATTCACCGTGCTCTCTCAGAGACCCCAGCCTATTCACTCCGTACTACACACAGTGAATACACACAGTGTATATTTTGTGGACTCCATCCTCTTTCTAGCTCTGCAGGAGACCGGCCCTCCGATTACACGAAGAAACTGACACTGAGGCTGGACCGCTCGCGCCGTTTGCCATGTGGGACGCCACGATCGGCCGAGTTCGGTGAAGTCCCTCAGCAACTAACAGAGAGTTACAAAATATACACTGTGTGTATTCACTGTGTGTAGTTAGTTATTGTTTTAAAGTGTATACCCTTATAATAAATTTTTCTATAGACCCAGATTGAGAGTGCCGGTTCAATTTTTGTATGAAATTGTTTGCATTATAATTTGGGTGGAATTATATGAACCGTGCACCTCATCCATACAATTTAAGAAGGTGAGCCACCAAACTCCTGGTTACATACTAAGATTACTATGCCTTTAAACAATTCAGGACTGGCCATATGATGATGTCATGTGTTTGGAAGCTTCTGTTAGGTTTGTTGGCAACATCTGATTCAGAGACACATCTGTGGATGTATTTAAATGCACACCCGAAACACACTGCTTCTTTGTGGAGCATCATGGAAAAGTCTAAAGAAATCAGCCAAGCTATCAGGAAGAGAATTGTGGACTTGCACAAGTCTGGCAACCTTGGGTGCAATTTCAAGATACCTGAAGGCGCCTCGTTCATCTGTACAAACAACTATATGTAAATACAAACAAGATGGGAATGTCCAGCCATCATACTGCTCATGAAGGAGACGAGTTCTGTGTCCCAGAGATGAACGTGCTTTGGTCCAACATGTGCATATCAACCCAAGAACAAAAGCAAAAGACCTTTTGAAGATGATGGCGCAAGCTGGTAAGATTGTGTCAATATCCACAGTGAAACGAGTACTGTATCAACATGGGATGAAAGGCCACTCTGCCAGGAAGAAGCCATTACTCCAAAAGAAACATAGAAATGCCAGATTAATGTTTGCAAATGCTCACAGGAACAAAGCATTTTGCCAAACTGGTTATCACGCACGAGATTTCGACCGAAATCGCGAGCAAATGTAGAAGGTATGATTTTTTTTTATTCCCTATTTCAGGTTAAATCGATTCGCTTACACGAAGCACGAGAAAATTAGTCTTCGAGGCAAATCAAATTTATCCTTAAATTCGGATCAAATTCCACTTCGCTCATCTCTAGTGCCCATCACAAAGCCCTGATCTTAATCTTATTGAAAATGTATGGGCAAAGTTGAAAAGGCAGGTGTGAGCAAGTCCACCAACAACCGGTTACACCCGTTTTGTCAGGAAGAATGGGCCCAAATTCCAACCAGCTATTTTGAGAAACTTGTGGAGGGATATCCAAAATGTTTGAACCAAGTCATAGAGTTTAAGGGCAATGGTACCAAATATTAATGAAATGTATGTAAACTTTTGACCTTGTAGAAAGTAATAAAAATTCCTCATTATTCTGGCATTTGGCAAATAATAATTACTATGGTAATCCTAATTGACCAAAAACATGCAGATGTGTATTTTTATATAGTGTAAGTAAACTTCTGGTTTTTAACTGTATAAGGGCTACAGATCAAGCTGTTAGAGAAGCACCCGGCAGACTCAGTGTGAGGCAACGAGCAATAGTCTGTAGATGCACTAAAAGTGAAAGCTGTAGAGTAACATAGTAACATAGTATATAAGAACGAAAAAAGACATTTGTCCATCCAGTTCGGCCTGTTTCCTACAAGTTGATCCAGAGGAAGGCAAAAAAAAACCTGTGAGGCAGAAGCCAATTTTCCCCACTTAAGGGGAATAAAAAGTTCCTATCACTAGTAGATATAACCTGTAATATTATTACACTCCAGAAATACATCCAGGCCCCTCTTGAATTCCTTTATTGTACTCCCCATCACCACCTCCTCAGGCAGAGAGTTTCATAGTCTCACTGCTCTTACCATGAAGAATCCTTTTCTATGTTTGTGTACAAACCTTCTTTCCTCCAGACGCAGAGGATGTCCCCTCCTAACAGTCACAGTCCTGGGGATAAATAGATGATGGGAGAGATCTCTGTACTGACCCCTAAGATATTTATACATAGATATTAGATCTCCCCTCAGTCATCTTTTTTCTAAAGTGAATAACCCTAATTTTGATAATATTTCAGGGTACTATAGTTGCCCCATTCTGGTTATTACTTTAGTTGCCCTCCTCTGAACCCTCTCCAGCTCTGCTATGTCTGCCTTGTTCACAGGAGCCCAGAACTGTACACAGTACTCCATGTGTGGTCTGACAAGTGATTTGTAAAGTGGTAGGACTATGTTCTCATCACGGGCGTCTTTGCCCCTTTTTATGCAACCCATTATCTTATTGGCCTTGGCAGTAGCTGCCTGACACTGGTTTTTATAGCTTAGTTTGCTGTTTATTAAAATTCCTAGATCCTTTTCCATGTCAGTGTTACCAAGTGTTTTACCATTTAGTATGTACGGGTGACTTGCATTATTCCTTCCCATGTGCATTACATTTGTCAGTGTTAAACCTCATCTGCCACTTCTCTGCCCAAGCCTCCATTCTATCCAGATCCCTCTGTAGCAGTATATTGTCCTCTTCAGTGTTAATTACTTTACACAGATAAGTGTCATCTGCAAAAATAGATATTTTACTGTGCAAGCCTTCTACAAGATCATTAATAAATATATTGAAGAGAATAGGGCCCAATACTGACCCCTGAGGTACCCCACTAGTGACAGTGACCCAATCTGAGTGTATACCGTTAATAACCACCCTTTGTTTTCTGTCACTCAGCCAGTTACTTACCCACATACAGACATTTTCTCCCAATCCGAGCATTCTCATTTTATATACTAACCTTTTATGAGGTACGGTGTCAAATGCTTAAGAGAACTCCAGATTTACGACATCCATTGATTCGCCGCTGTCAAGTCTAAAACTTACCTCCTCATAGAAACTGATTGAATTAGTTTGGCATGACCGATCCCTCATGAAGCCATGCTGATATGCTTATTTTCATTGAGATACTCCAAACAGTTTCCCCACAACAGATGTTAAACTTACCGGCCTATAGTTTCCGGGCTCTGTTTTTTGACCCTTTTTGAATATTGCCACCACATTTGCTATGCGCCAATCCTGTCAGTATAGAGTCCGTAAATATCAGAAATAAAGGTCTGGCTATGACATCACTTAATTCCCTTAGGATACGGGGGTGTATGCCATCCAGTCCTGGCGATTTGTCTATTTTAATCTTTTTAAGTCGCTGTTATATTTCTTCCTGGGTCAGACAGGGCACCTTTAATGGGGAATTTACTTTTACATTCTGCATTTCATCTGACAGTTTGTTTTCCTCAGTGAATATAGTGGAGAAAAAAATATTTAATAGTTTTGCTTAATCCTCACTGCTCTCTGCAACACCCCCCTCATTGCTGTGTAGAGGGCCGACTCCAAACGACTGTCATACAGATACATCAGGTGTCCGGGAAGGTTTTAGACCGGGTCTCAACTCTCTAGGATTTACCGTTCCTGAGATTTTTTTTTTTTATATATATATAATTTTTATTGAGATTCGGAGCATACACAAGATCAGAAGTACAATTAACGCACTATAAAACTGTATATCATACAGAATATCATTTGTATACAGTAGTGTGAAATGACGACATAGGAACAGAAATTAATTGGAAGTCTGCGTTAATAAAGATTATTGCAAATCTCATTTTTTGTTTAATTTTTGAAATAAAACATGTTAACCTCTGCCAAGGCCTCCAAATCCGCCTCGTTCCTGAGATATTCCCAAAACATTACCTGCATTAGCCAATAGAAGACTGCAAGTCTTTCTCTTCATATCCCAACTGCCATACACACGGTCACACGACCCTTATCAGCCAATCGAAGCTTGCAGGCCCTTAGTCTCCACATACACAGTTTTACTTCAGGTTTCCATTACAACCCATACTTTTTATTCACTGCTGTAGGTCAGTTTTAGGCTAGGGCTACAGGACAACAATAAGTCACATGACACATAGGGCACAACTACTCTGCTACATGCATCCATCCTGTCACTGTTAAAGGGGCGTTTAATATGGATGTTAATGTTAAGGGGATAGGCCGCTGTGGAGGCCACTGTTAAAGGGGTGGGCACTGTGGAGGTCACTGTTAAAGGGGCGGGCGCTGCGGAGGTCACTATTAAAGGGGCAGGATGCTGTGGAGGTCACTGTAAAAGGGGCGGGCACTGTGTAGGTCACTGTCAAGGGCGCAGGGGCCACTATTAAAGGGACAACTGCTGTGGAGGTCACTGTTAAGGCAGCGGGGTACTATGGAGGTCACTGTTAAGGGGGCGAACCCCTGAGGAGGTCACTATCAATGGAGTAGGGTGCTGTAAAACTCGCTGTTAAAGGGGCAGGCTGCTTTGAAAGTTAAGGTGATGGGCTTCTGTGAAGGTCCCATTTTAAAGTGGCGGGGGGGGCAGTGTTAAGAGGTCGGGGACTGTGGAGTTCGCTGTTAAAGGGGCGGGGTGCTGTAGAGGTCACTGTTATAGGGAATACTGTTGATATATTTTAATGACCCACACAAACATTAAATGAAATAGATTAAATATACCCATGCGAAGCTGGGTCCTTCTGCTATTCTCTTATATATACAAAAAGAGTTTCTATCTGTCTGTTCTTTATGCGCTCTTCACCAAATTTGGAACACAGATACATCAGTTGTCTGGGAAGGTTTAACCTCTTATGGACACAGAGCGTACATGTACGCCCTGATGTCCGAGTCCTTAAGGACACAGGGCGTACATGTACGCCCTGTGTATTTCCGAACAATGACGCATGGCGGGCGCTGATCGGAATGGAGTGCCTGCTAAAATCATTCATCAGGCACCCTGTGACAATGCCCCCCGTATTGGCGTTCGCTGGAAACCGCAGGTCAATTCAGACCTGCGGTTTGCAGCGTTTCCGAGTCATTCGAGTCTCCGGTGACCCGAGGACCCGGAAACGGAGGGTAATCGGTGGTGTAATATACACCACCAATCACCCTCCATTGATCCTGTGAGGTGGCGGTGACAGGAGCGCATAAACATTTAGGGAGAGCTTTACTTAGGCAGGGAGAGTGAAAAAAAAACAAAGTAGTTTTTTTTGTGTGCAGATCCCTGATCTGAGGGTGTCTGGGGTCCACACCCTTAGCTGTGCGACCCTTGACCCCCCCAGGGGTGCTGCAGCTTGCCCCCCCCCCCCCCCCACACACACACACACACACATTTTTTTGGGCGCAAGCGCTTTTTCTTTCTTTTCGTAGGTGTGCTGACTGTGGCCGGCACTCTTAGCCGTAAAAGAGCGTCCGGCCAATGTGCATTGCCCACCCCACCGCTGATCAGCTTGGTTTTTGGGGTGTGAGCAATTTTTCGGGGTTAGGGTAGGCTATACATAAAAACATACCGTCCCCCCACATACACACACTCCCCTTTAGCGTTAGAAGATAGCCCTCTGGATGTTCTTGGCCGAGGAGGCATATGCCCAGCTGGTTTCCGAGAGCCCCAGTGAGGACGAGGATGACCCCACTTTCCTGTTTTCATCCTCGTTCTCCTCATCATCTAGTGATGCTGCCAGGTGGAGCCAGGAGCCCCCCATGCCAGGGACCCTGTGGCCCACACTAGTATGAGCAGCCCTGGGGCTCGTACTAGTTTTCCAGCCCACCAGGCAAGTCCACCTGAGCCCCCTACTGGTGAACTTGCCTGGAGTACCCCAGAGGATTTTGAGCACGTGATTCCTGACTTTGTTGGCCAACCAGGAATCCAGATTCCCACAGTGGGCTTCACTGAATATGACTTTTTTAGTCTTTTTTTCAGTGACCACTTGGTGAATCTGATGGTGGAGCTGTCACGGCTGTATGTGAGCAACAAGAGCATACACAGTGAATTAGCTACTGACCGGACCCAAACTAGGGAACATAAAGGGTGACCCCTGTCAGACCCTAAAAGCTCTCCCTATGCTGCTAAGCCCATGTCCAGATCCAGATGGTGGATCGAGACATGGCCCGCGTACCTAAGGCTGTTGACCACTGTAACCCCTACAATAGTGGAAGGGGCACGGCCACCGGTGCCCTGCTCAGTATATGGACGGAACCGGGGTCGCCTCAGATCCAGTCAGCAAACAAACAGAAACACACAATGTCTGCACACTTAACTGAAGGAGCTGCAGCAGCAGTGAAAACAGATCCAAAGTCAGCACAGACAATATCCAAAGTACTTGCTTCAGCAGAACACAGGTCCAGTGAAAAGATATCACACAAGTGAAGATACTCAAGCGAGAGATACAGGTCAAATGAAAAGTATAATCCGCACGATTAAACAGGAAGAGGGGTATTTTATAGGAAGAGGAATCAATCACAGGAGGGACAGCTGGGAAGAGGGAAACTGAAAGTAAAGACCTCATCACAGGGGCGGAGAAACAGAGCAGAGAGAACTCCTCCAAGCTCTAGTAGTGACATCATCACAGGGGTGGAAAAACAGAGCTGTGAGAATGTCTCAAAGCTCTGGTAGTGACAGGAGCAAACAAACTTGTTCGTCCAACAGTTTATTGCTCAACACCCGGGCTCCTTTTTGGCTAGGTCCGGTGGTTGGACTCCGGTCAGTGCAGCCGAGATGAGAACTTTTTGGGGCCTTGTGCTGCACATACGCCTAGTAAAAAAAAACAGTGTCAGGCAGTACTGGAGTGGGGATGTCCTCTACCAGACCCCACTTTACTGTATGGCCATGACACATTGCCATTTTGAGGCCAGTCGGAAATGCCTCATGCATAATCCCGATTCAGTATGTGTTCCATTATTGACAGCGCAGTCCAGTGCACATCTTGTCTAATGTATGCAGTCCTGGAACAGCCCTTTGAGGGTGCATATCTTTGTTCAAAATGTAAGCAAATTGCCAGTTTGGAATCGCACATAGTGTATCTAACCAGGCGAGTTTCAACACTTAGAAGCGTTGACTATTTGGAAAAGAGTTTGCTGCTCACTAGATGTGGGTAGATGTGGGGGAGGGTGGTAGTGAGGAGGCTCAGGAAAGTGAGGTAGGTAGCTGGATAACAGTTATAAAGCGGGGTAGAGGTAAGAGTGCCAGGGAGGCTAGTCTTGATGTGACACACCCCAACAAGTTTGCAAGGTTGGCAGATGAAGGGGATGTCAGTTCAGGGAGAGCACTGCTGCAGCCGGACACTTCCTCTGCCAGTCTGGGGAATGTCAGCTCCATTAAACAGGGAACCAGGAGAGCAGGGCGGGCCAGGTGCTGGTAGTGGGAGACTCAATTATTAGGGGTACAGATAGGGCGATCTGTCACACAGACCGGGATCGTCAAACAGTGTGTTGTCTTCCTGGCTCTCGAGTTCGACACATTGTGGATCAAGGTTGACAGATTACTGGGAGGGGCTGTATAAGATGCAGCAGTCATGGTCCATATCAGAACCAATGACAAAGTTAGAGGTGGGTGGAGCGTCCTTAAACATTTTTTTCGGAATTTCGGTCAAAAGCTTAGGGCAAGGACCTCAAAGGTAGTGTTTTCAGAAATACTACCTGTACCACGAGCCACACAAGAAAGGCAATGGGAGATTAGGGAGGTTAACAAGTGGCTCAAGAACTGGTGTAGGAAGGAGGGGTGTGGGGTCCTGGAGAACTGGGCCGACTTCTTTGTCGGTTACAGACTCTATCGTAGGGATGGGCTGCACCTCAATGGGAAATGGGGAAGAAGATGGATAGAAGGTTTGAGGAGTGTTTAAATTAGGACTGGGGGGGAGAGTAATTATGTTATAGGATGGGTAGATAGAGACCGGGGACGAGGTAATGGGGGAGGAATGGAAGGAGGAACTAGAACAGTTCAGAAGGAAAGGTGTAGGGTAAAAAATATACATAAACCTCTTAATTGTATGTACACTAATGCCAGAAGCCTGACTAATAAAACTGGTGTTTTTAATTAATTGCAATTAATGATGTGTGAGGAGGACTATGACATAGTGGGAATAACTGAGACATGGCTGGATGATAGCTATGACTGGTACAAGGTTACAGTCAAGGTTACAGTCTGGTTAGAAAAGATTACCAAAACCGGAGAGGGGGAGGGGTCTGCCTTTATGTAAAGTCCGGTCTAAAGCCCACAGTCTGAGAAGATATAAGTGAGGGACATGAACATGTGGAGTCACTGTGGGCAGAGATACATGGAGCCAAAAACAATAATAAAATACTAATAGGAGTTAATTATAAACCACCTAATATACCAGAGTCCACAGAAAATCTACTACTAAACGAGATAGACGAGGCGGAAAATCATAATGAGGTCGTTATTATGGGGGACTTCAACTACCCAGATATAGACTGGGAAACTGAAACCTGCATATCTCATAAAGGAAACAGGTTCTTGGCAATAACCAAAGACAATTACCTTTTCCAACTGGTTCAGGACCTGACTAGAGGGACGGCCATACTGGACTTAGTATTAACCAATAGACCTGACAGAACAACAGATGTGCAGGTTGGGAGACACCTGGTAAATAGTGACCATAAAGTAATAACCTTCCAATTATCATTCAAATGAGTGTTTCTTCAGGGATGAACAAAAAATACCAGACTTCAAAAAAGCTAAATTTAGCCAACTAAGAGAGGCCCTAGGCCTAACTAACTGGGACAAAGTCCTCAAAAATAAAAAATACAGCCACAAAATGGGATATTTTTAAAAGCATAATAGAATCTAATTGTGAGAGGTACATATGTTATGGGAATAAAAGGTTAAGGAACAAAAAGAAACCAATGTGGATAAATAGAACTGTAAGGAAAGTAATAAATAACAAAAAGAAAGTATTTAAATCCTAAAACAGGAGGGTAGTGATGAAGCACTGAAAAAGGAAAAGAATAGAATATGTAAAAAACAAATAAAAGCAGCCAAACTAGAGACCGAGAGATTAATTGCCAAAGAGAGCAAAACTATCCATAAAATGTTCATTAATTATACAAATGGTAAAAAGTATAAATCTGAAGGTGTCTGCCCATTTTTGAGTAATGAGGGGGGTGTTGCAGAGAGTGATGAGGAGAAAGCAGGGAGTGTTCCACAGGATTGGCGCATAGCAACCTTGGTGCTAATATTCAAAAAGGGTCCAAAAACAGAGCCTGGAAACTATAGGCCGGTAAGTTTAACATCTGTTGTTGGTAAACAGTTTTGAAGGTTTTCTGAGACATGCTATCTTGGAGTTTGTCAATGAAAATAAGCAAATAATGCCATATCAGCATGGCTTCATGAGGGATCGGTCATGTCAAACTAATTTAATCAGTTTCTATGAGGAGGTAAGTTCTAGACTTGACAGCGGCAAATCAATAGATGTCGTATATTTGGACTTCTCCAAAGCATTTGACACTTTACCGCATAAAAGGTTAGTGTATAAAATGAAAATGCTTGGACTGGGAGAAAATGTCTGTAAGTGGGTAAGTAACTGGCTCAGTGACAGAAAACAGAGGGTGGTTGTAAGGAAACCGAGTATATTTAAACCACATTCGGTAGTTTCCTCCCGAACCGCCCGAGCCTGGTGAATATAGTGCTCTGTTCGGCCGTTGAAGTAGACGAATTCCATACGAAATGCCAATCACTTTATAAGATGATTCCCTTAATAAAGCATGCGAATCCCCAAACATCAGCTGAAGTCAAGAAGAAGGGTACAAAAAGAACACGCCTTTATTAACACACATAGGCTTTTATGCAAGTCCCCATGCAAGGGGACATCCCACAGGGAGGGACACAGTATAGCCAATCAAGTACAATGGAAACATAAAACCCTTCCAGCATAAACATACAATTCCCTCCTTTAGTCCTGGAGGTAATCAAGCCTGATAAAGTAACAACTTTATTATCTCTAGGCAGAAAAGTCACAGTTTTCCCCAATATCTGGAACACCCCTTTATACATGAGGTATCCCCACAAATCATATGTCCCCTGATAGCCCGGATCTGGGTGGTCAACATATTCATATTTCACCCAGATCGGTTTAGAGGTTCTCAAAGAACATGGAAGTCTTCTGTGACCGGTTCACCCTGTGTGGGCTGCCCAAAATAGTTTCATAAGTTTGGGTGTTTTTGCCGGTCACTTTAGATAAAGGGGGATTTCTTCACAGTGGTTATTAATGGTACACACTCAGATTGGGTCACTGTCACTAGTGGAGTACCACAGGGGTCAGTATTGGGCCCTATTCTCTTCAATATATTTATTAAGGATCTTGTAGGAGGCTTGCACAGTAAAATATAAATTTTTGCAGATGGCACTAAACTGTGTAAAGTATTTGACATGGAAGAGGACAGTATACTGCTACAGATGGATCTGGATAGTTTGGAGGCTTGGGCAGAGAAGTGACAGATGAGGTTTAACACTGACAAATGTAAGGTTATGCACATGGGAAGGAATAATGCAAGTCACCTGTATATACTACATGGTAAAACACTGGGTAACACTGACCTGGAAAAGGACCTAGAAATGTTAGTGAACAGCAAACTAAGCTATAGAAACCAGTGTCAGGCAGCTGCTGCCAAGTCCAATAAGATTATGGGGTGCATCAAAAGGGGCATAGATGCCCGTGATGAGAACATAGTCCTACCACTTTACAAATCACTAGTCAGACCACACATGGAGTACTGTGTACAGTTCTGGGCTCCTGTCAACAAGGCAGACATAGCATAGCTGGAAAGGGTTCAGAGGAGGGCAACTAAAGTAATAACTGGAATGGGGGGATTACAGTACCCTGAAAAATTATCAAAATTAGGGTTACTCACTTTAGAAAAAAAGACGACTGAGGGGAGATCTATAACTATGTATAAATATATCAGGGGTCAGTACAGAGATCTGTTCCATCATCTATTTATCCCCAGGACTGTGACCGTGACAAGGGGACATCCTCTGCGTCTGGAGGAAAGAAGGTTTGTACACAAACATATAAGAGGATTCTTTACGGTAAGAGCAGTGAGACTATGGAACTCTCTGCCTGAGGAGGTGGTAATGGTGAGTACAATAAAGGAATTCAAGAGGGGCCTGGATGTATTTCTGGAGTGTAATAATATTACAGGTTATAGCTACTAGAGGGGGATCGTTGATCCAGGGAGTTATTCTGATTGCCTGATTGGAGTCGGGAATTCATTTTTTTCCCCTTAAGTTGAGCAAATTAGCTTCTACCTCACAGTTTTTTTTTTTTGCCTTCCTTTGGATCAACTAGCAGGATGACAGGCTGAACTGGATGGACAGATGTACTTTTTCGGCCTTATATACTATGTTACTATGTTAATATGTCAGGTTTGTGTGGGTTCACACTTTATGTAGAGTAGTTTTCCACACAGACTTCAAAAGGGTTGTTACAATAAACAGAAAACCCACAAGAAAAAAACAAATAAAACTGCACAAAAGACACACAAAAACTGTGATAAATAGTGCAGATTTATGTGCATTTTTTCTCACATTTTTGCTGCAGTTTTCATGTGGATTTTCTGCATACAAATCCGCAGCAAGTACAGCAAACAAAGTGTAGAGGGTGTCAGCAGTAAGTTTGTGTTGCCGTCACTTATTATTTTGACCTTCCTCTGATCCATCAGAACAATAACCCCCCAAAAAACGGATCCTGTATGTTGAGCATTTGCCTTCACTCGTTCAGCATTTGGTCAGTAATCCATCAGTATTGCTAACGCCAAAAATACAGGAGTGGATCCAAAACAGAGATGACACGTGAACCAAATATTTGCATGTTTCTATGTTTTGTACCCACTCCAGATTTTGGCTACCAAATCACAAACCAATTCTGATGGGACCATACAGGCCTTACAACTGCTACACAGACAGGATCCGTTGTACGTCATATTTTTCCTTCCTTCTGACAGATCAGAAAAAGGATCAAATAAAAGATTATTTCAGCAAAGCCAAAAAGGCAAAATAGTGACCCAGTGATGAAGTGGGAGGGTGGGAACATCATGAGAAGTCCAAAGAGTGGCCCTATGACATAGTAGTGAGGTGGAAGCAGAATGAGGAGACCACAGAGTGGCATAATGACAGATTGTAGATGTGGCAGCAGCATGAGAAGGCCACAGAGTTGCACCACAACGAGAGTTTGCAGAGGTGGAAGCAGCATCAGGAGGCCACAGAGTGGCACGACGACGAGAGATTGCGGAGGTGGCAGCAGCATCAGGAGGCCACAGAGTGGCACGACAACGAGAGATTGCGGAGGGGGCAGCAGCATGAGGAGGCCGCGCCATCTGTTCATTTATAGGGAATATGGGACAGAACAGAAGGTTAAAATTTCTCAACTTTATAAAGTGTTGCTTAAAACACAATTTAATAATACACGTTCCCCGGCACAAAAGGCTTGGCAAATTGATTGTCCAGGAATTTCCCTAAAAGATTTGGATAATATATTGGTGAATTTAAATTTACTTTCTTATAATTTTAATAAAGTTTTGGTTCAATTTAATATTTAATGAATTTAATAATAAAAATTTAGTGTTGCCTAAGACAGGAGAAAATCGGCCAGTCTTGTGTTTATTCAACTACGTGGTTGCGATGGAGAAAGCATTACAAAAAACTATTTCTCTCCACCTGGAGACAAATCCTGTGAAGATTGATGCAAGTGCGGTATCGACTGCTCATTGAGCCAGATACTTCTAGGGGACTTGCCTGGCATGAACAGGGCTCTAGTAGCTACAGACAATGAAAAAACAAAGCTTCAAGATTGCTTGGAGCCTGGAAGAGTTGCGAAGTTCATCAAGATTCAAACTATGACTACAGGACCCTGGTCTCTACGTCAGGGAAACATCACGAGTTCCCAGTCATCATGGAAAAAGCTTAGAATCAACGTTGAAAAATATATGGCATCAGAGGTGTGAGAGGACGCCATCACAATAGGACGGGTACGCCACCCAGGGTAGATTCTATATGTGAGCGACATACAGAATATAAACAGGAAATAGATTGAGGAATGGGGACAATTCCATATTATAATTGGTGGAAGTCCTTGTAATGACTTATCTGGGGTTAACCGGCAACGGAAAGGCCTTTGTTGGTCCAGTGAACAACAGTTTTTTGTCTTTCTGCAATTACTCAGTAAAGTGTTGCCTAACACAGGAGAGAATTGGCCAGTCTTCTGGTTATTCGAGAACATGGTTGCGATGGAGAAAGCATTCGAAAAACTATTTCTCTCTACCTGGAGACAAATCCTGTAAAGATTGATGCAAGTGCAGTATCGGCTGCTCATCGAGCCAGATAATTCTGGGGGAACCTGCCTGGCATGAACAGGCCTCTAGTAGCTACAGACAATGAGAAGACAAAGCTTCAAGATTGCTTGGAGCCCGAAAGAGTTGCGAAGTTAATCAAGATTCAAACCATAACTACCAGCCCCTGGTCTCTACATCAGGGAAAACATCATGAGTTCCCACTCATCATGGATGGGAAGGAGGACATCCTGTGGTGCATGGAGATGGAGAGGGTCTTTGGATTCCCCGCACTATGCGGATGTCTCAGAAATGAACCGCTGCTCCCGACAGCAGCTCCTGGAGCGTTCCGGTCATCCGGCATCTAATCGCCCCGCTGAAGGATTATTTTGATAGTGTGTGGAAGCCACACGGTGCCCCCACGCTGCAGATTTATCATTGAGACAACGTATTTAATAATATTACATTATTATATAAAGAAAAAAAATGAGGCGCCTTCGTCACCCGGCTCCCAAGTGCGATGAGCTACATCATCATCGAGTACTGTCTGCACGTCACTGATGTCCTCCTCAACCGTCTCTGGGTCAGGAGCCTGACCGCTCGCAACATCAGCTCCCATGCCACTTTCCTCATCACTACTTGCCCGCCTAGTGGAGGAAAGGACAGATGCAGGTTGAAGACAGGTGAGAGCACAGGGCCTGCTTCTGGGCCATGTCAACTAAGGGTTGTGTCTGACGAACCCACTGAATCTTGGCTGGGGGTGTCTGATGTTACTTGCGACAACAGAGTCAACAAATCAAGAACCACTGGGTTTCTGGTCACGACATGACCGCTACCTGATACTGGGAGCTCAGGCCTCTCCAAGTGACCCATGATGCCACAGCCCCTTAAAAAACGACTCCTTCGTGAGGCGTATTGGATTTTTAGGCTTAATACCAGGGTTCCTTCAGGCTTGAATTTGAAAAAAGAACTTATGTATGTATACCAGGATTCCTTCAGGCTTGAATTTGAAAAAAGAACTTATGTATGTATATCAATGATCTAAAATAAATGCAAAAAAATTTGTTCCAAAGTGGTCATATAGATCCATCTGTGATCTTATGTGGAGTAGATGAGGCCATTGAATGGTTTGTTACTATGTTTTTATTATAGTATTATATGTTGCTGTTCACACTATGCGATTTTTCCAGCCAAGGTGCTGCAGCTTGATTGTGGAGACTGCATGGCATGTTTCAGAGATTAAATTGAAAGCAAGAGTTAATCTGGCAGGAAACCTGAGCTAAGTGTGATGAGATCTAATGTGCATTTAAGTAACAGGTGTTATCATGATGGAGTGACCAATGAAGTGGTCTCTTCCCTTCCCCCGTTCTTGAGAGGAAGGGTTAGTACACACTTAAATACAGCTCTCCAACATGATACATTGTTACGACTAAGCACGAAATGTCTGAAACGCGGTAAAGATCACTGCATACAATGTGAATGTGTCTGCTGTTATATATTGCAATAAAGGAGAAGTTTTAAGAGGATTTTCATCTCATTCTGAAGCCGTTTTTCTTCGTTTTGCAATGTCACAGCCCCTTACTCTGCTGCGACCTCTGCCTGTGCCAGAAACATTTAAGCCTCTGCCACTCCCCTATGCAGTACCTGACACTTCTCTGTCTGACATACTGTTAGCTGAACTAAATAAATTAAAAGCAAATTAAAACACTCATAAAAGCGACGAATATCAATCAAATAAACAAATGTTAGATCAAATATTTTTTATTTCGCCACTAATACATGGCAGACTGGGTTTTAGAAAATATCACTGCACCGCAGAACGGCAATTAGGCCCTAATTTTTTTTCTACTTTTACACAACAGGCTTTTCAACAGATTATATGCAACGCTGGACGGCAAACATATTTTTATTTCGCCACTAATACACTGCAAAAAGGGCTTCAGAATATATCACTGCGCCACAGAACGTCAATTAGGCCCAAATTTTTTTCTACTTTTACACAACAGGCTTTTCAACAGAGAAGTACAACCCTGGACGGCAAATATATTTTTATTTAGCCACTAATATACTGCAGACAGGGCTTTAAATCAGATAACTGCACAGCTGAGCGGCAATTATTTTTTTTTTCTTTTTCCACTAATACACAGAAAAAAAGGCTTTAAAACAGATAACTGCACCGCTGAGTGGCAAATATATTATACTTTTGCAACTAATACATGACAAAAGGGACTGTAATTTTCGCCCTTCACCACACAACGGCTAATAAGCCCCTTTTCCCACTAATACAAGCCAAAAAATGCTTTAGAACATATATCTGCACCGCACAAGGGCAAATAAAACATAGAAATATTTCCTTGTAATAAACCCTGGTAATGCCTGTATCAAACAGCATTTGCACCCTAATAAGACAGGTTTGCTGGAATTACAGAGCTGTATAATGGCAATTTGGATCACCAGTCAGTGCAGCAAGGTGTAATCGGATTGTTCCTATTACCCAGGCTGTAACCTCCACTGACTGAACCCTGTTCAATATAAATGCTGGTGGAATGATTCCTGCCTTTCCTTTCCCTACACCTTGAGTAATCTTTCCCTGCACTTGTAAATTGTTTCTTTTTACCACAATCAAGTCTTTCCTATCACTGTCCATAGTGCCTGCAGACACGTCTGTCCCTGCACTCAGAATGCTGGTGAATGGCAGAACCTAAGATGGCCGCTATATTTATAGGGCTGTGACATCACAGGGCTGGCTGGCTGCTGATTGGCGGCATGCATGTCAGTATGGGTGATCCCACCTTCCCAGAGTTCTTTGCCCCATGTCCTCACACGTGTAGAAGCAATTCGTTACCATGAAACACGAGGAAATTCGCATTTGGTGCGAATCGACTTTTTCCTGAAAGTCGGATCGAATTCCAATTCATCAGCTTCGATTAGCTCATCTCTAGGTGAGATCTATCATCTCCTTGCATCAGAAAAATGGCTTTAAAAAGTCGCAAGCTATGCATTTGTTACTTTTTAAATGCGACTTTTTGAAAAAAAAAAGTCACAAATGTCTCTTTTTACGCTACTTTTCCAAATGGGTGTGGAGAAAAGGAGGGATAGGAAGAAAGACCATGCAACAGCACTCTGCAAACACAAATAAAGTACAATAATGCCATAATTATAGAAAACATTCTGGTGCTAATGCTACGCTTATTTTGCAAATTTGAGATTATTGGCAAATACATTTTGTACAAATTTACAAAATAAGCGTAGCATTAGCACCAGAATGTTTTCTGTAATTATGGCATTATTTTACTTTATTTGTGTCTGCAGAGTGCTTTTGCATTGTGTTTTTTTCTTTGTGTTTCTAGCCATGGCAGCGTGCACCTGCGCATTGGGATGTGCTGACTGACCCCCTTTTTTGCAGTTGTACTGGAGCTGGAGGTGTGGCTGACACCAGTTGGTCTTGCACCCCTGACCAGCCTGTCTGCCCCATAGGCTGATTTTAATTAGAGTAAATATAAAGCTGTAGCCTGCTCTCATTATATTCATTGGAAGCCATTTGGCACCAGGAGAAGTATAGAGTGGGCTCAGCATGCATGTTGGTACCTGCATCCCTGGATTTAATGGAGGCTGTTTATGGCACCAAAAATAGTGCATAACAGGTAGAATTTAGTGTTAGGTTCCCGTCTTATAGAGATCGCTTTGACATTTTGCAGACGGGCCCAAATAATTTTGTACAAAATGTATTTGCCAAGAATCTCAAGTTTGCAAAACAAGCGTAGCATTAGCACCAGAATGTTTTCTGTAATTATGGCATTATTGTAGGTTATACCTGCACATTGGGATGTGCTGATCGATCTCCCTTTTTGCAGTTGTAAAGGCGGGATAGGGACATGGCAAACAGCCGAGACAAATATCTTCATTCACGCCAGTTTTCAGGTGCAAATGAAACCAGAGATCTACGGCAGCTCGGATTTCTCTTTAGGTGCACGGACTGAAGGAGGATGTGCCTAATTTATAATGAGGCCTGAGCTTTCATATGTTTCAAAATGTACCAAGATGGATTAAATATTGGGTATTTTATGACAAGTTCTACGCAAAATCACATTAGTAGATTTGAATCATTTAATATAATGAGGGAGATTTATGTTAATTATTGATGTCTCTGAAGAAAAAACTCGGTGAACTGAAAGGTGCTAAATATCTTGTACTTCATATAAAAATGCTATTACATTTTTATCAAAGTAAGCAATGAAATCATATAATGAGAATAACTGCAAATAATTCAAATACAGCAAATTGGGTCAAAATTAAGATCATAGGAAAATGTAAAAACAGCAATGAAACTTTTCAGGAAATGTAAAGAATAATTGTGTTATCAACCTCTAAATGCATCTTAGGTCAAATAAGTGGTAACAGGGTGAGAACAGAAATGGGTGTAGAAATGGGGGCCTCCAAAGACCCCATAGCAAGCTTGATGGAAGGAGTCTCACATATTTAAAGTAATCAAAGCATTGCCTTAAAGTGATCAAAGGGCCTCTTACACGGGCCAAAAATTTTGCCAGACAATCGCTAATGGGCGTTTATAGGAACACTCGTTAGCGATTATCTGGAGGTGTAAAGAGCAAAATGCTCTTTCATTAGGTAATAGATCATTTGTGTGGACATAAAAATCGTAGTTTGCCTAAACACTCTCTGCTGCCGGCTGTAACAATGGCAGTTGGCAGCCGCCAGCGTGCAATGCGTCCGACTACGTACCTCAGTCGAGCTGCACGCGGGGCTCCTCCTCTTCGCTGCAGGCTCCGGACCCGCTTTCCTGCGCTGTCGCAGGCTACGACAGCTTCTGTTGTATCTTGTAGGAGCCGCAGGCGTCCTGGTACCTTATGGGTTAATGCATGCCCCTGATTCCGCCCTCTCTCCAATCCTGGCCAGGCACCACCTTTATAAGGGTGCTTCCCCCTTCCTGCAATGCCTGAACATTCCTACAGCTAAGGCTCCTGTTGTTCCTGCATTCGATATCCTGCTTATGACCTCTGCCTGTATCCTGACCTCGTCTCTGCTTGATCCTCTTGTACCTCGCTGCTCTCAAGTTAAAGACCCGGACTGTCGACCTCGCCTCTGTCTGCTGTGCAGATCGTTACACCAGCTCCACCTGGACTAACTCAGCTCTGCTGTTCTCACAGCACTAGCTCTGCTATACCGCTTGCTCAGCTCAGCATTATCCTGCAGCTGTCTGCTATATTGCCTGTTTCCCGGTGCTAGCATCGGGGCTTTCTGGCTTGCCCGGCCAGCTGCCACTTAACTGGGACCACTCTTGCGGTAGCGACCTGGTGTCTCCCCTGCAGCTGAGTCCAGCTTCCGCATCCTGGAGCGGGATAAAGGGTGAAAACCAGGGGGACACTTAGATTCCGCTCCCAAGTTTGGCCCAAAGCCAAACCGGTAAGTGGCACAGCGGGTCCACACCCGTTGATCCGTTACACCAGCAAACAATAAGCCTGTACGGGGACAAGCAATGGCATTAGTGATCACTCCCCTCATACTATGGAGAAGATCTCTGCACGAGCAGGCAACCATCGCCTTCTGTATCATCCTGTCTAAAGGGACCTTTAGATATTACTTATTTTATTATTACACCCTGGAAGTCAGTCAGATGAAGATTGAAGACTTGGGGTGCATTCACATCACCGTTCAGCTTTCCATTCTTCTGATCCGTAAAGAGAGAGGAAAAATAAACAGGATCCTGTAAAAAAAAACGGATCCTGTTGCATCAGTTCCAGTTGTCATCCGTTTGAGCCATTTATGTCTCAGATCCGTTTTTTTAGTCGGAAACAAAAGTACAGCATGCAGTACTTTTGTTTCTGACAAAAAAAAAAAGCATCTTATACAGAAATGGCTCAAACGGATGACAACTGATGCAAAAGGATCCGTTTATTTTCTCTGTATCTTCTTCTGATGGATCAGAAGTATGGAAAGCTAAACAGTAATGTGAATGCATCATTAATTTGTCACCATAAAGAAATGTGACAACTGAAATGTGAATACGGATATTACATATAAATGTACTCTTCAGTTTGGAGGGTGTTTATATTGTGATAGAAGATCCAACAGACGATAACTTGCTGTCTTCTGCTCAGAAGTGCCTAGCATTGTACTCTATTCTGCTAAGAGTCTTCAGTTGACGCCACCACCTCCAAATCCTGCATCTAAGACTTCTTCCATGCTGCTCTTCTTCTTTGAAATACTTTCCTCTGTTCCATAAGACCGTCCACCAGTATTCAATAAATAATAATTAAAAATAATATGATTCAACATGAAAACCTAGTTGCTTTAGCAATTAACTGTTACAAAAATGTTCCAGTTGTCAGATATTCTCATTCCTTCATTATATTGGCTGTCATGGACTCAAGCTGGCCTTGATGCAACGCACATTCATAGTGTGCTCTCTATCCACTGCTGTGGGAGTTCTGAAAATAGATGTATGCGCGTTATTCACTATTTTCAGAACTTCCATAAAGCAGTGAATAGAGGGTGGCCACTGGCTTGAGAGGTGCATTCTCCTTTACTTAGGGGGCCCGTTCTGGAGATAGCTTCAGGTCCCAGTGGCGGGACCTGAAGCTATCTGTCAATGATGGCATACGCCATACATGTCAGAGAGGGCCAACTTCTTCGATTTGATGTCTCTTTTCAAGCAGGTCTGATGCACTGGACAGCTTTGGCAGTATTGCTGTCTGTGATTTCGCAATTGCAAAAAAATTGGTTTTCCTCCCCATACTTAGTACGATATACACATCTATAGTGCAAAACACCAGCTGTTGTACAGTCCATCATATTAAAGTTAAAGGCTATGTACATCTTTGGGAGTAATTTTTTTATTATTGAATTGTACTCATTTTGAACCAAAAATAATTTTTCCGTTGGTTTTTATGAAAAATGTTGAATCCCTGTCTCTGTGCAGCCTTGAGATTCTCTAGTAGCAGGCTCTGAATTTTCACTCCGTTCCGTCAGGCAGCTCAGCAGACGGCTCCTTATCTTTCACCTCCTAAACACTCATTATAGCTCAATTCTTATCTTACTGATAAGGGTTATTATTAGATGACCAGCTGTTACAGACAGTGGGTGTGGACCCACTGTGCCAACTAACCAGTTTGGCTTTGGGCTAAAACTAAGGGCGTTGTCCTGGTGGTTCCCTGGTATCATCCTTTAACCCCTGTACAGGGATCTGGACTTCGCCGCAAGGAACCAACCAGGCCGCCCAAAATGAGTAAAATGCAATCATAAAAATTTGAACTCAAAGATGTACATAGATAGCCTTTAGGGAATTGCAATAATTTGTGTTCTGTAGTGTAGGATTTCCCCCAAAACTAGGAGAGGTTTTGGAGAGTGTTCTGGGTGAAATTGTTTCTTCACTAACTAGAATCTGCATGAGTAGAATGTGATAATATGTTGTCTGTATGTCGTTATCAGCTGGAGTAAAAAGTTGAATCAGCAAACTAAATGGTGGGATATTATTTCTGTACGCTACTGTTGCAGGTTACAAAATTATTTTGTTTGTTTCATTTGCTATTTTCACTTGGTGGGAGACAAATGCAATATTAGAAAGAAGCCATCTGTTTTGAAAGAAGTGAGGATGGTTACAGCTCAAACAGACATACCCCATCTCACAGAACCAATTACCACATGTGCATATTTTTGCCCTTGGCCCTGAATGTGAGCTAATTAGGAAATAATTAATTCCAGGTCTATGGAATAATTATAATAGGACAAAGTTGGACTGAATGCATTGCAATGAATTAATGAATGTATCGTGCTGTTTTTTAGCAAGATGAACATGTCACGTCAGCAAAAAAACTTCAAGCTGATACTTGTATTACTTGATTTACCAAACTCAGCGTGAGTGAAATAGTCTCAGGAGGAGGTGTATTAGTTTAAAGGGAAACAATACCCTAAAAATAAATGGAGCTAGTAGTGTTAAAATGTTAAATTACCTAACAGGAACCTATTTTATGTAGTGTTTTTCCATAAGAGCTGAAATAATTCACATAGCGGCAAGCTTTCACCAACTGATGCTCAGATGAGTACTATGAATTCACTTATTTTGCTGTTAGCTCATACTTACTTCCTCATACAACAGCTTGACTGCAGAGGTTTAAAGTAAGACAATCAATACAACCGTCCTCTAAGCACAAAGTCATAGAAATACCGACCAGCCGGTTGACAAATAAAAACACCCCACACGTGTTTCGCAGTTGCTTCCACAGGGGCTAACTGCACGTAGGGAACATCCTATTTAAAAAGGAGTTGGAGCCAATCAGCACCCAAATCTCAATAATAAATATGTTACCCCTGTGTAGTAAATGATGAAATAACATTATAGCCATTCATATTCCTTACCCTTAAAAGGGTTTTCCGACATTTTACTACTGATGACTTATCCTCAGAATAGGTCATCAGTATCTGATTGGTGGGGGTCCGGCCACAGCTGTTTGAGAAGGCACCAGTGCTCTTGTGAGCGCCACAACCTTCTCCGTGCTCACCAAGCACAATGCTGTACATTGTATAATTGAATAGTGGTTGTTCAATTGCATGAACAGAATCAGGGGCGTAGCTAAAGGCTCATGGGCCCTGGATCTGGAGTTCAGCTTGGGCCCACCACCCACCCACCTTCCCTCAGTGCTTTATGGCAAGGGGCAGGGATGCATCTAGCCTTTCTGGTGCCTGAGGCAAAAAATTGAATGCCCATCCCCCCCAGTCCAAATTCTCAACCTAACCCATTCCCTCCTGTTAAAGGTCCTAAAGATAGGTCATCCATATCAGACCGTCTGGGTCTCCCGGCACCCCCGCCGATCAGCTGTTTAAAGAGAGGGCAGTACCACTTCTCCTGTCCTGTATACTGGGTGTAATCCTCAGTATCTGCTCTTATTCTGTATTTATGGACACTGCACAGTACCACTTCTCTCCTACTATATACTGGGTGTAATTCTCAGTATCTGCTCTTATTCTGTATATATGGACACTGCACAGTACCACTTCTCCTGTCCTGTATACTGGGTGTAATCCTCAGTATCTGCTCTTATTCTGTATTTATGGACACTGCACAGTACCACTTCTCTTGTTCTGTATACTGGGTGTAATTCTCTGTATCTGCTGTTATTCTGTATATGTAGACACTGCACAGTACCATTTCTCCTGTCCTGTATACTGAGGGTGTAATTCTCTGTATCTGCTGTTATTCTGTATATGTAGACAGTGCACAGTACCATTTCTCCTGTCCTGTATACTGGGGGTGTAATTCTCTGTATCTGCTGTTATTCTGTATATGTAGACAGTGCACAGTACCATTTCTCCTGTCCTGTATACTGGGGGTGTAATTCTCTGTATCTGCTGTTATTCTGTATATGTAGACAGTGCACAGTACCATTTCTCCTGTCCTGTATACTGGGGGTGTAATTCTCTGTATCTGCTATTATTATGTATATGTAGACAGTGCACAGTACCACTTCTTTTGTTCTGCATGCATGTGCCTATAAATAACGTGCACAGTGCAAACCAGATGTTCTGTCTTTTCTACAACCAGATATGGATTGACACATGGTTGTGTCAATTTCTTTTTCTACTGAGCAGCCTCTTTCATTTTGGCATCTTTGTGATTCAAGCGTTATGTTGAAGGTGTGATGCAATCTTTAAAATAGGACAGGGGGATGTCTGTAAAAATTGTTTGCCATCCTTGACTTTTGGTTCAGTTATCTAGAAAAACATTGGACAGCGACCTAGTCTGTGTTTTGTTGATTATACTTATTTTGTTGTCTGCAGTCTGTAATTACTCTGGGGTTTGTGTCTGAATACATGTTGGGGTCTAAATTCATTTTTAGGTGTGATAAAGGAGTTGTGATCACTATTTGGGGTTTGGAGTATATGTAACGGGATGGCATGGTGCATTACCTAACACATGTTGAGAGTCTTGATCCCCCTGGAGTAAGATGTGCCTAATTTATTAAGAGGCAGACGTCTCTTAATAAATTAGTTGCATCTCTGCAGTCTGTGTGCCAGAAACTGAGGTATGTGTCAGCTAGGAGCTGGCGTAGACTTCATCTATAACTTGTGCCAGTTACTGGCAATCCGACGGGGTGCATTAAGCCCTGCCCTCTCCAACTAAGCCCATCCCTTTTTCACCCCTTTAGAAAAGTGGTCAGATGATGAAAAAGTTGCAAATATAGCGTGCACCATAATTTGTACACCACAATAGTAGTGTAAATACTTTAGTAAATGCCCCTTATTTTGTGCATCAGAATCTCTGTGATGTAACTAGCGAAACATAGTAAATGATAGTGTTCCTATATATACTGTGTATATGTGTTTGTATATGCCGTATACTGTACATGTTTGTATATGCCCGATATAATGTAAGCCTGCCCCTGACTAGCTGTTGACCAAAAATTGGAGCAGTAGACAGCTCTAGAGCCTGAGGAGGAGAGTAACCACCAGACACCAGGTACTTAACTCATTCCCTTCACAAATCCAAAAGGTGTACACATAGTGGAAGTTTTTTTTAGGACAAGCCCAAAAAACCTGCAGCAAAGTCTGAATGTTCTTCGTTTGGTTTTGCTATGGCGTTTTACCCAAATCTAACCACAGATTTTACATCCAGGCGGTCAGTATTTATCTCTGATTGGATGTTCTGGAATGTTAAATGCCCCACAAAGGTCTTGTAGTATGACCTTATGGGGGACACAAAGGGTGGAATTAAAGTTTCAGGTGTGAAAAAGCACCCTTTCCACTAATCAAGTCATTTCAAAATTGCCAAAAATTGGACATATTTGGAATTGCCGTATCAGTAACTACCGGCTCTATAAAAATATTAGGCCCCTGGCAGACGAGCATGCCGGATTTAGTCCGGATGCATTGCTGACGGGTTCAGGGAAACCCACGCATGCAATTTGTCTGCAATTACGTTGTGTTGTTCAGTTTTTTCCACGCGAGTGCATGCGTTTTACACGCGCGTGATAAAAAACTGAATGTTGGTACTCAGAACCGAACACAGACTTCTTCACTGAAGTTCGGGTTTGAGTTCGGTGTTCTGTAGATTTTATTATTTTCCAGGATAAGATGGTTATCATGTTCTTAATTCTTCTTGCAGGACCTACAAAAGGACCTGCGCTGATGTTATCGCGCTCACCACATGGTAAGCACAGTGACATCAGCGCAGGTCCTGCTGAATGAAGATAGAAGGTTAATGGAAAATAATAAAGCAAATGGACGTTAATGGGGTCCCAGGGCTCATCCCTATTTATTAACATCATCTCCTTAGATACCATCCGTGAAAATCGCATTGCATCCGCACCTGCTTGCAGATGCAATGCGATTTTCACGCAGCCCCATTCACTTCTACGGGGCCTGCGTTGCGTGAAAAATGCAGAATATAGAACATGCTGTGATTTTCACGCAACGCACAAGTAATGCTTGAAAAACATTGCTCATGTGCACAGCCCCATTGATGTCACACATTGCACCTGCGCGGAAAACTCGCCCGTGTGAAAGGGGCCTTACATCATCT
Organism: Bufotes viridis; assembly: GCA_033119425.1. Taxonomy (NCBI): domain Eukaryota; kingdom Metazoa; phylum Chordata; class Amphibia; order Anura; family Bufonidae; genus Bufotes; species Bufotes viridis. Next base: position 43,571,520 of record CM065599.1, read on the forward strand.
ACCCCATCAGGTGAACGCCATAAAATACAAGTTATTCCAAAACAGTTATTTTGTAGTCACCTCACCTCCCAAAAAACATATTATCAAACGATCATGTATGCAACTGAAAATGGTGCCAATGAAAATGTCACTTCATTATGCAAAAAAAGAGCCCTCACGCAAGACCATTGCCAGAAAAACATAAAAAATGGTTCCAAGAAAATCGCAACACAAAAACATGATTTTTTTTCAAAATGCTTATTGTGTAAAACTGAAAAAATAGACATATTTTGTATTGCCATGTAGGTAACAACCAGCTCTATAAAAATATCACATCAGGTGATTAGGTTAATGCCGTAAAAAAAAACAAACGCCAAAACAACTTTTTGGGTCACCTCGGCTTCCAAAAAAACATAATATCAAGTAATTTAAAAAGTCGTATGTACCCCAAAATGGTACCAATAAAAAGTAGTCTGTTCTGCAAATGGAAAGTCCTCAGATATCAACTGTGGCAGAAAAATAAAACTGTTGGATGTTAAAATGGATGTTAGTAGATGGGGATGCAAATCACAACTTAAGTTTTTAAGTGATTTTATTATGCAACGTAGTATCAACCTGCAAAATAAAGTTATCATGTATACCAAATGGTGAATCCCATAAAAAATAAATAAAACACTGACAGAATTTAATTTTTTTTACCCTTCTTACCTCCCAAAAAATTTGATAAAAAGCGATCAAAAAGCTAAATGTACGCTAAAGAGCTGTCAATGAAAACTACAGCTTGTCCCACAACAAAAATATTTCCCCATACAGCCCAGTCAACAAAAAATGAAAAAAAGATGGCTGTTAAAAACCATTTTAGCAAATTCCATGCTAGAAAATCCAGATGCCTCTCGTTCCCTACCGACCCTGGCATATCCCCAAACAGTGGTTTACAACCACATATGGAATGTTTATATATTCAGGAGAAAATGTGGTCACTTTTGGGGGTTTCACTATAGAGATACCTCAGGGTCTCCTTAAATGCAACATGACGCCCAAAGACCATTCCAGCAAAATCTGCCCTCCAAAAACCATATTGCCCTCCTTCCCTTCTAAGGGCTGCTGAGTGCCCACACAGCAGTTTACGACCACATATGGGGTGTGTCTGTAAACTGCAGAATCAGGGTAATATATACTGATGTTTGCTTTGCTGTTAACCCTTGATGTGTTACAGGAAAAATGAATTAAAATGGAAAATCTGCAAAAAAAAGTGACATTTTTAAATTTCACCGCTATTTTGCTTAACCCCTTAAGGACACAGGGTTTTTACATTTTTGCGTTTTCGTTTTGCGCTCTATGCCTTCCAAGAGCCATAACTTTTTTATTCTTCCGTTCACATGGCCATATGAGGGCTTATTTTTTGCGGGACAAGTTTTACTTTCCAACGCCATCATTTAATAATGCATACGGTGTAGTGGGAAGCGGGAAAAAAATTCCAAATGGAGTGAAATTGCAAAAAAAAAGCAATTTCACCACAGTTTTACGGGTTTCTAAATTACGACGTTTGATTTGCGATAAAACTTACCATTTAGTTTTATTCTACAGGTCAGTACGAATCCGGCGATACCCAATATGTATAGCTTTTCTTGCGTTTTGATAGTGAAAAAAATTCCAAAGTGGGAAAAAATTTTTTTTTTTTTGTCGCCATGTTTTGACCGCTATAACGTATTTGTATATAAGTGTATGGCGTTGTATGGGGGCTTATTTTTTGCGGAGCGATCTTAACTTTTAGTTGATACCATTATGGGGTGTGTAGGACTTTTTGATCACTTTTTATTTAATTTTTTTGAGGAAATGAAGCGTCCAAAAGCGGCAAATCGGCCATTTGGGCGCTTTTTCCGTTTTTCTGTTTACCGTATGGGAAATATATTTTTATATTTTTATACTATGGGCGTTTTCACACATTGTGACACCCATGATGTGTATTTTTTTATTTTTTTATTATTTTATTTTAATTTTGGGGAAAGGGGGTGATTTAAATTTTTAGGTTTTTATTTATTTTTATTTTTTTATTTTTTTAATTTTTTACACTTTTATATAGATCCCATAGGGACCTATATAAATCAGTTACCTGATTGCTTCTATCATAAACTCCAATACACTTGTATTGGAGTTTATGAGCATTTACTACTTTCCTATGAAGCCCTATTGCTAACAAGGGCTCCATAGGAAATAGTAAGTGATAGCCTCATGCTGAATGAAAGGCTTGAGGCTATCCCTTACAGCGCTCCGATTCTCCCGATCACCACTAGGGGAGCCGGAGCGCTGCCGAAAGTTTTACTTTCGGTTTTAGCGCGTGCAGATGCCGTGATCAGGATTGATCACGGCATCTGCAGGGTCAATGATCGCGGTCGGCAGCGCTGCCGATCGCGATCATCAGCTGCGGGGTCAGCTACAGGAATCAGCCGGACCCCCGCAGCGATGGTGCCCGCAGCGGCCAGGAGCGGGCGCCATCTTTAGGGACTGGACACATGACGTACCCATACGTCATGTGTCCTTAAGGAGTTAAACAACATTTTTAATATCTGCTTTGAATAAATTGAGGGGTGTAGTCAGGTCATTTATGAGTGGTTTCTATTATGTAATCTCCTAAAAGTGACTTCAAAACTGAATTGGTCCTTAAAAAAGTTGATTTTGGAACTTTTCTTGAACATTTTAAAAATTGCTTCTAAAATGTCTAACACCTTAAAAAAAAAATGACATTACCAAAATGAAGCCAACATAAAGTAGAGACATGGTGAATGTAAAAGGGGTTATCCAATAGTAGAAATCCCCCACCCCCAATGCCTGAGCCCCCACTATAGACAACCGGACCGCCTCACGCAGAATCGCGTGATCTCAGCGGCCGTGTTATTCCAAAGCGGCACGTCTCGCGAGACGACGCGATCTGTGCGCCTGGACAGGCGCAGTGAATGTAGGCAAAGGCGCAGGGCAAGTTGGTCACCAGCCTGCCAGCCAATGATCAGCGCTGGCAGGCTGGGGACTTATAAAAAAACGAATCATCAGCCATATAATGCATTATATTTATAAATAAATGCATTAAATGGCTTCTGTGCTCTGTGCTTGGTCCTGTTCATCGGTTGGACCCAGCACAGAGCACATGTCACAGTGAGTACACCAAGCACCACATATTTAGCCCCAGATCACCCCAATTAACCCCTTGATCACCCCTGTCAATCACTAGTGAAAGGAAAAAAAAGTGATCAGTGTAACTGTCACTTTTTTTTTTCACCAGTATTGACTTTTAGGTTTAGATTCAGTTTAGGCCCCTTTGGTAGGTAGTTAGTCTCCGTTATCGCCCAGCCCACCGCACCGCAGTCACAGATTCGCTGATTAGCGTATCGCTAATCAGCGTTGGTACTTTATAGTATCTGTAAGTGATCAGAACTGATCACAGTCAGATCTATAATGGTATTAGTGTTAGCTATTAGTATTAGCTCGCCCTCCACCCAAAACGCAGTGTTTGCCCGATAAGGCCTGATCGGTCGCCCACACGTGCGTTCACCCACACCCGCCCCGCCGCAGTGACAACATTTTTATTTATTTTTTATCACTGCAAAAACACCGTAAAATCGCTGCGGCGCTATAAAGATCACTTTTGAGCTTTTTGGATCTTTATTAGCGATCGCAGCTTTACTTCTCAAGCACTCCTATGTCCTTTCCCCTCTTTTTTTTTTTTTTTGCACATTTTTTGCCAGAGCAGTACAAACACCCCACATGTGACCCAATTTTGGAAAGAAGACACCCAAAGGTATTCGCTGAGGGGCATAGTGAGTCCATGAAAATTTGAACTTTTTGTCACAAGTTAGCGGAAAGGGAGACTTTGTGAGAAAAAAAAAAGTCACGGAATACCTTGGGGTGTCTTCTTTCCAAAATGGGGTCACATGTGGGGTATTTATACTGCCCTGGCATTTTAGGGGCCCTAAAGCGTGAGAAGTCTGAAATCCAAATGCCCTCCTAATTCATTGGAATTTGGGCCACTTTGCGCACCTAGGCACCATATCTCTGTAAATTGAAAACTTTGTATAATAAAATGGAAAAAGTTGTCATTTACAGAGATATGTTTCACACCCAGCATGGGTATATGTAAACATACACACCAAAACACATTGCCCTACTTCTCCTGAGTACCGCGATACCACATGTGTGCCACTTTTTTGCAGCCAAGATGCGCAAAGGGGCCCTAATTCCAATGAGTACCTTTAGGATTTCACAGGGCATTTTTACGCATTTGGATTCCAAACTACTCACGCTTTTGGGACCCCTAAAATGCCAGGGCAGTAAAAATACCCCACAAGTGACTCCATTTTAGAAAGTAGACACCCCAAGGTATTCCATGAGGGGTATGGTGAGTTCATGTAAAATTTTATTTTTTGTCACAAGTTAGTGGAATATGAGACTTTGTAAGAAAAAGAAAATTCCATTTCCGATAACTTGTGACAAAAATTAAAAACTTCCATGAACTCAGTATGCCCATCAGCGAATACCTTAGGGTGTCTACTTTCCGAAATGGGGTCATTTGTGGGGTGTTTCTACTGTCTTGGAATTGTAGTACCTCAGGAAACATGACAGGTGCTCAGAAAGTCAAAGTGCGGAAATTCATTTTTTGCACCATAGTTTGTAAACACTATAACTTTTACCCAAACCAATAAATATACACTTATTGCATTTTTTTTTATCAAAGACATGTAGAACAATAAATTTATAGAAAAATTTATATAGAAATGTAGTTTTATTTGAAAACTGTTCCAACAGAAAGCGAAAACTGTCATTTTTTATTAATATCAAAAAAAGTAAAAATGTCAGCAGCAATGAAATACCACCAAATGAAAGCCTCTATTAGTGAGAAGAAAAGGAGGTAAAATTCATTTGGGTGGTAAGTTGTATGACGGAGCAATAAACGGTGAAAGTAGTGTAGTTCAGAATTGTAAAAAGTGGTCTGGTCATTAAGGGTGTTTAAGCTAGGGGGGCTGAAGTGGTTAATTAATAACTATTTTATGAGGTATCACTACCTCTCTTAAAAGCAGAGAGATTAAAATGTAAAAAAAAAATAATTTTTCCAAATTTTCGGTAAACTTGGGAATTTTTTTTTAATAAGTAAAGGTAAAACATATTTATGCAAATTTAGTACAATGTGTCATGAAAAAACTGTCTCAGAATGCTTTGGATAAGTAAAATCATTCCAAAGTTATTACCACCTAAAATTACACATCAGATTTGCAAAATTAGGCTTGGTCAGGAAGTGGGCAAATAAAAGGTGTTCAATACATTTTTCAAGGAATGCTAAAAAAAAATTGTCCCTTGGGTCTTTTTAGGTAAATTACATAGGAATTAAAAAACGCAACCTGTATCAGGTATATTGCCTGTTTGTCCTGTTCCTCCACTCCATCCCTACCACTAGAAGGTTCTAGTCTAGCAAAAACTGTATATAAGGAGAGCAGTCAGAGCCGCTGGTGTTCTGCAGTTAGGGACCAGTGCTTGGAGGGGAGACTTATGCCAGCTGCCTGCATGAGTGACCAGAAGACGCTGAGATGGGGACGCTGAGCCACAGACCATGGGTCACTAGCCTTGCGACTAAGGAGCCACCTGGACTACTGAGCTACAGACCGTGGGCCTTTGGCCCGGGTACCAGCCTTCTGAGAGAGAGAGAGAGGGGGACAGCTAGCTCAGGCCTTTCCTCAGCATCAAACCCTTCTTCTGCCAGGAAGGAGACTGGAGAAGACAGCCCTACGCCTCGCCTGTATTGTTTTGTACCTGAATTCCTCCAGTAAAGAAGCACACTGGTTTACTGCAGACCCTGACTCTCTGGATTTAGTTTCCGTTGGGGTGCACCACGCCTTACCATCCCTTCCAGAGAGCAACACATGGTGACACCTCGACGGTGTCCGGGGGACCCAGCATAGCATTGGGACCACCCCAAACTTGGCCACTGCACAACTACACAAACTTGGACTGGCTCACAGAAAAAAAATCTTTTTTTTGTATCTACCAAGTGGTATTCATAATGGTTTTTCAGTGGTGTTTTTTTTTTTTTAGTTCTGCTGTTTTTCCCTATAGAGAAATAGATGGAAAGATTACACTTAAAAACTGGCATAAAAAATGTATGCGGTATGGAGCAAGTACTTGTAATTACAGTACGCCACCGCTATAGGGGAGATGATCGGCAGTGTAATGAAGAGGAAGCAGCAGTCGCATAGAGCACTGTCTCCTCTTCAGACAACTGATTGGTGGGGGCGTCAGACCCCAACAGATCAGATATTGATGAGAGGTCATTAATATAAACAGGCTGCACAACCCCTTTAACCACTTCAGGCCATTTTTCACCTTCCTGACAGAGCCTGTTTTTCCAAATCTGACATGCGTCACTGTATGTGGTAATAACTTTGGAATGCTTTTCCTTATCTCAGAGATTCTGAGATTGTTTTCTCGTGACTAGGGATGAGCGAACCCGTGAATGTTCGGGTTTGACGGGTTCGGCTGAACTTTTTTAAAAGTTTGGTTTGCGTAGCCAAACTCCATTGAAGTCAATGGGGACCTGAACTTTAGGGCTGAAAAACGGCTATAAAAAAAGTCATAGAAAGGGCTAGAGGGCTTCAAAAGAAACCAAAATGGGGGTAAGAGGAGTACAATTGCCCTGCTTACAAATGTGGATAGGAAAATGACTTAAAATAACATAGAATAAAAAACTAAAATAATAATAATCTTGAACCAGGAGGCGGAGGTCCGAGTGGAGTAGGAAGGTGAGGAGGCTGTAGTCGTGGTGGTGTAGGTGGAAAGAGGTGAAGGAGGTAGCCAACACTGTGTGTTTTTTTCTGTTAATTCTGTGTGTGACCTTTAGCCAATTTTTGGGGCGCGGCCAGTATACTTCTCTACTCTGCGAATATAGTTACATAGTTAATACTGTACAGTTGAAAAAAGACACAAGTCCATTAAGTTCAACCAAGGGATAGGAGGGGACATGAATCCCAGAAGAAAGTTACACTCGGATTTCTACATATTTTCATAAGCATTAGTGCCTTTTACTTTTAAGAATTCATCTAAACCCTTTTTAAAACTGTCCACTGTTCCTTCTGTGACCACAACCTGAGGAAGTCTTTTCCACAGAGTCACAGTTCTTACAGTAAAGAAGCTTTGACGCTTCTGGAAACTGAACCTTTTCTTCTCCAGTCGGAGGCAGTGCCCCCTTGTCTGTTGGGGGCATTTGACTCAGAACAGTTTTTCATCGTATTTTTTGTATGGCCCATTTATATAGGTTAATCATGTCCACCCTTAGACGTCTCTTCTCGAGACTAGATACATTTAATCTTTCTTCATAACTAAGACCCTTAGAGGAAATAATAATGTTGAGCCAGGAGGTGGAGGTCTGAGTGGAGGAGGAGGTGGACAGGAGGTGGAGGTGGAAGAGATAGCCAACTTTTTTTTTATCATTTATCTTTGGTTTGTGGAGGCAAACAGAACGCACAAACTGTGCTGGATGCGGCCAGTATACTTCTCTATTCCGCCCAAGGTACGGACAAGTCCTGCGGGTTCCATGCCTGGTTCCTTTTTATGAACGTGAGCTTGTCCACGTTTGCTGTGGACAGGTGGATGCGTCTGCCATGCTAAACACACGTTCGGACAATACACTTGCCGAGGAGATCGCTGCATATAATAGCTCCTTCTCGTGGGAATGCTTCCTTCCTGACAATCATCTGCTCTGTCTGCCTGTGTGCAGTGTATGGACTTATGTTCTACAGAGCTGCTTCCATCCAATTCATAGGAGCAGCACTGCAGTAACCAGCTCCTTCCACGACGCAAAATGGATGGGGGTTGGGTGAAGTTGGCGCTCTCGACTGATAACGACTTGTATTTGTTCAGGTGTGTATTGTGTATATGTTGGAGGTACTTACCTTTAGGGTATCTTCAGATGAGCGTGATTTCTCATCATGGACACTGCTCCTTTCACAGGTCCACGCGGCATTATAATGCTGTGTGTCTCTGCCAGACCTTGCATCTACTATATTATACTGACATAGCATTGTCATCAGAGCTAGGCGGAGATTTATCAAAACTAGTGCAAGGGGAAACTGGCTTAGTCGCCCATAGCAACCAATCAGATTCCATCTTTAATTTTCCAAAGGAGCTCTTAAAGAATAAGATTGAATCTGATTAGGTGCTAGGGGCTATCATGCCAGTGTTGATAAATCTCCCCCACAGAAACCTGTGAAAAGAGTAGCGTTCATACCAGGAAATCTTGATCCCACGCTGGACTCACTCATCTGAAGTCACCCTGAAGGTAAGTACCTCCAACATGTCAGATAATTGGATCTTTCATATAGAAGGGGCTGTCTCAAGTCAGCAAATGGCCTTTATCATGTACACAAAGCTGCAGACTATAGGAAAAAGCGCTGGCCTCTTTGGCGGCTGGAACCCTGGGAGCGCATAGGCCAAAGTTTCTATTTCCTATAGCATGCAACTGCTGGATTGCAGGATGGTCTGTAACCATGGAAACAGCAGTGTATAATGTGATGGAAATGAATCCAGCCAGCAAAGGAGGCAATATGGACAATCACAATACATTAGTAAGTGCCTTGTATTAACTTTCTCTACATGATAAATGCCACTTACTGAAGTGAGACAAATCCTTTAAAATAGTTGTTTGTGGGCAGCACCTACCCCCATATAAGCAGGGGATGTGCTGCCCACAAATGATCGTTTCTTCCCTTTCTTTACTTTGTATCGTATGGCTATGAAGGCTTTGGCGTAAGCAGACATTACAAAGTCGCTAGTGCTGTGATGAATGGAGCGCCACTACATGTACAGCAGTGCAGGTGCTGCGGCTTCCAGCAGGCTGACGGACAGCTACAGCGGCCAGGAGACGGTCTGATAGGAAGGACGAGCTCTGTCTCCACACCGGCCGCATTCATCTGCAGACTATTTCGCTTTGCACAGTCCAGGACGCCGCATTCTCGTGTTACAGCGCCATCTAGTGTCCGGGATAAAAACTGTGTGACCTCCGTTCTGTCGACTGGCTGCGCTATGACTAGTACCACGTACTATAACGAAAAACCCATAATTGCCCACAAATAAAGCCGCTGTTCTGTCAGAATACTATACCTTAACAGAATGCTATACCCTCGTCACTTCCGGTGACACGGTCGCACCGGAAGTAACGCGAATCAGGTTGAGGAGGGGGTGTGCGGCGCTGCGTAAGCGCAGGTCCACGGGTAAGTCAAAATTATAGCACCACTGCAAGAGAAGCACCCACTCAACCCCTTTAGGACACAGCCATATTTCACCTAAGGACCAGGCCATGTTTTGCAAATCTGACCAGTGTCACTTTATGTGTGAATAATTATATCCTGAAATTTCACCTCCATTTGCCAATAACTCTTGTGGAACACCGAAAGGGTTAACAAAGTTTGTAAAATCAGTTTTGAATACCTTGAGGGGTGTAGTTTCTTAGATGGAGTCAGTTTTATGGAGTTTCGGGGGGGGGGGGGGTTAAAATATAATAAATTTGCATAATAAAGTTTCTGATCCCCAAATATCAAAAAGCTGTGCGAACCGCAGGTCTGAATTGACCTGCCGTTTGCAGCGATTGCCAATACCGGGGGATTACAGGACCCCCCTGGACATTGTGCCAAGGTGCCTGGCATCCTGTTCTGATCACTGCCATCTGCGCAGCAGCGATCAGAGATTTGCAGGGCGTACAGGTACGCCCTCGGTCCTTAAGTACCAAGACACCAGGGCGCACTCAGGAGTAGGTCGATTTGTCAGGCAAAAAGTTCCATCAGATCTCTGTACCCCTGAGTGCGCACGCGCAGACACAGATCATGGGGGGGGGGGGACTGTGCAGTATTGGGGGGATGTGCATTAAGTGGGCGCTTCTCCTGCGGCGGTGCTATAATTCTGATCTACAGGTGGATCTGCGCTTGCGCCAGCGTCGCACCCCCCTCCAGCTGATTCGCGTCACCGGAAGTGACGAAGGTATAGTATTCTAACAAAGTATTCTGACAGAATGCCGTACTTAACAACGCATGCGCAGTAGTGCGGCGCTTAAATAAACAAATCACGCCCCTAAGCATTTCTAAAATGGTCAATGGGGGTTTGGCTGAACGGCTTCCTCTAAATTTCGGCCGGTCATTATGGACAGGGTTAAATTCATCACTCGGTCACCAAGTAGAAAGAACACAGCCATACTAGAATAACCTTTTCTCCCTATACCCTGCATCCCACCGCCTGTCCTCTACACGTCACCCCCACCATGCAATGAGCCGGTCCTGCGAGAGCGAGTCGTGAAACGCAGGCTACGTCTCTGCACCTGCCCCTGGAGAGAGGGGTTTCCGGGAGGAGCCGGATGTTAGGGTTTGAATTTTCGAGGCAGTTTTGAACATAGAAGAAAGAGAAAGCGGAGGGGATCGGGCTTGTGGTCTGGGAGAGCGGCGCCCGGTACGTACGAGCGCTGGCTCGGTGCATTCAGCAGGTCACGGCGCCCTGCAGCCAGCCTGTGTATATACGTACAGAGGGGACGCCAGCCCTTCGTGGCCTCTGCTTTATTACATATTGATGATTTTCCTGTTTGTAATGCCTTTCTGCGGGCAGCTCACCCCGAGGGAGTAGTAGTCGACCAGCTGCCGAGCAACTACAACTAGGCATGCTGGGAGTTGTAGTTGCCAAGTCGCTGAGATGCTGCATACTGAACATTCTGTATACTGTGTTTTTGGTCAATGTTTTCTTTGCATACCTTTTGGCAAAGTAGGAAAACTTTTCCTGAATGGCCACGGAAAGAGCTGTGCCAGCAGATCAAATATTTAAAGGGGCTGTCCACTCAGGACTTATGGACATAAGAGGGGTCCACTCTCTGGATCTCCTTCATTAGCTGATCTACTCTTGACCGTAGATTTTATTCGGTACAGGGATCAGCAACCTACGGCTCTCCTGATGTTGTGGAACTACAACTCCCAGCATGGACATTTGTTCTGCTGTTCTCAGAGCTCATACCAGCTGGAGTGGCAGAGGTTGCTGACCGGTGCTGATTGTCTGGGGCTCCCGTAGCTGCTGCAGTGTATGAGACATACGGTCCCCAAGCAAGGATATCATAGACCGCCACTGTGCTGAGTGTACTGGGGTCATAGGGATCAATGTCCAGAGTGCTGAGCGGATGGTGAGAGTTATAACTGACTGCAATACCGCACTGTTTCCATAGTAACATTGTTTGAAAGGTTTAAAAAAAAAAAGCCTGTTATCCTGCTAGTTGATCCAGAGGAAGGCAAAAAAAAACTGTGAGGTAGAAGCCAATTTTCCCCACTTAAGGGGAGTAAAAAATTCCTTCCCGACTCCAATCAGACAATCAGAATAACTCCCTGGACCAACGACCCCTCTCTAGTAGCTGTAGCCTGTAATATTATTACACTCCAGAAATACTGTATTTTTTTGTTTTAAAGTCAGCCTTTTTTTTTTTTTCCCTACCAAGAGTGGTGGAAAAATAGCAGTGCCTCTTAGAAAGCCAATTGTAATGAGTAGGGCTGGGGAGTGGTGAGTGCAGCGCTGGTATTACTCCCTGGTCTTATCCAGGCGCTGCGCTGACTCCGGATCTCCGAGTGGCGGCACTGTGCGGAGCAGTAGAGGTAAATTGTTTAATTCATTCTTTTGTCCCATCTGATTTTTGATGAAGTTGGCAGTCTGGTTGGAAAATCACACTGCTGCTCCATTCATTTCTATGGGAACGCCGGGGATTGCCGAGTACCGCGCTTGGTTATCTCCGGCATCTCTGTAGAATGGAAACGGCAGTGTGTTTTTCTGACCAGCCGTTCCGTCCATTTCATGGGGCTCCATGGGGGCTAAGGGGATCTGTCATTAGTTTACATTGCCCTTACTTAGGACACCATAAAACGGGTGACAGATTCCCTTTAATGAGTTTATCCTCACAACCTTCTCTGGCAGAGAATTCCATGGTCTCCATATTCGTCTAGAAACCTTCTATCCTTCTATCTAGACCAATGTTTCTCAACCTTTTTGCTCCAAGTACCCTTAAGTGTCAAGAAGGGGCAAACAGTGCAACATGGTCAAGCTGATGATGTGCTTGTATGTGCTCCTACTAGTAGTAGCAATTCTCTCCCAGTATCTGACCCAGTAGTAGTAAAGGCCACCATAATGTACCATAGGACCCCCTACATTGCCCACAGTAATATGCTCCCCAAATTGGCAAAGGGGTGGGGAAACAAATCAAACACACATCAAAATTGAGCTCCTTCTCCCTGGCTGAGAGCCGAGCACTGCGATTGGCTGCGCTCTCAGCACACACGCCCAGAGCAAAATCTTTAGCAACGCCCCATACAAACGTCCGCCTCATTTGCATATGAGGCGGCAGAAGAAACGGGGCTATTATTAATCAATTCAGGGGTCGATTTAAAAAAAAAAAGGGGGGGGGCATCAGTGGATGCCCCACTATTAGGTAGAAGTGTTATTTCTGTGAATTTAAATTGATAAAAGGTCCTCTTTATAAAAAGCCAGTAAAAATAGCATGGACTACAAAAGTATTCAGTGACCTTACACAAAAAACGTAAAATGTTTACAAAAAAAGTTAAAAGTTCAAATCACCACTTTTGCAAATTTGACATAAAATAAGCAATAAAAAAATAACCATATTGGGTATTGCCACATCAGAAGATGTCAGAACTATTAAAATCTAAAAATATCACGTGTGGTGAATGCTGTAACAGAAAACAGACTTGGCCACTTTTTTTTTTTTTGACTTTTTTTTGGTCACTGCTCCCACCCATACACAAAAATAAATAAAAGTGCTCCAAAATGGTACCAAAAAAACGACAGCTCTGTAGACAGGAGCGTAAAAAGTTCCAGGTGATGACAAAGAAAACTTTTTATATAGTAAACACTGCAGAGATTTGGTCCAGCTGTAACTGTTCTGACCAGCAGCACAAGGATGTCATGTCCATAAAAACGAAACCTAAAAGACAATGTCAGAATTGCAGTAAGGGAAGAGTTAATCACTGTATAAACGAGTGCCCCAGATGTGAGCCCCCGTTGTGCTGTCGGTGAGCTAACGCTAGGGGGTTGCAGAATGTCCAAAAAATAGCGCAGCTCTTCGCTTCGTGATGGCCGTGGAGCACCCTATTACCGGTTCACAGCACCCGATGTGACTGTGCACGCACTAATGTACATTGTATTTATTCGCAGGGGTCTAAACGTGAAGGTCTCAGCATGAGTGACTCCAGCCCTTCGGCCACAACGAGCTTGCGTGAGTACGAGTGCTTTATTAGATGTGACATTTTCAAATATTCTTTCATTATTTCCATCCTGGATCACTTATTTTACTTTCTGTGGGGTCCTTGATGTGGAATCTGTCACGTGTCACTCTGTATGTAGTAGGCAGGCATGTTACAGATGTATGGCTCACCGAGGAAAATGCAGACTGAGGATAGGGGCTAAGAGCTGAGTTTGAAATTGTGTTTTTTGCCATCTATTCTAGTATTTTTGTGTTTACACTGTAAAACCAATCTTGTATGATTTTTCACAGCTTGCATGCTATGTGGACGCAATGATGACTGCACCGAGAAGTATGGCGAGAAAAAAACCTACAAAGAACACAACTTGACTTTGCATTATTATTGTCTGGTGAGTAGGAGAACTGCTGTAAGGAATAGAATAAGGGGTGACCATTTCTTCTGTATATTCCAGCTATTACTATATACACATATTGCTGCTTGACTCTGGGAGTACATGCCCCTCACGGAGAACCACACGTCATCTGTATGGCCCTTACCCTAGGTACACCTAAGCGTTTTACAGCGCGTTCAAACGCGCTGTAAAACGCACAACATGTGAAAAGCCATGCTTCCCTATGGGCATGGTTCACATTTGGGCGTTTTACAGCGCGTTTGAACGCGCTGGAAACCGCCTAACGCTATCGCTTCTACTTGAGCTTCTTTAGGCGTTTTTGCGGCGTTTCCGTCCATAGGATTGTATTAGAGCAGCGCAAAGATGAAGAAATGCGTGTTTTCTGTTCCAAAACGTCGCCGGTCGTTCTCCCGACGACGCATCCGCAAGAGCAACACTCCACACACCATTGCTGCCACTTGCGTTTGTCTCCTAAACTCCATAGAAATCCACCAAATTAACCACACCAAACTCCAACAGTACAACACTCTCAAACACACCTAATCAATCAAAATCTCAATTTGGCAAACATTCAACACCTTTCATATAGGTAGGCCTGCATTTTTAGTGGATCTTGCACCTGTCAATCACAAAAAGGCGCAAAAAACGCGCGTTCATTAATGACAAAAACGCACGCCTGCAAAACGCTTAGGTGTGTTCCCAGCCTTACTGCTTGGCTGTGGTGTCCACAAAGGTGCAGAGCTAGCCTTTACTGTCTCCATTGTAGTCTATGGATATGCATAACAACTGAGCATAACTACTCGTGTGTGTGTGTCAGGTCACGCCCTTGTTTTTAGACTCCTTTTCTTCTTGACAATTGCCTGCTCGTCAGTGCAGGAAACCTACATTTACATACCGTTTCACTTGTTGATCGAGTAGTCGGCCACATTATACAGGCAGATAATCGCTAATGAGCATTCATATGAACGCTTGTTAGCAAAAATCTGCCAGAACAAGGGCAGTGTAAAGGGGCCTTCATTTTACAGATAAACTGGATATTCGGAATATTTCATGAGGCAAGAAAGCAATAGGGCGTATGCTTAACATGTCCTGCAAATAACTAACTAGTATTGCCCTGATCAAATGATGGGAACTTACTGTGAGCAATTTTTATCCTAGCTGCTCTCCAGCGGCATCTGGCAAAGAGGCGACGAGGATGAGGGCATAGATGGATTCCTTGTCGGTGACATTAAGAAAGAATTAAACAGAGCCAGGAAATTGGTAAGTGCAATATATATATATATATATATATATATATATATATATATATATATATACACATATAGGTGAAACTCGAAAAATTGGAATATCGTGCAAAAGTCCACTTATTTCAGTAATGCAAATTAAAAGGAATTGCATTAATACAGCTTAAAATTATAATTTTGTGAAAAGGTTCAATATTCTAGGCTCAAAGTGTCACGCTCTAGTCAGCTAATTAATCCATACTCCCTAAGCAAAGGGTACCTCAAAATTGTGACTTTGGGGGTTTCATGAGCTGTAAGCCATAATCATCCAAATTATAACAAATAACATAGTATATAAGACCGAAAAAAGACATTTGTCCATCCAATTCGGGCTGTTTCCTACAAGTTGATCCGGAGGAAGGCAAAAAAACCCTGTGAGGCAGAAGCCAATTTTCCCCACTTAAGGGGAAAAAAAATTCCTTCCCGACTCCAATCAGGCAATCAGAATAACTCCCTGGATCAACGACCCCTCTCTAGTAGCTATAGCCTGTAATATTATTACACTCCAGAAATACATCCAGGCCCCTCTTGAATTCCTTTATTGTACTCACCATCACCACCTCCTAAGGCAGAGAGTTCCATAGTCTCACTGCTCTTACCGTGAAGAATCCTTTTCTATGTTTGTGTACAAACCTTCTTTCCTCCAGACGCAGAGGATGTCCCCTCGTCACAGTCACAGTCATGGGGATAAATAGATGATGGGAGAGATCTCTGTACTGACCCCCGATATATTTATACATAGTTATTAGATCTCCCCTCAGTCGTCTTTTTTCTAAAGTGAATAACCCTAATTTTGATAGTCTTTCAGGTTACTGTAGTTGCCCCTTTCCAGTTATTACTTTAGTTGCCCTCCTCTGAACCCTCTCCAGCTCTGCTATGTCTGCCTTGTTCACAGGAGCCCAGAACTGTACACAGTACTCCGTGTTTGGTCTGACTAGTGATTTGTAAAGTGGCAGGACAATGTTCTCATCAGGGGCATCTATGCCCCTTTTGATGCAACCCATTATCTTATTGGCCTTGGCAGTAGCTGCCTGACACTGGTTTTTGCAGCTTAATTTGCTGTTTATTAAAATTCCTAGATCCTTTTCCATGTCAGTGTTACCGAGTGTTTTACCATTTTAGTATGTACGGGTGACTTGCATTATTCCTTCCCATGTGCATAACTTTACATTTGTCAGTGTTAAACCTCATCTGCCATTTCTCTGCCCAAGCCTCAAATCTATCCAGATTCCTCTGTAGCAGTATATTATCCTCTGTAGTGTATATATATATATATATATATATATATATATATACAGTATACTGTCCTCTTCAGTGTTAATTACTTTACACAGTTTAGTATCATCTGCAAAAATAGATATTTTACTATGCAAGCCTTCTACAAGATCATTAATAAATATATTGAAGAGGATAGGGCCCAATACTGACCCCTGAGGTACTCCACTAGTGACAGTGACCCAATCTGAGTGTATACCGTTAATAACCACCCTCTGTTTTCTATCTCTCAGCCAGTTACTTACCCACATAAAGGCTTGAAATATCTCGCTTTGCATGTAATGAGTCTATCTCATATATTACTTTCACCTTTTATGTTGCATTACTGAAATAAATGAACTTTGCACGATATTCTAATTTTTCGAGTTTCACCGGTGTGTATATATGTAGATATATATATGTGTGTGTGTGTGTGTGTGTATATATATATATATATATAGATATGTTTTGTATATTTTTTAAAATGCTTCCCCATAAGCCCGGGCCCCTTACAGAGGTTGTACTTCCCTGGCTTTCCGGCACCCGCACCGCTTCTGATACCTGCTGCATCTCCCATTGCGCAGACAGAAATATTCGGGGGGGCTGCCAATAGCAGGCAGCAATGTGAACACGCCTCCCTAGCATCACCTGCGATGCTAGGGAGGCTTGTTTCCGTCACGGCCTGCTGTTGGCTGCCCTCGATACTCTCCCTTGCCCTGTGCTTTTTCAGCAGATCTGGTGACATAACTGGTATCACCATAAGACTGCTAGGTGGAGGCTTCCGTCTAGCAGTGAGCCTGGTGACATCCACCCGGAAGCCTCCGCCTGGTAGTGTACAAATATAAACAAAACAGCCCTTGCCCACAATGAAATGCTCCGATGCTCCACTCAGAGGGGCTGGATGAAGAAGGGGATATGTCTGGGTTTAGTTCTGATCCTGGACATCCCCTTTAAGTGTTTCTCCTGTTGTAACTTACAAAAAGGCACAATTCCAACCAATTGCTACAAAAAGTGTACAGTGGCACTCATCGGAGCGCCACTCATTGATCTCTTTTGAAACAGACACGGGTCTTGATTTATCAAGACCAGCATGTGCTACGCTGGTTTTAAGAAGGCCTGTGCCTCCTTCAGCACTCTGTGTGCCAGGCTGAAATCTACTCCAACTCATAGCTGGTGTAGATTTCACTCATCATTTACACCATCACTAGCTGATCAGGGGGGTCCCCTCTCCCCTGTCAATCAGCTGTTCTGTGTAGCTCATAAAGAATGCTTTATGGACCGTGATGGACCATGTGATTGGATCATGTGATGTGACGTCATCACAGGTCCTTTAGACTGCAGCTAATGCGTGAAGAGAGGAGATATCGCCAGCTACGCGATCAAGTGGCTAAGGTAAGGTAAGTTTTTTATTTTTAACCCCTTATTCCTCATTCTACAAAGCATTCTTTATTGAGAATGCTATTATTTCCCCTTATAACCATGTTATAAGGGAAAATAATAAAATCTCCAGAAGACCCGAAACCAGACTAAAGTAATGAAGTCCGGATTCGGGTCTGGGTACCAAACATGGCGATTTTTCACACGCGCGTGCAAAACGCATTACAAAAGTTTGCACACATGCGGAAAAATCGCGCATATTCCCGCAACGCACCTGCATCCAATCCGGGCGTCAAACACGACGCCCATGTGAATCCGAGCCTTACCCTGCCTCAGGTTGAAACGCCCAGTGATCACAGATGCACTTAAAATTCATTGTAGGACTGCATGGAAAACAGACTGCTGAGGTATTTCAAATGAGGAACGACTATCTTTGCAGAATGCCAGTGTGAATGGTTTGGGTGTCAGAATGGAAGAAACAGGTTACTTTTAAATTGGTTATTGATGAGATCATTTTCTTACTACACACCAAATAATACACATTTTTCTCCCATTTGCAGAGGTGCTGTGTTTGTAAAGGTTATGGAGCATCCATTGGCTGTGTGTTTCCTCGATGTAAGCGTGGTTATCATTTCCCTTGTGGGTCAGAAAAGCAGTGTATCTTCCAATTTATGGACATCTTCAGGTAATTTTCGCTTGTTTTATCATAAACCAGTAACTAACATAATTCTTTGTTGTTCAGTGTTTTTTCTTTGGAAAATGAATTTGGATTCTAACAAGAAATAAAACAAATTAGAACATTAGTAAGGTTATGGTCCTGAGAATATTTAAAGCTGTATGGGCATTTGTCTTTTGCATTGTGACTGAGGGTAGGTCCCCATTGATCCTCAAAATAGTGATTTGAAGCAGTTCATTTCCTAAGTAGTGAATGTCATACATGTACTGTGTATGGACATTTTTTTATGTTTGCATTTTGCTCTTTTTGGGCTATCTATATATAGTATTTTTTTTCAATTGGTCTTTATTAAAAATATTGAGCCATTCTGTCGCAAAGAATAACTGTTTTTCTAGCTGTGTGACTGGTACTTTCACTTTCTGCCAGTCATCTAATAACCCTTATCTGTTAATTGTCATGAACACTTATTTAAGCCCCATTCTCATCAGTAGAATAAGAACTGAGCTATAATGAGTGTTTATAAGGTCGGAGATAAGGAGCCATCAGCTCTCTGCCTGATGAAAAGAGAGAAAATACAGATCCCGCTAGTAGATAAACTCAAAACTGTGCAGGGAAAACAGCTCATCATTTTTAATAAAGATCGTTCGAAAAAATGATTTTTAGTTCAAAATGGAGTCCAATGCAAAACAAAAAAAAATACCACCAAAGGTGTATGTAGCCTTTACCAACTGGCTGTTACCATTCCCCTTGGCAAAGGGACGTGTCTCTGCACTGTCTGATTTAGTTATAGTTAATATGGGTGAAAAGAGTTCAGTTCAAGTTAAGCCAAGGGAGGGATAAGGATGTGACTTAGGGGAAGGGGAGTAAGAATCCTGAATTTTACCCATTTATATAAGTGTTAACTTTGTTTAGTTATATAAATTCATCTAAGCCTTTTCACAGGCTAGGGCAGCGCTAAAGCCCGCCCATTAGTGCCAGTGATGTCACCAGGCTCACTGCTAGGCATAAGCCTCCACCTAGCATTCCCATAATGATACCCGGTACTTCACTGGATCTGCTGAAAAAGCCATTGCCCTGCACAATTCACCCTTTAATAAAGTGTTTCGGAACTAGTAATTCTGTAGAAGAATTCTGAAATTTAGACTTGTTGTCTCCCCTACATAAAGGAGTCCACAGGAACATTTCAGGACATAAATCACAAAGGAAGAATTACAGGTTTAGTTTTGCCGGATGTGATATCCAGCCCCTGTCAGGGGGTGCACAGAGGAGTTGCCCTTAATCATGCTGCTTCAGTGGCAGCAGCCCAAACAAGGGTAAACCTTCCTTGGTAGTTAGTGTTGGCCCTAACATAGGGGTGTATTTCCCGTACCAGTCTGTCCTTGGTCTCGTATGCATCTTCTGTACATCTTTCACTATCCTTCTAACCTGTAGGAGTTGGCTATAGGGTAATGATTTGACCATCCTACATTGCACCCCATCGCTGTCCCTCTGAATTGTACAAAGCATTCATCTTTGAATAGGAAGTAGTTACAAGTGAGAATTATCTATGCAAGGGTTGATGGCGCATATGCAGATGTTGTCATCGATGGCCAACAGGACAGGTCTCCGTACAGCATTAAAACGAAGTTGGGGAACGAATCTAGTTCGGATCTTGGTTCCGAAGAGCGATTTGCTCACCCCTAGTCGCTATGTTCGCTACTTAATAATTAATACACCTTGAACTTGCTTGAACTGGACAAGTGCTGCTGATCCTTCCACTATCCTGATAGTAAAAGGGATCCTGATTCTGGATCCTTGACCACGTGCACCACTACACCATGGATTCTTACCAGGTACCCAGAATACATTTACCCCGTGTAAGGCTTTAGAGGGCTGCTTATCTTCATCTGCACATGTCCTGAAGTAGCTAGATTTACAAAAAAAAGGCCTTGTCACCTCTGGAGATCCCGGCTGATAACACCTAGTTACCAATATATTCATAAATTTCTTGTGCCCTACGTGATAACTTGTAGGGCACGAGACCACTGAGGCCAGTGACTGGTTGCAATGGTCAAATGCAATGCATGTATGGCATATTATTGCTGCAGGGAAGTAAATGTAGATTTCAGGGACCACTAAAACATTGGGGATTGAACAAGTAACTATTATATTTTGTTACATTTTTTTTTATTTTGGACTTCCAACCATTCTCTTGTGTTGATCCAGAGGAAGGCTAAAAAAAAAAAACTCCCGAGGCAGAAGGCATTTTCCTTATCTTAGGAGAGAAATTCCTTCCTGACTCAAAATATGGTAACAAAGCCCTTAGATTTAAAGGGGGTTTCTGAGATTTTAATACTGATGACCTATCCTCTGGATCCATCAGTATCTGATTGGTAGTGGTCTGACACACGGGACCCCCACCGATCAACTGAGAAGGTAGCGGTGCTCGCAGAAGTGCCGTGGCCTTCTCAGCTTTTTCTAGGCCAATGACGACATGTTCATCAGTCACACGCCTTGCCGTAGTGCAGTCTCATACAAGTGAAAAGGGCTAAGCTGTGATACCTAGCATAGCCACTATACAATGTACAGAGCTGTACTTGGTAAGCTGCAAGAATGCCTCAGCGCGCGCTTCCAGGAGCATCGGTCCTTCTCAAAAAGCTGGTCCTAGGTGTCGGACCCCCACTGAGCAGATAATGTCGGAAAACCCTTTTAAATCCATTAAATAAGAATTATCTGATTGGAATATTGCCTTTTACATGGTTATCTGCAATATACCCTTTCTTGAGTACAGTTGGAATCAATAATATGCAACTTTCTGAAATACCCAACTTTTCACAATGGAAACTATCTGGAAATCTTGGCCGGGTGTTCCTCTCCTGTCTGTCGAAACTCCTTTCTCATAGAAATAGTCATTATTATGTATTAAACTGCTTAGTAGTTGTGCAAGTGTGACATCTTCGTTTTGGGAGATACTGATGCTGCATGCAATTTCTTGATCTGTTGTAGTTCTTACTGCTGGGAGCATCGACCTGTGCAGAAACCTCCCTGTTCACAAAGTAACGAGTCTTCTCTATGCACAATATGCCTGGAGAATATTGACCATGTTCCTTCTTACCACGTAATACGAGGACCCTGTTGCAAAACCTCCTGGTACCACAGAGACTGCTTACAGGTATTTTCAATTTTCTTTAAGTAGACCTCCTACTTCCAAGTATTATTATTTTTATTTATTTTTTTTCTGATTATTTTAAAGGGGTTTTCCAGAATATGGATGATCTATCCTCAGGCCAATCAGCTGGTTGAAGAGAAGGCTGTGCTCCGTGCAAGCGCAGCTTTCCCTTCCTTGCTCGGCATCAACATTGCAGTGGTGCAGGTGTAATTGCAAGCCGTCCCATTCACTTCTATGAGATGGCTCTGTAGTATACAGTTGAATAGGAATGAGACTACCCATAGCAGGGAATGGGGCAGCTTGTAATTACACCTGCACACTGCCACAATGTCATTGGTGAGCAGGCAAGCAATGAAGGGAGGGCAGCGCTCGCATGGAGCATGGCTTTCTCTTCAACCAGCTGATCGACGGGGGTGTCAGACCTATGCCGAGTATAGATCATTAATATTAAAATCCCAGAAAACCCCTTTAAGGATAGTTGCACACAGCCTTTTCTGGTGGTCTAGAAGGTTTGGTGCAAATGTTTATTTATTTTTTTATTTTTACAAAGTGCATCATGCTTTAGATATGTTATTTCAGGCATTTTTCCCTTAGGCGGCTCCTTTGGAGTTGAAAAAACGCCTGTTAAAATAAAAATGTACAGTAAAAAAAACACACAAAAAATAGTGTATAGCAATCTTTTTTCCCCTTCTATCCCCTTTTTCTCTTGCAGTATCAAGCTCTGAGTGCTGGACTGTTTTTCTTCCGATGTACAGTATGCAATAATAGAGACGTGTTCCAGAAAGAAATGCTACGCTTAGGAATCCATATTCCAGAAAGGTCTGTGGTTTTCTTTATAGGGGTTTTCCGAGACTTAAATACTGATGACCTGTTCTCTACCGCCGTTTCGCAGCTTTCCCTAGGCCATGTGATTTCAGTCATCGGTCACATGGCTTAGGCGCAGAAGTGAATGGGGATGAGCTGTGATACCGCTATACAGTGTGTGGTGCTATGCTTGGTGAGCACAGAGAAGGCTGCGGTGATCACAGGAGTGCCAGTGCTATCTCAAACAGCTGATCGGCAGGAGTCCCGGGTGACTGACCTGCACCAATCAGAGACTGATGACCTATCCTGGTGATAGGTCTTCATTATTAAAATCTCCAATTTTAAAATTCTGTGTTATTTGATTGCTTCTGAAGAATCCATTTTTGTATCCAGCATTGACTTGTATGCAGGGAAGGCTGTTCATCCATGAATGAGGACAGGTAGTGCTGAGGAACTGTAAAGTTTTAGGCCATATTCACACGACAGTAAGTGTTTTGCGATCCACAAACCACACTTACCAGTTGTGTGCACTCTCCCCCATAACATTGCGTCAGCCACAGTGCCCCCCATAACATTGCGTCAGCCACAGTGCCCCCCATAACATTGCGTCAGCCACAGGTGCCCCCCATAACATTGCGTCAGCCACAGTGCCCCCCATAACAGTGCGTCAGCCACAGTGCCCCCCATAACAGTCGTCAGCCACAGTGCCCTCCCATAACAGTGCGTCAGCCACAGTGCCCCCCATAACAGTGCGTCAGCCACAGTGCCCCCCATAACAGTGCATCATACAGTATAACGTCTCCTTGCGGCTGCCCCTGTGCCCCTTACAGTATAACGTCTCCTTGCGCTGCCCCCATACAGTATAACGTCTCCTTGCGCTGCCCCCATACAGTATAACGTCTCCTTGCGCTGCCCCCCATACAGTATAACGTCTCCAAGTGTTTTTTTCTTCTAAATGGGCATTTATCGTGATATATATCGTTATCGCGATAAATTTCTTAATATCGTTATCGTGGCAATATTTTTGATATCGCCCAACCCTAGTGCACTCTGCATCACGGTGCAGACCCGTTGACTTCCGTGTGCTTCCTCATTTGTGCAGCCACTCCGCATGTCCTGTTCTTAGCCACAAGAGGTGGAGCATGGACCCGTTGAAGTCAATGGGTCTACTGTGAGGCAGTGTGCAAATGCCCAGTAAGCGTGTTTTGGGGTTTGCGGACCACAAAACACTTAGTCATGTGAATGTGCCCTTAGTCACATTGTCCATTTAGAATCTGCTCTTCTAAAGTTAGTTTTTGAAATGCAGCATATTTTATGACACAGTAGACTTCATGCTCCTGTTTGGCCAAAACTTGCATTCTGGCTCTGTATTGCTATTTTAGCTGCTTTGTAAGATGATTATCCTGTGTATGATGGAGGCCATCTAAATAGATAATGATTATTTCCACTTGTAAAGGTTAATTTAATGGTTCTCTATATTTATGCAGAGCCAGAAGTCACTGACTACACAGTTATTTCCAGCACTACCAGAACCAGGGTCTACTACCCAGTCTACCCAAAACATAAGTCACAGTTCATAATATACATCTGATGCGGTTGATCCTACCTCAGGCCTCAGGCCTACCTATCATCTTACCAGACTGAGTGCCCTCTGAGCGAATATAGCACCTTGCCTAAAGAGGACCTGTCACCACTCCTAACATGCCTGTTTTAATAGCTACATGTATTCCCCATGTAATAACAATTCTGGAGCATCTATTCTTATGGCTCTATGATGTGATTTCTCTAGGACGTGACCCTTTCCTTTCCCTAGTTTCCAGGCGTTTTCCCCTCAGCCCTTTCCCTCCTACGTTCGGTGTGGGTTTCCCTCCCACGCCAAAACGTGACAGCAGTCTGCAGTAAGGGGACAGAGGGGAGGTAACTAGTTGGGAGGGTGTACTGGCACAGTCTAGCAGCACTGATTGGCTAGAGTGCGTCTGTTTAGGTACACCCTCCCCTCTGTACCCTTACTGCAGACTGCTAGCAATTAATTTATAACTTCTATTAGAAATAACACGGGAATGGCACAACACAGAGCCAGAAGAATAGATGCTCCTGGATTGTTATTACATGGGAAATGCATGAAGCTATTAAAACAGACATGTCAGGAGTGGTGAAAGATCCTCTTTAACCCTGAACAGGGGACCATCGCCTATTGTCTGTGAGCTTCAAATTTTGAAATTCCTTGTAGGCGAATGGAAATATTCCCTGCCCTATAAAATAATTTGCATCTGTTACAGAAGAGCAGATCAATTTGTACAAATCAAATACATTTACACAAGACTTGAGCAGATCAGGGCCGATCCTGCTGTGTAAGAGACTTCGCCCCTCTCCCTTGATTGACAGGGCCGACTGTGCATTCACCTCTACACTTCTTGGGTGTACCCAGAAGGGAGCCATGCATGCACAGTTGCCATCTACCCTGCTCAAGCGCCAACAGCCAGAACTCTGGGCTCATTTCTATCTGGGACCAGTTGTAAAGAACCCTCATATAACAGTTGATATTTTTTCCATATATGTAGAGATGCATCTTGGGAACTAGAAGAAAATGCTTTCCAGGAGCTTTTGGTGCGGCATCAACGTTGTGATGTTGAAAAGTGCCTTTGCCGGAATGGTCGGGATTATAATATTCCAGATAGGTGGGTACATTCATTATTGTATAAAATGTATATGAACAAGTCGATGAGTGTGTGAAACCCACTGTGAACCATGTATAAGAAGGTTCAGTATAGGCCTGTCACCTTTTAGGCACAAGCTTGGAAAATCTTCCTATATAGTAATGCATATGCTGTGGGAAAGGCATTGATTTACATGACTTCTTACCATAACGCAAATCAAGTTGTGTTCGGTCTGCGTACAGACACGCAGTAGAAAGAAGAGAACAACTGAAGATTTTAGAGCCTGTAAATCCAGAAGTTATTACATCTGCTCTGATTTCTGCTGAAACAAAACCTCATAGCACATTCTTTCTTTCTTTTTAAATCAGATTGTTTTTATTTGATTTTTCCGTAAATCACAAAAACGCAAAAGAAGATAGTCTGTACAGCATACATGTAACAGTTGATGACAAAAATATCATAGCATTACACGATCGAACAAACAGTTACTTATATGAGTATCACAGGTTAGCACACTCTTTCTGCATACAAATAGGTCTGCTGATTATACTTGGAAACACGTTGTCAGACACATCTGTTTTTTTGTTATCAAATGATTGTACAATGTCTAATGTGCACAAGGGTACAGTGCTCCAAACTAAAAAAAAATTACATAGGAGACATTGGGTCCTAAACTGAAAAAAATAGGATCAAAATTACATTTTTAGTCACAAAATTTAAAATACATATTGTAATAAAAAAAAGACTTGGAGGTGAGACGCAGGTCACAGTAGTGAGCCAGCTCTACTTACAGCATACTGCCTCCCAGTACTACGAAACATACAGGAGATTACAGCACCACAGCCAGTGACATCTCCTGTGATGTAGACATTCTCTTTCCTCACCTCCTCTATTCGACCCAGACCACCATGACAAATTCTTTGTCACGTCTTGTCTCTGCAGCTTGTGAATTTGTCCATCAACCTCCCCACCTTTTCAACACAAACTCACCATCCTGTTGTCCCAACAATGTCATCCTGCAGACACAAATACTGACCACAGTAGAAATAATATCCCTTTGGTGCCTCCAGCAATTATAATGCCTCCTAAGGTGCCCACCCCCCTAGTAATAGTAATGTCCACTAAAATGTCCTCAGTAATAATAATAAAACCCTACATTGTGCTTCTAATAATAATGCCTGTATAGTGTCGCAAAAATAATGCCCCCTAAAGTCTCTGCAATAGAAATGCTCCTAAAGTGGCTCCAGAATTAATATCCCCTATTTTACCCTTACTAAGAATATAATTATAGTGCCCCAGTATTAATAATGTCCCCTATAGTGACCCCAGTGATAATAACCCTGTTCAAAAACACCTGCCATAGTGCCCCAGTATTAAAATGCCCCTGTGTCTTCAGTAATGCCCGATATCGTTCCCTCGTATTAAAAAAATAATGCCCCCTGTAGTGCCTCAGTATTAAAAGTCCCCATGCCCCTTATATTGTCCCCAGTATTAAAAATCCCGCTAGTACCCCTAGTAATGCTTCCAGTTATGTCTCCCCCACATTCGCTCCAGTAGTGTCCCCAACACTGCCCCACAGTAGTAATGAACCTCACAGAACCTCCTCTCTCCCAAGTAATATCCCTCAGTAATGTCCCTCATAGTGCTCATCCCCTTCTTGAGTAATATACAATACTCTCCTCCCTGCCAGTAATGTCTCTAGCCAAAAAAAATAATATTCACCTGTGTCCAGTTCGCCGGCACTCAAAATGCAGGCAGTAACCGCTTCTAGTCTAGGAGCTGGGATGGTAGAAAGCAGGCAGCCAGACGATTACACGTGATGTCATCACTCCTGCCTGCGCTGGAATTTACTACCATATAGGCCTCAGGTCTATAAGGGTGATCGGCGGGGCATTGCAGCGATGCAGTATTCAACTGCATCGCTGTCCTTTGCTCGTCTAGTCTCAAATGGCGACGAGACTAAAAAGTTTTGGAGCATTGGGGCACCGGTAGGTGGGCTTGGTTTAGTCTTTCATGTGACTAATGACATCATAGTGCATTCATTAATTTACTACGTATCTCTTACTCGCCACCACCACAAGGGAACACTAGTGTTCTGGACAAAGCCCTAAATACAGGGAGAAGAGACATTAATGTATACCAATTGTCAGACATCTAGTCTGCGTAAAGGTATACTTCTTTAAGACTATCTTACCAAAACACTTAATCATCTTTCTCCACATACTTTGAAAATGAGATAATGAGTTTCACACATTATCCTTTTACACATAACAAAAATTACATTAGAATATCCCACCTAATGCTATGTATTTCAAAAATCTAAAACCCCCCTAGGTAAAAATACATATTAATACATTTCAAGGAAAAAGGCATATAAATGTTGCTTATAATATCATAATACAATAATAAGCCCCTTTTCCATTCATTGAGAAGAAAAAAAAAATCTTTAGAACACTCCGTGTAGAGGGCATAAAGTGTCTTTTATGGTACCGGTCTGAATCCCCCACAGTTTACGACCTGAGAATGTTTGTCAAGATTCCCAACTCTCTCCTAGTAATTCTTTGTCCAAGAAGATTAAACTTGTATTGACCTTCTAGCAATCAGACAAATTGGTTACCAGGATGTCCATATACCAATCTGCACAATATTTCTGACAAGCTTAGTGTCTGTCTACGGACACGACAGGCGCAAAAAATCCATCCAAGTTGGACTTTTGTGCGACTGTTGTGTTGCACATGTTTCAGTGCAACACCATTGCCAATCATCATTAAAAATTTAAAAAAAAGTTGCACGACTTTGGTGCGACATGAATGTTGCGCAACACATGTCGCAATGTAGTCGTACCCTTTTTGTTGTGCGACACATGTCCTAGCCTTAACCCTAGTTATATTGTCCGTTTCTTAGTGGCAGCAGCTACACCCTTGGTCTATACTGTGTTCCCTTTGAACGGAAAAGGATTTTTTGTTTAGTGTCAAAACTCAATTTTTATGTGCACACTGGAGAATTATTTGAAAAATGTGAAGATCCAGTTGTAAATGACATGTAGGACCAGTACCAATCTGTAGAATCAAATGTATGGGATTTAGAAAGTCATAAGATTTTAGCATCTTTTTGTTGTTGAGTTTCGCATGTACATTTATTATTATTATATATTTTTTTTGTTTATCCCTCTACCCTAATAGTAAGTGGGAAATTGTACGCTGCCAGAGTTGTGGATCCAGTGGTACACACATTGCTTGCTCTTCAATTGAGAAGGTGAACCAGACATGGGAGTGTGCAGAATGTCAAAGCATCAGCTGCTCTCCAGGTAACTAGATGTCACTGTGTAAAATCATGTAGAACTGGGCATCCTGCTGCATGAAAGTATAATAACTTTTTACCGCTTGTTTATGATGTCATTTATTAAGATAATTGATATCTGAAGTATTGCTTGTTTTGCTGTATTTCATTAAAGTAAAAAGATCACGCCCTGCATCTCTAAGTTGGTCGGAAACCCTTGATTCAGGGTTTGATACTGAGCAGCCATCTCCGAAATGTAGAAGGAGGTCAAGAACATCAAGACAAGTTATTTTAAAGTAAGTGTTTAACACCGTATCATCCTTATGTGCTATAGATGTGTGTACACTTTGTACACCTTCGCGGGCAAATTTTTTTCAGATTTGCATATATCTAACAGAGTTAAAAAGGATCTGTCGCCACAAAATGCAATGTGAAAGCGCCATGCTATAGAGCAGGGGGAGCTGCGCAGATTGATGCATATTTTTTTGGGAAAGGATTCTGTAAAACCTGTAATTTACTCATTTATAGCTTTGCTTTTTTGCAGCCCTGTGAAGAGCTGTCGGTACAGGAGGTGAGTTGTTATCAGTGATTGATAGCATTGTGTGCGTACAAGGCAGTCACTGATAACACCTCCCTCCTGTACCAATGGCTGTTACAAAAAGCAAATATATAAATGTATAAATTACAGTTTTTACTGAATGTTTTCTTACAAAACTATATATCAATCTGCTCAGCTGCTTCTGCTCTGTAATATCAGATTACATTGCATTTTGTGGTGACAGGTCCTTTTTAAATTTCTGTCTAGCAGCAGAATATATTAGTTTCAGTTTTTCTTATCAGTTTGATAAGAATTTAGCTATAATGAGTGTTTATGAGCTGTCAGGAGTTCAGAGATGAAGCCTATACATGCCCATCAGAAGAGCAACATGACCCTGTAGGGCAAAAACTGCTAACATTTTTAATACACTCATTGAAAAAATGACTTTTAGCCCAAAATGAGTAAAATACAACCACAAAAAATTACCCCATAAGGTGTTCATAGCCTTTGCACTGAATTCGAGCTTCTAACCTTATTAAAGAGGACCTTTCACTGGTCCACAGTTTATTAGGCAAAGCTATGTACATTGAGAGCGGCACCCAGGGATGTCCTGGCACTTACTTGTATCCCTGGGTGCCGCTCCGTTCGTCCTCTGTAGCCCCCGGTATCAGCTCTCGTGCTTCTCCAATTTTGCCTGGGGCGGAGTCTTCTTCTTTTGCCCTGGGCGTCTCCTTCTCCCAGGCCTAGCGCTCAGCTCCTATTCAGGATAAGTGCAGGGTCATCCCTGGGTGCCGCTCTCCATGTATATACCTTTGCCTAATAAACTGTGGACCAGTGAAAGGTCCTCTTTAAACTGTTGAAAATGAAAGGCTCATCTTCAGGTGTAGTTCATTCCAAAACATACGCCTAAAATTCTAAGCTGGATGCCACCTATGTATTTTTCTGCCACATGTAATGCTATGATATTCCCATAGTGACAGCTATGGTTCCTTAGCTATGTTGTAATGTATTCTGTCTTATATGATAAACCACCTTGTTTTTTTTTTTCTCACCAGGCAGGTTCAAAGACATATTTCTGATATCTTACAAGAACTGAAGTCTCCGATAAATAAGTCAATTTTCACTATAAAAGTGCAAAGCAAGTCTGTCCTGAACAGTTCTCTTATTTATTTCCGCAAGAGGCGTTTTTCTCCGTATGACACTCTGCAGATAGAGTTCACGAAAAGTAAAGGCAGAGTAGCAGACATATCTCTGCCCAATTATTTTAAACTGTTACTTGATGCCATCCAGAACTCTAACCTGTTTGAAGGGTCTGAGCGTAAAAATCTTTCATTAAACGTAAATGGTAAGTAAAATACTCTCTACCTGATGCGGAACTGTCTGCATTATTACATATACATTGTGCATCATATTTTATTTGGTTTTCCATGACATAAGTATTCATATAAGTGAGATATACTTGGTGTAGACATTTAAAGGGAATCTGAAACGACCTCCAAACTAGAGTAAGCGGTGTATAGTGTGTGTAATGCCAGGTCCGGTTGTGTACTTTTTATCTTCACACTCAGTTGCATTCTCACGCTGTGCTTTCACAACAGTAAAATGCATTGAGCGGACTCCATGCTTACGCGCATAATTGAGGGGACTCATGGAGGAGTCCGCTCAATGCAGCTTACTGTTGGTTTGTTGGAACACCGAGTGAACGCAAATGAGCATGAAGATAAAAATTGCATAACCTGACGCCACCACTTGGGCTATACACCGATTACTCTAGGTTGGGGAGTGTATTGGAGCTGATGGATTCCCTGTAAGACATTATATTCCTATAAACCAACAGTGAAAGGAGAGTAAACCTACCTCAGATTTTTCTAGGAAGACAAATTAACTTAAAGGGGTTCTGCAGTAATTTTAAACTGATGATCTATCCTCTGGATAGATTATCAGCATCTGATCGGCGGAGGCCCGACACTTGTGACCCCCGCCGATCAGCTGTTGGAGAAGGCAGCGGCACTGGCAGTAGCGCCGCGGCCTTCTCGCTATTTACCGCAAGCCCAGTGACGTCACAACTAGTATCACTGGCCTGGGCGGGGCTAAGCTTCATTCGCGTGAACGGAGCTTAGCCCTGCCCAGGCCAGTGATACTAGTCGTGACGTCACTGGGCCGGCAGTAAACAGTGAGAAGGCCGCAACGCTACTGCCTGATCGTCGGAGGTCACGGGTGTCAGACCCCTGCTGATCAGATGCTGATGATCTATCCAGAGGATAGATGATCAGTTTGAAATTACTGCAGAACCCCTTTAAGTGTACAGGGTTTGGACCTAGCATATCAGGCGAGCAAGAATAGTCTGAGAAATATAACTGGAAGTGTACATGTACAGTATATACCATGTGGTCACCTGTCAGTCCTATTTGTACACCGGTATTTGTGCCATACGGATGCAGTACGCCCAGCTCTTCACCCTCTGTAGGGCATTCTCTCTGCTATGTTGTGTGTAATGGCTTCATATACAGTAATTTAGTTTCAGTATGGATATTACATGATTTCAGTCACATTTAACCTCTTCAATATGATATTTTTGTCACTTCACAGCACTAGAGGATGACCTGTACTATGAAGCTGGTAGAATGGTGGCTATTTCATTGGTTCACGGGGGGCCAGCACCAAGCTTTTTTTCACCCACTCTCTTCTATTGCCTTATATACGATTCTCATCTTGTACAACCAATGTTAGAAGATGTAGCGGACCCCAGCGTCTTGCAGGCAATATTGAAGGTAAAGGATGAAAAGTCACACTGCATGGTTTGGTTTGGGTAGGAGTAATTACCCGGGTAATAGGGATTATATTCAGGGTTAGAAATGTGTCCTTTTTTTTTCCTCCCGACAGGCCGAAATCCCACGCATGCGTCGTTAGATGTTGCTGGCAGCAGCCTCGTCCTGTACAACTGAGACTGCGCCAGCTTTCCCCCCCCCCCAAGTTGTACAGGACGAGGCTGCTGCCAGCAACATCTAACGGCGCATCTGCGGGATTTCTGCGCATCGGAAGGAGAAAAAAACAAGCCAAGTGAACTAAATATTAACAAGCTGCTTGGTGGTGCTAGGAAGATTCATTTGGGGCGCGGCTGGGCACAAAACGGACTGAGGGACAGCCCCTTGGGCACAAAGTGAGGTAGTTTACATATCAATAAAAACGTTTTTTATACATAATGCAAAGCCACGTGGGGGTATTATTAGCATAGTTTTAATTAGAAAAAGGAGACCAATACAAGGATATGTATAGCTGTATATACTCAAACGGCCTGTCAGAGTCCCTTTAATCGTAAAAATAATCGGCAAAATACTCGATTACCAAAATAATCCTTTACTGCAGCCCTAGTCCCATTGAAGCGATGTTGACAGCGAGCAGGTAAACAGTGAAGGGAAAGCAGTGCTCTCACATGGCCTTCTCTTCAAACAGATGATCAGTGGGAGTGCCGGGTGTCAGGCCCCCACCGATCTGATATTGTTTACCTATCCTGAGGATAGGTCATCAATATTATAATCCCGAAAAAGCCCTTTAATTTTTGTTAATGTAAAGTGCCAATGTAATAAGCTATTTTCATTAGTCATCTATAAGATGCCTGTGTGAAGACTGCTGCCTGTCCTTTTCATGCCTGTAATGAATTGCCCCCTAGAACTCGAGTTCAGGATCTGATTCGTTCTGCATCCGCTATCCACAAAGGGATTATTCCGTGTTTAATGTAAAAATTGAAAATCATACATAATCTACGACGTGACAACCTCTCTCTAACAAACCTAGAACCAGCCCAGAGATCTTAATTGCTCCAATTGTTCTGCTGGATTTATTTCAAGCTGACAATTTAGAAAGCATGTCCATTTTCAGAGGGTGTGTCCTGCCTGCTGCAGGTAGTGGCAGCTGAAAGATGGAACCGAGAATGTGCTTCCATCTAAGTGTGGAGGAAATTAGAAAAAGAGCAAACAGCAGGTGGCGCTATACAGATAGATTTCATTGAATAATACATCCGCTATAATAAATTTATAATTACATGCAATTAACCCTTTCCTGCCCAATGACGTACATGTACGTCATCGGTCCAGTATTTAAACATGGCGCGAGCAGCGGGCGCCATAGCTACGGGCGGGGTTTCTGCTATTTTAAATAGCAGAGACCCGCAGCACATGTATGCGATCAGCCATGAGGCTGATCGCGCACAGTTTAGCCTTCAGATGCCATGGTCAAATGTGACCACGGCATCTATTCAGTCCGGAAGCAGAAGTCGCACGCTTCCAGTCTGGTAACAGCGTTCCCCGGCTGAGATCGGGGAACGTGTTACTTCGCTGAAATACACCGAAGCCTCAAGCAGGCTTCGGTGCCTATTTCAGGAATATGCCAATACACACCGCTAGGTGGCAGCATTGTACTGGTATAGTGCAAATGAAGTGTTTAATAATGTCTATATAGATATCAATGGGCAATCTAATGATTGCCAGTTATTGTCACCCAAGGTGACTTAAAAAAAAGTTCAAATCACCCCCCTTCCCTTAAAATAAAAATACTTAACCAATGAAAAAAATAAACATCATGGACATTGCCACATGCAAAAATGCCCATACTATTAAAATATAACTTTATTAAGCACATACGGCAAATGGCATAACGGAAAAAAAATAAAAAAAACAGTCAATTTGTCATTTTTTGTCACTTCAACTATCCAATATTTTTTTTTATAAAAAATGATCAAAAAGTCGCACACACTTCAAATTGGTATCACTGAAAAGAACAGATCGTCCTGCAAAAAATGAGCCCTCACACAGCCCCGTACACATAACTACAAAAAAGTTACAGGGGTCAGAATATGCTTATAAAATTTATTTTTTTTTCTCTTCAAAGGTTTTAATTTTCTTTCAGTATTAAAACGCAATAAAAATGATACAGGTGTGGTATCGTTGAAACCGTATTGTCCTGGAGAATGAAGATAACGGGTCAATTTTACCGCATAGTGTACAGTGTAATTAAAAAAAATAAAAACCTTTATCAGAATAGTTTTTTCCCAATTCTACCCCATTTGGAATTTTTGTTCTGCTTTCCACTACATGGTATGCAACCGTGAATGGCGCCATTAGAAAGTACAACTTGTCCCTCAAAAAATAAGCCCTCATAAGGCTATGTGAACGGAAAAATAAAAAAGTTAGGACTATGGGAAGGCGGGGAGTTAAAAACGCAAAATGAAAAATGGCCTGGTCCTGAAAAGGTTTAAGTATTCAGATCCAGGTGCTGGTTTGAAAAGTGTAGAACAATATTTGTGGGACGACCCCTTTACCTGTATTTAAAATGGCACTGAATCACTTTAGCGTAACATTTCTCCTCCGTTTTCTTTGGTCATTTTGCTCCCTTGCCGTTAGTTTGTTGATTGGCTGCGGATGAAATATGACTGTAGCAGGCAGCAATTGTCCAAATGACTAAGGAAACCGACAGCTGAGAAATGGATGGGAATTGGTAAGGGAACTGTGTTAGAACAGTTATTACTATTGGACTCATACACTTTGTTTTAGATTAAAGCCTTTGAAATGGCTTTAAATTCAAGCCCTGACTTCTATTTGCAATGAGGGCTGCGGGTAACAATTATGCTGTCGGCTGCCATGTCAATTAGAAACTTTTCTCCTAGATGTAAGTGCATGGAATTTAAAGGATATGGGAAATCTATTAGTTAAGGGGGTGTCGCACAGATCTAATAGTTGGGTGGGTATGGTGAGTTCATACAAAGTATATTTTCCAAAATCCATATTTTATTGTAGTTTTGAGCCAAAGCCAGAAGGATTGAAAGCGATTAAGACTTGTAAGGAAACAACTTCTTCCTTCGTAATCCACTTCAGCCTTTGGCCCATAAAACTGTATCAGATCTGCAGTCCCAAAGTATTACGAAGTGAGTCAGGGAGCCGCATAGGAAGAACAGGAACCGACCACAGTATGAAATATTGGTGTGTGATCTGCATCACTTCATGACATGAACACAGCATCTTGTATGATGCCTAGGTCTATGCATTCCTGTGTCTGTGGTTTACACTGAAAGGGACATCGGACTCTATCGCTTACACGCATTTCATCATTCTGGAGGATAAATGTAGCAGCACAGTCTGTGAATAATCTTCCCTCTTCTGTATTGTACAGATCCAGTCTTGTCACAGGATCAATGAGCTGAAGGCCGCCACCGCTCACTATTTTGACTACCTGCAGAATACCGGTACTTTGCGACTTGTACAAACTGTTAGCGACAAAAGAATCTTGGTCAAGGATATTTTGGCTTACCATGTCATTCGGCGAGTGCAGGGACCGCTTGAAAGGTAAAATTTATGTAAAGCTTCCCACACAGAACGCCCAGTACATGCACAATGACTGTTAAAATGTAAACCAACTGCAAGATGTAGTTCCCATAGGGTGCCATATATGTGTGTCATTGCTGAAAAATAAAACTCTGCCATTATACCCCATGAAGCACTGCAATCAGTGCCAAGGGAGGGGCTTCTTTTTTGTCCCCCACTTCTCAGCCCCAGTAATATGATCAACAGGACTGACTGGGAAGCTGGGACAGTCCGAAACTTAGGAATGTCGAGTGAAGGGCGTGTTAGGCCTCTTTCACACTTGCGTTCGGATCCGTCAGAACGCAAGTGCGACTGAAAGCATTTGAAGACTGACGAGGATCCTGATCAGTCTTCAATATGCTTTCAGGTTATCATGGCAGCCAGGACGCTACTGAAGTCTTGGCTGCCATGGTACTGCGCAGCAGTGTACTTACCTGCGCTGCGGCCGCCGTGCGCTCCTTCATAATGTCACAGGTCCCTGCGTCGCATAGATCAATGCGCCCGGACCTGTGACGTCATGAAGGAGCGCCCGGAGGCCGCAGCGCAGGTAAATACACTGCTGCGGAGTACTTACCATGGCAGCCAGGACTTCAGTAGCGCAGAGCTAAACGTCAGATCCGGCGATATGCCAAAACAACGTTTAGTTTAATTCCGGATCCGGCGTTACCGCATGTCTTCCGGATTTTTGGACGGAGACAAATCCGCAGCATGCTGCGGTTTTGTCAACTTCCAAAAAAAGTTCACATACTGAACGGAAGACATCCTGATGCATCCTGAACGGATTTCTCTCCATTCAGAATGCATTAACAGAAACACAAAGGGGGGGGGGGGGGTCAGTCAGCACGTCCCTGTATGCAGGTGCACGCAGCTATGGCAAATATACATACAAACAAAAAAATACAACAGCACTCTGCAGCCAGAACTCTGCTCTGCCTCTATGTTAGAAGCTATAAGAGGTCGTTAGTGTACATTTTGATCAAAAGGTAATAAGCCACTTGCCACGCCAAGGCCGCCTCATGAGTGGTCCTAACGCTAAATCCTACCTGTTATGGGCCCTGTTATGTTTCTCCCAAAGTAGCAACGTTTCGACTTCAACAGTCTTTTTCAAGCAAGGGTTTTTCAACCCTTTCAAGCAGGGTATATTCGAAAAAGACTGTTGAAGTCGAAACGTTGCTACTTTGGGAGAAATAAAAGAAGAATCCTTTGCTACGTGAGTGCCGTGGTTGTCCTTTTTTTACTGCTTGAACGGGGGTCGGGCCAGGATCCAGCACCGCAGGCACCGCCATCCAAGATTTTGCAAGATAAGAAGTTAAGGTAGTGCTGCCCCTAATTGTATATTTTTCTGGAAAAAAAAACAAAAACATTATTTTGGTCTTTACAATTTTTCTTGGTAACGGTGCATGTGAGTCAGAAATCAGGGATGATGTTGTTAATCCACCAGACATCAGAGGATATAACTGAACTCGACAAAGCGTGTAAGCACTGTAGACTCCAGGCCTGATGTAGAATCAGGCTTCATTAGATATCATAATGAGGATACTACATTTCAAGATGTCGTCATTGATGGCTAGAAGCAACTCCTTGCACATATATTTGCCCGTATAATCCACTGCTCATGTCCATTATCTAATAGTAGTTTATCAGTTTTGTGTCTGCTGGCACCAGTGATTCACCCACAACTCCTAAGGTTGGTGAGGTGGTGGTGGTGTACACGTTACGTCTTGAATGTATCACTCAGGTGGTTGCTGAAAGCTTAAGGTACACCTTCTTTATACCTCCCAGTGATCTGATGGCAGAATTACCTGTGTATTAAAACATCCTACCAGTCATGGTAAGCTATGCAGTTTATAAGTACAGTCAATGGTCATGGGTTCTCTACAAAGTATTCCCTACAGACATTCTACAGCTTAGCTGGGGTTTCTTAATTGATTTTGACATATGAAATATTTGCTTTTGATACTTGTTCTTAACAGCAAGTAGGAAACGGAATATAAAATTTAGAAATCGGCGGTTGTGTTTGTGGTTTTAGGTTCAAAGAAGGCTTGAAGACACTTGGTGTTCTTGAGAACATCCAGACATACCCGACTGCCTTCTGGAGTGTTCTATGCATGAAGCCTGAGAAGCTAACAGCAAAAATGCTGTCTGACCTCTTCACCATCACATATCATAGAAGCTTCAGACACATCCAGCAATGTAATGCCATCAACCTTTGGGAACGGTATTTGGAAGATACAGAAGGTTAGTTTTGTTAGATTATTAGGATGCATATCTTCTACTGTATGGACACCAGTTTTGTTCTTCACTCCGTGTTTATACCTGTGTATCTTGGCACATAACAGATGGTATCATACCAGATCCTGGACTGATAATGGCAGAAGAAAAGTAGTCTGTTCACACCACGTTTGGTGTGTAAGCTGGGAAACTCTCCTTTTCGCGTTGCCCTCATATATGCAACTATGCTGCCAGTGACTCCATCTGTAAGAAAACAGTACCTAAAATAAGCCTTTTTTGTTAGGTACTGTTATAGGAAAGGTATCTATCTGTCCTGTCCATAAAAGTCTACGGATATCTTTGGTGTACACACAGTTGCATTGTACTGCTATGGCTTAGTCTAAAAGAGTACATTTGTGTAAATGTTTTCGCAGTATTGTGAAAGGTCTGGCCACACAATTTAGGAAAAACCCATTTTATAAAATTACATTTGTGCTCTATTTATTGTGTTATTAATCTTCTCCATTTCTTGTGCAGATGGTGCTACTGCAGTTTCATTGGAAAATATTTTGAATTTTGCAACAGGGGTAGACTCCATCCCACCAGCTGGCTTTGAGCCTCAGCCAACCATCTTGTTCCATTATGGCCATATATTTCCCACTGCAAGCAGAAACACAAACGGCATGGAGCTTCCTGGGAACTGCAGCTTTGAGGAATTCAGAAACCGCATGGACAAGGCCATACACACTACACTAAATAAAGGATAAGAGTGGCCTGTGTGTTGAAGAAACTGTCTTCCATCTTGCTGCTGTTAGCTCTTAAGCCACTTGTTATATAGGTGGGATTGACACTGTGGCAGATGACCTCTGAAGTACTCGCCTTCTTGCTACGTGCAATTTTCTTTTATATTTTCACCAGATCATAAAAGTTGTGCGGGTTCAGGAGCTCCTCAGGGAAACTGCATGTCCTCTGTAAAATAACCTTTATTTAATACCAGGCTTCGGGTATTTGGTGTAACTTTGGTATTTTTGTACATCTTCTGTTATCTCTTCGGGAAGGTTATGATTTTTTTTTTTACTTATTTTAAATGTTGGGCAAACATTTTATCCTTTTATAAACTAATTCTAGAAAATGAAATAGTGGCTGTGTTGTAAGCTGTGAGATTAAAGGGGTTATCCAGGAATTTTGATATTGATGGCCTATTCTTAGGATCGGCAGCGGTTCGACTCCCAGCACCCTCAACAATCAGTTGTTCGAGGAGGCTTCGGCTGAGGTAGTGAGGTCACGACACATAGCCTATTCAAATGAAGCTTTAGCTGCATTGCCAAGTACAGCCGCTATGCAATAAACAGCTCTGTGCTTGGTAAGGAGGAGGCCGCATCTCTCACAGGAGCTCTGCTGACCTCAGCCGCCTCTTCAAACAGATGCTCAGCGGGAGAGGCAGGAGTCGGACCCCCACTGATCTGATATTGATAACCTATCCTGAGAATAGACCATCAATATCAAATTCTTGGATAAACCCTTTAGTGGCTCAGACATAGAATCTATTTCTCGCCCATTCCAAGGGATTGACTAATCAGATGTTTGCCAGATCCTTTTAAAAAGATGTGTAGTGTACTTTTCCATTGCAACAAAATTTTAACAAAACTCAAACATTTTTATTTAGTTTTTGTTGCTTAATATTATGTGATAAGAATGTTTATTGCCAATATTTAAATGTCACTGGTGCAGCACAAATGATCAGACACTATACCGTGAAGCACTATTCCCCCCGTCAAAAATACTTAAATCCGGACTCACCCCATTTAAGGGTTTGCCAGGATCCTTTTGAAATTATAAATAGATGCTAGTTTCATCAGAGCCTTGAAGAAGCACTCCAAGATTTTTTTTCTTTCTTGCCTATATAATGCAGGATAGGCAGTTATTAAAAATAAGATAGTGGCTCTTCTGTATGCCTTGTGTATACCTGTTTGTTTGTTTTTGACCTTGGCTATGGTTTTCCTCCCGAATCCTATATTTCCCATCATGCCTGGCTTTGCGGAGTCTCATCACTCTGCACTACTTAGTCCTATCTAAGGACAGCAAGTAACAAGTCAGTGGCATAGACCTTGCAGACTTTTCATGTATTTGTGTGATGGAGTTTCAGCTTGTCTTCCCGGTCACCATTTACATGCAAGGAGGTGTGAAGCAGGATCATGTAAAACTACACGGGAGCTTCTGTGGAAACATGATATAGGCTACTTTCACAGCTGCATTTTTGCTGGATCCATCGTGGATCAGCAAAAAACGCTTCAGTCATGATAATACAACCGTCTGCATCCGTTATGAATGGATCCGGTTGTATCATCTCTAAAATAGCCATGACTGATTCGACTCTACAACCATTGTAAGTCAATGGGGGACGAATCCGTTTTCTTTTGTGTGATCCATTGTGAGTCATGATGGATCCGTCTTGCTCCGCATCCCAGGACGCATTCAAAAACACTGATTGCAACTATTTTGGGTACGTCATGGGAACGCAGTGAAACTGAACGGAATACATTCTGGTGCACTCCGTTCCCTTCATTTCAATTTTTTGTCCGCATTGACAAGGAATGAGGACAAAACGAAAGCGTTTTCTTCTGCTATTGAGACCCTAGATTGAGAAGCGGAAAGGGATAGCGCAGATTTGAAAGTACCCATAGTCAGGAGTTTTATATAACTGTGCTGCTAATCCATGTACAGTATCTCACAAAAGTGAGTACACCCCTCACATTTTAATAAATACATTCATGGGACAACACTGAAGAGCTGACACTTTGATAGAATGTAAAGTAGTCAGTGTACAGCTTGTATAATAAGTGTAAATTTAGTGTATCCTCAAAATATCTCAAAACACAGCCATTAATGTCTAAACCGCTGGCAACAAAAGTGAGTACACCCCTAAGTAACTGTCTATTTAGAGTGGCCACCATTGATTTCCAGCACTGCCTTAACTCTCTTGGGCATGGAGTTCACTAGAGCTTCACAGGTTGCCACTGGAATCATCTTCCACTCCTCCATGACAACATCACGGAGCTGGTGGAGGTTAGAGACCATGCGCCCCCCCCCCCCCCCACCTTCCATTTGAGGATACCCCACAGATGCTCAATAGGGTTTAGGTCTGGAGACAGACTTGGCCAGTCAAGCACCTTAACCCTCAGTTTCTTTTAGCAAGGCAGTGGTCGTTTTGGAGGTGTGTTTGGGGTCATTATCAGTTTACGAAGGAAGGGGGATCATGCTCTGCTTTATGCTTTTTTTATGTCACAGTACATGTTGGCCTTTGTGGTTCCCTTAATGAACTGTAGCTCCCCACAGCCGGCAGCACTCATGCTGCCCAAAACCATGACATTCCCACCACCAGGCTTGACTGTAGGCAGGACACACTTGTCTTTGTACTCCTCACCTGGTTGCCGCCACACACACTTTACACCATTTGAACTAAATAGGTTTATCTTGGTCTCATCAGACCACAGGACATGATTCCAGTAATCCATGTCCTTAGTCCACTTGTCTTCAGCAAACTGTGGGCTTTCCTGTGCATCAGTTTTAGAAGAGGCTTCTTTCTGGGACCCTATGCAGACCAATTTGAGGAGAGTGTGCGAGCCTTGATCTGAGCACTGACAGGCTGACCCCCCCCCCCCCTTTTAACCTCTGCAGCAATGCTGATAGCACTCATATGTCTATTTTAAAAAGACAACCTGTGGATACGCTGAGCATGTGCACTCAACTTCTTTGGTCGACCATGGCGAGTCCTGTTCTGAGTGGAACCCGTCTTGTTAAACCGCTGTATGGTCTTGGCCACCATGCTGCAGCTCAGTTTCAAGGTGTTGCCAATCTTCTTATAGCCTAGAGACCATCTTTATGTAGAGCAACAATTCTTTTATTCAGATTCTCAGAGAGTTCTTTGCCACGAGGTGCCATGTCGTACTTCCAGTGACCAGTATGAGAGTGTGTGAGAGCGATAACACTAAATTTAACACACATGCTTCCTATTCACACCTGAGACCTTGTAACACTAACAAGTTACATGACACCGGGGAGGGAAATGGCTAATTGGACACAGTTTGGCCAATGTACTCACTTTTGTTGCCAGCAATTTAGACATTAATGGCTGTGTGTTGTGTTATTTAGAGAACACACCAAATTTACAATGGTATACAAGCTGCACACTGACTACTTTACATCGTATCAAAGTGTCAGATCTTCAGTGTTGTCCCATGAAAAGATAGAAAAAAAAATATTTACAAATGTGAGGGATGGACTAAGATACTGTATATACTCGAGTACTATATATCTTCACTCCTGGTACTTTACAGAGGGAAGACAAAATTTTGTCAGTGGCATTTAACCCTTTCATCAACAGAATATTTTTTTAGTTTTTGAATTTCCATTTTTTACTCCCTACCTTTCTGATTCCATAACTTTAAAATTTTTCCGTTCACATGTTTGAGGACTTGTTTTTTGCAGGTCAAGTTCTATTTTCTAATTGCATCATTTAATATTGCATTATGGTGTATTGGGAAGATGGAAAAGTCCAAATGGGGTGGAATTGAGGAAAAATACAATTTCTCTGCATTTTTATGGGTTTTGTGTTTACAGTATTCACTATGTAGTAAGACCACAAGTTACCTTCGTTCTTTAGGTCAGTATGATT
This sequence comes from Bufotes viridis, assembly GCA_033119425.1. Lineage (NCBI taxonomy): Eukaryota > Metazoa > Chordata > Amphibia > Anura > Bufonidae > Bufotes > Bufotes viridis. The sequence goes on from CM065599.1 coordinate 43,613,419, forward strand.
ACAACAGTATTGCATTTATAGTTTTTTCTTGTGCTTTTGTGTGTTTTTTTAAAATGGCACAAATCTTTACAGACCAAACTTCAGTTTTTTACTACAAATAACTGGCATGGCGGGAATAATAAATAATATCTCAAGCAGAATTCTATGCATACAGGGATATATACAGAGGAACAAGGAGGATGGAGTGGGGAGGGGTCTGAGAGCTTCCACAAGGTATTTGGTAGGTGATGCGAGCTCGGGCTGGTGGTCAGACTTCAGATCACATGACTGAGGGCAGAAACAAATTACTCTACTAGGATGAAGGAGTTGTCATTATATGTAACAAAAAAAAATCTGGAGTGCTTCTTTAATGGTTTAGTTATAGCAGTAAACGACTGGGGCCAACATATTTTTTCAGTTTGTTGTAGTATAATCAAAAGTTAAAATGTGATTTTTGCATAATGTACATTTCCATCAATGATAAAAAGATATCAGAGAGGAGTTATCACCTGCTGTCCACAACTCAGGCAGAGTCCAAAAGTGTTCTGGACTCCCTAGCGCCGTAGCATTTATCAATAGAGGAGCTCCGTTCAGAAGTGACTCACAGAAGTATTGCGTGAATTACATGGAAAAAAAAATATTTATACATTTGCACTCCACAATTTTTACTGGTTTAAGTCTAACCTCAAAGTTCATGTTGCCAACAAATGTGGGACTAAGCTACCAATCTAAAGGATTGGCTGTGTATTCTATTTATATGTTTCTTTGTATTTTGTTTTCCTTGGAACTATTTTTTAATGAGTCATATTCTCCTTGGGATGGTTAGATATTATACAGTACAAATATTACTGTAGTAAGTAGTCATGCGATAGACTGCAATGTGTTCTTCATTGACATAATAACCTTATGTTTTAGTTTTCAGGATGCTTTTTGTCTTACTGCTTTAACATTCATTCCCAGGGGCTGTTTTTTAAATTAAATAGTAATTTAATTGGTTACTGTGTGAAGTACTTTCTTGTGGAATTGTAAGAAAATTGTTCATTTTCTTTAGAAAGTTCAGATGGCGTAATGAAGGATACCTTTATGGTAGGCTCACACAGAAAATAGTTTGAGGAATTTTAGCAATTGAGAATCAGTTCCTTACATGTGACTAGAGCACTTTTTGCAGCATGCAAATAGATTTCAGCTAACCCCATTTGGATAAATGAGAGGGTTGCAGAAATTGCTGCAACAAATCTGCCATGTTTGAACATATATTCCCTACTGAGAAGGTAACCTTCACTTAAATGGGGTATTCCAGTTTTGCAATTTTCAGCATCAGTTGACAGGAAACGGCACATACACTTACTAATAGTAATTATTTATTTGTAATGCCCTGGTTTTCTGAACTTCGTTGCGGTCACATGAGATTTTCCACTGTGTTGGCTCCCTATGACTTCTATATCTTAGGAGTGGAAAGGCTTTGCCCAGTAGACACAATATAATCAGTGACCTTGCCCCTCAGGGCTGTGTTCTGCTCATTCTCCTGGACCCTGCCCTGTAGATGCGATGCTGTATCTTAGGGCTGAGTTTTTCCAGTAGGGCTTCAAGCAGGCTGGGAGCCAGGGCTGCCATTAGAAATTTCAGCGGTCTATACAGGCAAACCATAAATAATATGTTCAGTTTATTGTATTGGTTATTATTGCAGAGATACTAAATAGTATTTTGTGATATTTACTATAAAAAAATACTATAAGGCATAAAAATCCCATCTTCCATCCAGGAGGAGTGGGTAAGGCAGCTGTTGAAGTTTTTGTAAAATCCTTAGTATCAAATATCATAAAACAGTATTTGGTATACCTGTGCCTCTAATAAGCTGTTCGAAATAGTGAACATGGTATTATTATGGCGATTGGTAGTTGTCAGTTTATTTCCTTTCATTTTACTAAAGTACAATTTTATTTAGTGTTATGCCTGTGAAGAAAATAGCTGTTTAAACACAGAAAATTCAGCCATTTCAATAGAGCACATAGGTAGTGTAATGGTAACTCTTCTGCCTGACATACAGAAGGTCTGGAGTTCAAATCCTGATAAAGATCTGTTACATAATTTGTTTAGTAAAAGTCTGTGGGCACATTTACTAAGCTGAGGGAAAAAAAAAACTGGTGTATGTGCAAGTTTTGTCTTTAATTTGTGCCTCGTTTATTATTTCTTAAATCGGGTTTATCTTTTTGGTTTAAAGCTGACATCTAGTTATTGTTTTCTTGTAAGAGTAATCTCTAAGACTGGTCTAATAAGTATGTGCATGAAATCGTGGCGCAAGTGAGCTGAAATCTTAACTAAAGTAGGCAAAATGTGGTGCCACAAACAGAGACAGAAAAGCACGCCTGCCCTGTTTTTACAACTAAATTAGGTTCAAAATAAGGCTAGCTATATAAATGTCGGAAAATATGCAGAAAAGTTTGAAAACTTATGAATTAGTCTTAAAACTCATAATAGGTGCAATTGACTCGAAAACAGGTACAAAATCAGTTGGTAAATGAGACTTATAGGGAACCTGTCAGAGGCAAAAGCCATCCCACACCGCTGGCAGTGAATATCTAATGATTATTTTCTTGCTGCATTCAGATAAAGCAGAAGTATGATAAACATTCTTTTATCCTCAGTCCTCGCTATTTTCCAATCAGGCTTGAAGTCAAGGGGGCAGCGGCCTCCTTGCTTCAAGTCAAGGTAACCACGTCCCCTTCCCTGCCCCTTCGCCTGTGACTGACGGCGCTTATGCCCGACAGCCGGCTGGCTTTGCCGGCTGGACGCGGTTACCTTGACTTGAAGCAAGGAGGCCGCTGCCCCCTTGACTTCAAGCCTGACTGGAAAATAGCGAGGACTGAGGATAAAAGAATGTTTTTCATACTTCTGCTTTATCTGAATGCAGCAAGAAAATCATCATTAGATATTCACTGCCAGCTACTTGAAGGTACTGCTGGTGGTTTGGGATGGCTTTTGCCGCTCACAGATTCCCTTTAAGACAGTTGGAAACAGGCTTTTTACTTGTGATAAAAGGTGCAGATACTATAGTAAATGTGCCTGTAACTGTGGAAGAGGGCCCCTCACCTAACCAATATGCCAAACAGCTTCATTAGGCTGGTTTCACATAAGCGAGTTTCATGCTCCGGACTTGCAGCATTATGTCAGTGTTATCCAATACATTCCAGAACTGTAAGGGTTACATAGCATCAGAAATCAATATAATGCTATGCGACCCCGGCAGTGCTGGGAGGTCAGGACAGGAGCTGTCTGATACTCTCGCTTTGAGTCTGGAGCGTGGAACTCACTTGTGTGAAACCAGCCTTACTATTCACTGCATTGAAGTGAATACAAATGAGGCTGCCGACCTTGCTTGGATCTGGGAGGGAAAGCAGAAACAGACCTGATGCTACTGAGATCCCCCCGTGAGTCTTGTGCTGGGGTGTAAAGACAGGGTGCATTTTACAGATCACAATTATGCTAGAGGAGTCAAAGTGCAATCAAAGTCATCATCTGACTTAGATAATGCAGTAAGGTTGACTGCTGGTGCTAAGTTTTTATTTTTTTTCTGTGTGTAACTGGAAAACCTCTATAACCTTTTTCCGTTCCCTGTCTTCCCAGAGCCATAACTTTATTTTTTTCTTTCACATAGCCATATGGGGGCTTGTTTTTTGTGGGACAAGTTGTACTTTCTAATGGTACCATTAACTATTGCATAGAATGTAGTGGGAAGCTGTAAAAAAAATTCCAAATGGGGTGCAAATGGAAAGAAACGCAATTCCGCCACAGTTTTATGGGTTTTGTTTTTGGTATTCACAATGCGGAAAAACTGATTTCTCGGGCATTCCATTGGGGGACACAGACCATGGATATAGCTTAGAGGTATTACCATGAGGTACCAGGAGGGACACTATGCAAATAGAAGAAGCTCCTCCTCCTCGGGCTATACCCCCAGGCTCCAGCAGGAGAACTTCAGTCTTTGCTTAGTGTCTGTAGAAGGAGGATGACACTGCTACTCCTGTTTATTATTTTTCTTACAGAGGGGACGCAGGTCAGCATGGCGCTTTCCTGGTACCCCGTGGAGTGACCGCCGCTGTCCTTGGACGTTGCCTGGCCTCCTCCACCTTTCCCCCAAAGAAGAAAAGAGGATCCGGGCTCCCTGGTAGCACCGCATCCCGCCAGCCATTGGGACACCTGCAGCCACCCTCAATCCAGAGCACTGTATCTCCCACCCTGCGGAGTCAGACGTCTGAAGAGGTGCTTCCCTGCTGGTGCGGACTCAGAGGGAGAAGACTGCAGGATCAGATAAGTATGACTGCAGTCTGTGCTTCTTCTTCTCCCTCTTCTTGTCCCCCCTGGGCCGACTGGGTGAAATTGGGGGCTTATGAGGCACATTCTCACCCATAATAGAGGGAATTGGTACCTCTAAGGGTTCTGCAGCTCTCAGTGCAGTGCTATTTCTCGGTGCCACCTTAAGTCTGGTGCCACCTTAAGAATCTCTTCCACCTTAATAGGTCGGGGCCACCTTAAGAGGCCGCTCTGCCTGGAGGAGCAGACGCGGCGGCTGCAGACAGAGCTCCTGCCGCGCCTCTCATTTGCCTTGTATCTATTGGGGGGCCTTATAATAAGGGTCCTCAGCACGGCAGAAGGAATTCAGACATCTTAGGAGCATTCTTTTGTATCGCGCAAGCGCATTTTTCCCACCGCATAATTAATTAGGGGGTGGAGCCTAACTCCTGCTTCCTCTGGCTCCTGCAGCAAGGTGTCTGCCGCGGTTCTCTCGTGCTCTCTGCCTTCCTGACACTTGGAATTCCAGTTTCTGGCGAACTCAGCACTTGCCAGAGCGGTAGTTTTGACCAGGTTTGCTTCCTGAACTCAGTCTGGTAGGAGAATTTTTTCCTTCTTTTCCCCAAAGGTGCCAATCATGCCTAAGCCTGGGGCTCCCACTAAATCTGCCAAGGCCTCTTCTCAGGCTCCACTGGGGTCCTGTAAGTCGTGCCTTCTGCCTCTCTCGGTCACGGGTCTCTGTACCTCATGCCCTGCCCCTGGCCCCGACCAGGTTGCCCCTATTGCGTTAGTCCAGCCTGGTTCCCCACCTACCCTCTGTGGACTCGGTGGTACCCGCCTGGGCATCTGCCATGTCTAGTGCTGCTGCGGATCTGGCCCTAGTAGCCAAAGCGGCCATGGCCTTCATGGAGCGTATGACGCGCGCTAACCCAGAGGCGCTTCCCGCTCTAACTCCCCCCAGTGATCCTCCCAGGGGTCGCCCGGGCGCTAAGAGACCGCGTGAGCGTCAGCAATCTTCATCTGATGTCTCCGCTTCCCCCCCCCCCCTGCCTTGAGGCGCGCTCTGATGGTTCTCCCCCGAGGGAGCAGAAATCAGAAGGGGAATTGGCAGATTTGGATGAGGTCATGGAGCGGGATCCCCCTCCCAGACTGTCCGCTATGGTCTCTGAGTTGGTTACGGCGGTCCGTGACACCTTCAACCTCCAAGAGGACCTTACTACTCCCGCCAGTCAGGAGTTTGCCCTCTTTTCGCCTAAAAA
>CM065599.1:43619446-43637113 GCA_033119425.1 Bufotes viridis
CTGACATTGTCTTTTAGGGTTTCGCTATGGACATGACATCCTTGTGCTGCTGGTCAGAACAGTTACAGCTGACCAAATCTCTGCAGTGTTTACTATATAAAAGTTTTCTTTGTCATCACCTGGAACTTTACGCTCCTGTCTACAGAGCTGTCGTTTTTTTGGTACCATTTTGGAGCACTTTTATTTATTTTTGTGTATGGTGGGAGCAGTGACCAAAAAAACGTCAAAAAAAAAAAAAAAAAAGTGGCCAAGTCTGTTTTCTGTTACAGCATTCACCACACGTGATATTTTTAGAATTTTAATAGTTCTGACATCTTCTGATGTGGCAATACCCAACATGGTTATTTATTTTTATTGCTTATTTTATGTCAAATTTGCAAAAGTGGTGATTTGAACTTTTAACTTTTTTGTAAACATTTTACGCTTTTTGTGTAAGGTCACTGAATACTTTTGTAGTCCATGCTATTTTTACTGGCTTTTTATAAAGAGGACCTTTTATCAATTTAAATTCACAGAAATAACACTTCTGCTTTAATTAGTGGGGCATCCACTGATGCCTCCCTTTTTTTTTTTTTAAATCGACCCCTGAATTGATTAATAATAGCCTGCTTCTGCCGCGTCTCCATATGCAAATGAGGCGACGCTTGAATGGGGCGTTGCTAAAGATTTCTGCTCTGGGCGTGTGTGCTGAGAGCGCAGCCACCGCAGTGCTCGGCTTTCAGCCAGGGAGAAGGAGCTCACTCTGGCGATTTCGCTGTGTGTTTGATTTGTTTCCCACCCCTTGCCAATTTAGGGGAGAATATTACTGTGGGCAATGTAGGGGTCCTATGATACATTATATGGTGGCCTTTACTACTACTGGGTCAGATACTGGGAGAGAATTGCTACTACTGGTAGGACTTTTGAGCACATACAAGCACATCATCAGCTTGACCATGTTGCACTGTTTGCCCCTTCTTGACACTTAAGGGTACTTGGAGCAAAAAGGTTGAGAAACATTGGTCTAGATAGAAGGACAGAAGGTTTCTAGACGTAATATGGAGACTATGGAATTCTCTGCCAGAGAAGGTTGTGAGGATAAACTCATTAAAGGGAATCTGTCACCCGCTTTATGGTGTCCTAAGTAAGGGCAATGTAAACTAATGACAGATCCCCTTAGCCCCCATGGAGCCCCATGAAATGGACGGAACGGCTGGTCAGAAAAACACACTGCCGCTTCCATTCTACAGAGATGCCGGAGATAACCAAGCGCGGTACTCGCAATCCCCGGCGTTCCCATAAAAATGAATGGAGCAGCAGTGTGATTTTTCCAACCAGACTGCCAACTTCATCAAAAATCAGATGGGACAAAAGAATGAATTAAACAACTTACCTCTACTGCTCCGCACAGTGCCGCCACTCAGGAGATCCGGAGTCAGCGCTAGCGCCTGGATAAGACCAGGAGTAATACCAGCGCTGCACTCACCACTCCCAGCCCTACTCATTACAATTGGCTTTCTAAGAGGCACTGCTATTTTTCCACCACTCTTGGTAGGGAAAAAAAAAAAGGCTGACTTTAAAACAAAAAAATACAGTATTTCTGGAGTGTAATAATATTACAGGCTACAGCTACTAGAGAGGGGTCGTTGGTCCAGGGAGTTATTCTGATTGCCTGATTGGAGTCGGGAAGGAATTTTTTACTCCCCTTAAGTGGGGAAAATTGGCTTCTACCTCAGTTTTTTTTTGCCTTCCTCTGGATCAACTAGCAGGATAACAGGCTTTTTTTTTTTAAACCTTTCAAACAATGTTACTATGGAAACAGTGCGGTATTGCAGTCAGTTATAACTCTCACCATCCGCTCAGCACTCTGGACATTGATCTCTATGACCCCAGTACACTCAGCACAGTGGCGGTCTATGATATCCTTGCTTGGGGACCGTATGTCTCATACACTGCAGCAGCTACGGGAGCCCCAGACAATCAGCACCGGTCAGCAACCTCTGCCACCCAGCTGGTATGAGCTCTGAGAACAGCAGAACAAATGTCCATGCTGGGAGTTGTAGTTCCACAACATCAGGAGAGTCGTAGGTTGCTGATCCCTGTACCGAATAAAATCTACGGTCAAGAGTAGATCAGCTAATGAAGGAGATCCAGAGAGTGGACCCCTCTTATGTCCATAAGTCCTGAGTGGACAGCCCCTTTAAATATTTGATCTGCTGGCACAGCTCTTTCCGTGGCCATTCAGGAAAAGTTTTCCTACTTTGCCAAAAGGTATGCAAAGAAAACATTGACCAAAAACACAGTATACAGAATGTTCAGTATGCAGCATCTCAGCGACTTGGCAACTACAACTCCCAGCATGCCTAGAGTTGTAGTTGCTGGGCAGCTGGTCGACTACTACTCCCTCGGGGTGAGCTGCCCGCAGAAAGGCATTACAAACAGGGAAATCATCAATATGTAATAAAGCAGAGGCCACGAAGGGCTGGCGTCCCCTCTGTACGTATATACACAGGCTGGCTGCAGGGCGCCGTGACCTGCTGAATGCACCGAGCCAGCGCTCGTACGTACCGGGCGCCGCTCTCCCAGACCACAAGCCCGATCCCCTCCGCTTTCTCTTTCTTCTATGTTCAAAACTGCCTCGAAAATTCAAACCCTAACATCCGGCTCCCTCCCGGAAACCCCTCTCTCCCAGGGGCAGGTGCAGAGACGGAGCCTGCGTTTCACGACTCGCTCTCGCAGGACCGGCTCATTGCATGGTGGGGGTGACGTGTAGAGGACAGGCGGTGGGATGCAGGGTATAGGGAGAAAAGGTTATTCTAGTATGGCTGTGTTCTTTCTACTTGGTGACCGAGTGATGAATTTAACCCTGTCCATAATGACCGGCCGAAATTTAGAGGAAGCCGTTCAGCCAAACCCCCATTGACCATTTTAGAAATGCTTAGGGGCGTGATTTGTTTATTTAAGCGCCGCACTACTGCGCATGCGTTGTTAAGTACGGCATTCTGTCAGAATACTATACTTTGTTAGAATACTATACCTTCGTCACTTCCGGTGACGCGAATCAGCTGGAGGGGGTGCGACGCTGGCGCAAGCGCAGATCCACCTGTAGATCAGAATTATAGCACCGCCGCAGGAGAAGCGCCCACTTAATGCACATCCCCAATACTGCACAGTCCCCCATGATCTGTGTCTGCGCGTGCGCACTCAGGGGTACGGAGATCTGATGGAACTTTTTGCGCTGACAAATCTACCTACTCCTGAGTGCACCCTGGTGTCTTGGTACTTAAGGACCGAGGGCGTACCTGTACGCCCTGCAAATCTCTGATCGCTGCTGCGCAGATGGCAGTGATCAGAACAGGATGCCAGGCACCTTGGCACAATGCCCAGGGGGGTCCTGTAATCCCCCTGTATTGGCAATCGCTGCAAACGGCAGGTCAATTCAGACCTGCGGTTCGCACAGCTTTTTGATATTTGGGGATCAGAAACTTTATTATGCAAATTTATTATATTTTAACCCCCCCCCCCCCCCGAAACTCCATAAAACTGACTCCATCTAAGAAACTACACCCCTCAAGGTATTCAAAACTGATTTTACAAACTTTGTTAACCCTTTCGGTGTTCCACAAGAGTTATTGGCAAATGGAGGTGAAATTTCAGGATATAGTTATTCACACATAAAGTGACACTGGTCAGATTTGCAAAACATGGCCTGGTCCTTAGGTGAAATATGGCTGTGTCCTTAAGGGGTTGAGTGGGTGCTTCTCTTGCAGTGGTGCTATAATTTTGACTTACCCGTGGACCTGCGCTTACGCAGCGCCGCACACCCCCTCCTCAACCTGATTCGCGTTACTTCCGGTGCGACCGTGTCACCGGAAGTGACAAGGGTATAGCATTCTGTTAAGGTATAGTATTCTGACAGAACAGCGGCTTTATTTGTGGGCAATTATGGGTTTTTCGTTATAGTACGTGGTACTAGTCATAGCGCAGCCAGTCGACAGTTTTCCTATCCACATTTGTATGCAGGGCAATTGTACTCCTCTTACCCCCGTTTTGGTTTCTTTTGAAGCCCTCTAGCCCTTTCTATGACTTTTTTTATAGCCATTTTTCAGCCCTAAAGTTCAGGTCCCCATTGACTTCAATGGAGTTTGGCTACGCAAACCAAACTTTTAAAAAAGTTCAGACGAACCCGTCAAACCCGAACATTCACGGGTTCGCTCATCCCTAGTCACGAGAAAACAATCTCAGAATCTCTGAGATAAGGAAAAGCATTCCAAAGTTATTACCACATACAGTGACGCATGTCAGATTTGGAAAAACAGGCTCTGTCAGGAAGGTGAAAAATGGCCTGAAGTGGTTAAAGGGGTTGTGCAGCCTGTTTATATTAATGACCTCTCATCAATATCTGATCTGTTGGGGTCCGACGCCCCCACCAATCAGTTGTTTGAAGAGGAGACAGTGCTCTATGCGACTGCTGCTTCCTCTTCATTACACTGCCGATCATCTCCCCTATAGCGGTGGCGTACTGTAATTACAAGTACTTGCTCCATACCGCATACATTTTTTATGCCAGTTTTTAAGTGTAATCTTTCCATCTATTTCTCTATAGGGAAAAACAGCAGAACTAAAAAAAAAAAAACACCACTGGAAAACCATTATGAATACCACTTGGTATATACAAAAAAAGATTTTATTTCTGTGAGCCAGTCTAAGTTTGTGTAGGTGTGCAGTGGCCAGGTTTGGGGTGGTCCCAATGCTATGCTGGGTCCCCCGGACACCGTCGAGGTGTCACCATGTGTTGCTCTCTGGAAGGGATGGTAAGGCGTGGTGCACCCCAACGGAAACTAAATCCAGAGAGTCAGGGTCTGCAGTAAACCAGTGTGCTTCTTTACTGGAGGAATTCAGGTGCAAAACAATACAGATGAGGCGTAGGGCTGTCTTCTCCAGGGTTTGATGCTGAGGAAAGGCCTGAGCTAGCTGTTCCTCTCTCTCTCAGAAGGCTGGTACCCGGGCCAAAGGCCCACGGTCTGTAGCTCAGTAGTCCGGGTGGCTCCTTAGTCGCAAGGCTAGTGACCCATGGTCTGTGGTCAGCGTCGTCTTCTAGTCACTCATGCAGACTGGCAGAGTCTTCTCCTCCAAGCACTGGTCCCTAACTGCAGCACACTAGGGGTCTGACTGCTCTCCTTATATACAGTTTTTGCTAGACTAGAACCTTCTAGTGGTAGGGATGGAGTGGAGGTACAGGACAAACAGGCAATATACCTGATACAGGTTGCGTCTTTTAATTCCTATGTAATTTACCTAAAAAGACCCAAGGGACAATTTTTTTTTTGAATTCCTTGAAAAATGTATTGAACACCTTTTATTTACCCACTTCCTGACCAAGCCTAATTTTGCAAATCTGATGTGTAATTTTAGGTGGTAATAACTTTGGAATGCTTTTACTTATCCAAAGCATTCTGAGACAGTTTTTTCATCACACATTGTACTTCATGTTAGTGGTAAATTTGCATAAATATGTTTTACCTTTATTTATTAAAAAAAATTCCTAAGTTTACCGAAAATGTGAAAAAATGTATTATTTTTAAAATTTTAATCTCTCTGCTTTTAAGAGAGGAAGTTATACCTCATAAAATAGTTATTAATTAACCACTTCAGCCCTCCTAGCTTAAACACCCTTAATGACCAGGCCACTTTTTACAATTCCGCACTACACTACTTTCACCGTTTATTGCTCCGTCATGCAACTTACCACCCAAATGAATTTTACCTCCTTTTCTTCTCACTAATAGAGCTTTCATTTGGTGGTATTTCATTGTTGCTGAAATTTTTACTTTTTTTTATATTAATAAAAGATTACCAAAATTTTTGCAAAAAAATGACATTTTGCTTTCTGTTGGAATTTTTTTTAAATAAAACTACATTTCTAGATAAATTTTTCTCTAAATTTATTGTTCTACATGTCTTTGATTTAAAAAAAAAATGCAATAAGTGTATATTTATTGGTTTGGGTAAAAGTTATAGTGTTTACAAACTATGGTGCAAAAAAGTGAATTTCTGCACTTTGACTTTCTGAGCACCTGTCATGTTTCCTGAGGTACTACAATGCCCAGACAGTAGAAACACCCCACAAATGACCCCATTTTGGAAGTATTTTTTTTGTCACAAGTTAGCGGAAATTGAATTTTTTTTTTTTTTTCTTACAAAGTCTCATATTCTACTAACTTGTAACAAAAAATAAAATTTTACATGAACTCACCATACCCCTCACGGAATACCTTGGGGTGTCTACTTTCTAAAATGGGGTCACTTGTGGGGTATTTTTACTGGCATTTTCCCGGCATTTTAGGGGTCCCTAAAGCATGAGAAGTAGTTTGGAATCCAAATCCGTAAAAATGTCCTGTGAAATACTAAAGGTACTCGTTGGATTTAGGGCCCCTTTGCGTATCTTGGCTGCAAAAAAGTTTCACTCATGTGGTATCGCCGTACTCAGGAGAAGTAGGGCAATGTGTTTTGGGGTGTATTTTTACATATACCCATACTGTGTGTGAAAAATATCTCTGTAAATGACAACCTTTTTCATTTTTTTATACAAAGTTGTCATTTACAGAGATATTTCTCTCACCCAGCATGGGTATATATAAAAATACACCCCAAAACACATTGCCCTACTTCTCCTGAGTACGGCGATACCACATGTGTGACACTTTTTTGCAGCCAAGATGCACAAGAGCCCAAATCCAATGAGTACCTTCTTAGGAAGGCATTTCTACGCATTTTTCTTCTCACGCTTTAGGGCCCCTAAAATGCCAGGGCAGTATAAATACCCCACATGTGACCCGATTTTGGAAAGAAGACACCCCAAGATATTCTGTGAGGGGCATGGCGAGTTCATAGAAGATTTTTTTTTTGGTACAAGTTAGCAGAAATTTACTTTTTTTTTTCCTCACAAAGTCTCCCTGTCCGCTAACTTGTGACAAAAAGTTAAATTTTTCATGGACTCGATATGCCCCTCAGCGAATACCTTGGGGTGTCTTCTTTCCAAAATGGGGTCATTTGTGGGGTGTTTGTACTGTCCTGGCATTTGAGGGTCTCCGCAATCATTACACGTATGGCTAGCATTAGGAGTTTCTGCTATTCTCCTGATATTGAGCATACGGGTAATGAGATTTTTTTTTCTGTTCAGCCTCTGGGCTGAACAGCACAGATTTCTTCATTCGCATCGATCAATGTGGATGAAAAAATCTCTGCCAAAAAATTTGCAAAAAAAAAAAAAAAGAGGGGAAAGGACATAGGAGTGCTTGCGAAGTAAAAAGATCCAAAAAGCTCAAAAGTGATCTTTATAGCGCCGCAGCGGTTTTACGGTGTTTTTGCAGTGATAAAAAAATAAATAAAAATTTGGGGCCAGATTTATCATTAGCCTAAGTCACTTTTCTGGAGTTGAAAAGTCGCAAAAAATTGCGTAAAGCCAAATTGCGCAATTTTTGCGACTTTTGAAGACTTACGCCACTCACTCCAAAACCAAGTTTATGGGCGTTTTGTCGTATGTAAATCACTTGCAAGACAGATTTATTATTGCGACTTTTTAAATAGTCGCAAAAAAGTCGCAAAAAATTGCGCAAACTCACTCCACTCATGACCATGCTTATGTTTGACAAAATCACTTTTTTAAATTGCGACTTTTCCAAAGACAAAGCCAAAATACAACTAGGAACCAGAAATACACCAGATTTATCAACCTCTGAAAGAGCCCATGATAAATTTGACTTGACTCAAATACACATACGCCTTCTTTGAAAGTGGAGTGAACTGCAAGAGTAATGATAAATCTGGCCCTTGGTCACTGCGGCGGGGCGGGTGTGCGTGAACGCACGTGTGGGCGACCGATCAGGCCTGATCGGGCAAACACTGCGTTTTGGGTGGAGGGCGAGCTAAAGTGACACTAGTACTATTATAGATCTGACTGTGATCAGTTCTGATCACTTACAGATACTATAAAGTACCAACGCTGATTGTGATACGCTAATCAGCGAATCAGTGAGTGCGGTGGGCTGGGCGCTAACGGAAGCTAACTACCTACCTACCAAAGGGGCCTAAACTAAGCTAAGGGTACTTTCACACTAGCGTTTTGGATTCCGTTTGTGAGATCCGTTTCAGGGCTCTCACAAACGGTCCAAAACGGATCAGTTCAGCCCCAATGCATTCTGAATGGATAAGGATCAGTTCAGAATGCATCAGTTAGGCTCCGTTCCGCCTCTATTCCGTTTTGGGCGGACACCAAAACGCAGCATGCAGCATTTTGGTGTCTGTCTGAAGAGGCGGAGCCTAACGGATCCGTTTTTAATTACAATGTAAGTCAATAGGAACGGATCCGTTTTCAATGACACAATATGGTGCATTTGAAAACGGATCCATTCCCCATTGACTTTCAATGTAATTCAAAATGGATCCGTTTTGGACTTTGTGATTTTTCTTTAAACCTAATGCAAAAGGATCCGTTCTGAACGGATATAAACGTTTGCATTATAGGTGCGGATCCGTCTGTGCAAATAAACAGACGGATCCGCACCAACGCAAGTGTGAAAGTACCCTATTTTTTATTTATTTTTTAAGAATTTTAATCTTTTATTTCAATATTCTCAATACATACAATTTGCAAGAAACATAATTACAAAATCATCCCCCGTGCAGCATTACCCCCCCGCCTTGCAGAGAGGGAAAAAAAATAAAAATAAATAAATTCCTCAATCATCCCATTCCTTCCAAATACTATTCCACTTTTCATAAGATCCTCTTTGTCTATGCAGAATCTTTTCATAGCCTTTGACCTTGTTGACTAAATTTAGCCAGTTTTTGCAATCTGGAGCGGAGGGGGAGAACCATTTTCTAGCTACGAGAAGCCTAGCTAAGAACAAAACTTTAATCAACAATCGGGACTTCATAACCTAGCAGCTAACCTCCGATAAATCCCCCAAAATCCATACCTTAGGAGAAAATGGAATATCCATATTGAGTCTTTGGGATAGGGTTCTTTGAACCAACTTCCAGTATCTACTCACCGCTGGGCAATCCCAGAACAAATGTAGATGATCTGCCCCGGGACTGCCACAACGGGGACACTCAGAGGAGGTTCTTAATCCTCTCCTATGGAGCCATAGAGGTGTTACATATATTTTATGAATAATATTAAACTGTACTACCGTGTGATTAAAGTTGTGCGAAACCCAACTTAAATTATCACCTACATTTTCCCAATCCGGGGAACCCAAGTCTGACAATAAAGTAGACCAGGATCTTTGCCCTGGAGATAAACAATCCGTGAAATAATTTTTTATCAAGTACCTATAACAGTGTGAAATTCTAACTTTCATACCACCCTTCTTTTGAATCAACTTGTGTAAAAATTCTGGAGTGTCTATATTAAATAAGTGCTTATCAGAAATACTAAGCAGTGCCGAACGCAATTGAAGATATGCATACCAAACCACCTCCCCTACATTTTCCTCTTGTTCTAGCTCCATACGAGTAAGAATCTGCCCATTTTTAACCATTTGACTCAAATAATAAATATTTTTTTCCTCCAATATTGCTGACAGTTTGAGTCATCTAGACTCAATAATTTTAGGTTGTGCCACAATGGAGTGCAGATCAGTGATGCACTAACTTGCATCCAACTTTTTATAACCATCCATGCTTTCATAGCCATTCTGCAGAAGGGTTTATAATCATCCTGTATCCTCTGTAGATAGTCAGACTCCAAAACTGTAAAGAAATCTGAGAAACCTGAATCCTTAACCAACTTTCTGCAGAGATGGCTATTTTCCCAATCGTTGAAAAAACAAAGTTGAGAAGCCATAACATAACCCTTAAAATAGGGGAGATTAATACCTACCTGCTTGTAGGGCATAGAAAAATACATAGCCTTTAGTCTCACCCGTTTCCTCCCCCATAGTAGATCATTTATCATCCGCTCAATTAGCCTGAAGTACTTATCCTCTATCCATATAGGGGAGTTACGAAGAACGTAGAGAACCTGGGGCAACACCACCATTTTTATTAACAAAACTCTATCCGCTCTTGCAGACAGAATTTTTTGCCATATCCTAATTTTAGATCTCAGTTTTTGTAGTAAAGGAAACAAGTTAAGCTGTAAATAATCTTGAGTTCTGGCAGAGACTGTCATCCCCAGATACTTCAATGTCTCCGAAACCAATAGTCTACTGGTCGAGTCATTAGTGGGTCCTCGCATTTCATCCACTGGAAGGAGAGTCGTCTTAGCCCAATTGACCTCCAATCCGGAAGAATTGCCCAAAAAATTAACTAACTCCATTACTCGGGGAAGTGTACTTTCTGTTTGTTGGATAAAGAACAGGATATCATCTGCATAAAGGGAAATGCGATCTTGTTTTCCCATTACCCCAAAACCAGCCACCCTTGTATCCTGCCTTATACTAACCGCAAGGGGCTCAATGTAAATATTAAACAAGAGGGGAGAAAGGGGACAGCCTTGTCGGGTGCCTCTCCCTAGTTCAAAGCTCTCAGTTAGCATGTCATTGATCCTGATCCTGGCAATCGGAGATTTATATAACAGCTGTATCATTGCTATAAATTTGGGGCCAAAGTTCATTTTTCTCATCACTTCCCAAAGAAAAGCCCACTCGACCCTGTCAAACACCTTAGTGGCGTCTAATGACCGGATGGAGCGGGCATCACTCCGAGATGACTGAATATTGGTAAAGAACCTATGTAGGTTATGATGAGTGCCCCTTCCCGGCATAAAACCATTCTGATCTGGATGAATAACCGAGGACAAAACCCTAGAAAGTCTCCTAGCCATGACTTTTGACAGTAGCTTAACATCAGTATTTAATAATGAGATAGGTCTATAAGAGCTCAAATCCGCCAGATCCTTATCCTTTTTTGGAATTAAAACTATTAAAGCTTCCATCATGGAGGTCCAACGCATGGGTCCAACGCATGGGAAAACACTTCCAACAAATGAGGAAGAATAACATCACTGTACTTGCGGTAAAATTCATACGGAAAACCATCTAGACCTGGCGAGGAGTTCCCCGAGATAGACCTCAAGGCCTCCTGGAACTCCAAGAGGGTCACTTCTTTTTCCAGAGAGTTTTTCTGAATCTCTGTTAACGACGGCAAGGAGATTCTCACCAGGAACCGCCTCGCCAGGTCCGATGAGATACCAGGGGATGCCTTATATATTTGAGAAAAATATTGCAAAAAAGTATCTCTAACTCCCTCTGGTTCATGTATATTTACACCATCTGGACTATGAATCAAAGTTATAGCTTTCTTTTTCTTCTCCTGTTGTAAAGCAACTCTGGCAAGGAGCTTACCAGGGCGGCCAGACTCTGAGAAATATTTTTGTCCTTTAAAAAAATAATCTATGATTTGCTTTTTCAAATACATATTCCTCAAGAGAACGGCTAGCTTTCTGCATCTTATCCTTATTTTCATCCGTAGATTGGTTAATAAATCGCTCAGTTGTGAACGCCACATTCCTAGCCAGTTCCTCTTCTTTTTTCCTGAATGTCTTCCTCATAGCAGTGATATCGCTTATAAGAACTCCCCTTAAGTACGCTTTTAGAGCATCCCATACTATATTGATATTAGCAGAGGGGAGGTTCACCTCCCAAAAGGAGGATATCAGTAGTTTAATAGAGGGGGAGTTATCCATAATGGTAAGCTAGTATGGATTCAACTTAAACCCAAGCCCCATAATATCTCTGTTCCCCCCAGTGCGAAGTTCAATTATTATAGGAGAGTGATCTGAAATTGTTCTTACTCCATATCGTATAGTTTTTATATTGTTCAGATTACTCTCATTGGTAAGCGCTAAATCAATTCTGGACATTGCTCTACCACCCCTGCTAACACAGGAGTACACTCTCTTCCCTCCACCCAGATGTTCCCATATATCCACCAAGCCCACCTCCAAACAGAACTGGGCCAGTGGGGAAGAACCAGAATTCCTACCCAAATCTGCATCCAAAGTCAATCTATCCCTTTTAGGATCTATAACAGCATTAAAGTCTCCCATCAGGACAAGTCGACACTCTGGTCTCTTTTTCCAAAAATAACAGCAACCGATTAAGTGGATAAACCGAAACGGCGGAGGTATGTAAAAAGGCCAGAGTGTAGTCACGTCCATAGAGTCTACCATACAAAAAATAAATCTCCCTGATCATCTATGGAGGACAATATTAACGTAAAATCTACAGAATGATGAATTAAAACCGAGACTCCCCTTGAGGCACTACTAAAGGTGGAGTGATATGATTGAACTTGCCACCCCACTGTCAAACGAGACACCGTCTCCTTAGTGAGATGGGTTTCTACTATACAAACAATGGCAGGGAGAACTCTTTTTATTTCATCCATAATGGCTTGTCTCTTAACCCTCTCCCCAAGACCTCTAACATTCCAAGAGAAAATTCTGACCGACATTAATCACATAAAAAAAACAAAAAACCACACCCCTGCAAGGCAAGTCCCTCCTCCCCCATTCCCCTCCCCCACTGGTCCGCCCGACCCTGTCAGCAAACCTCTATCTTCCGGCCACTCTCCCCCACTAGCCCCATCCCCCCCCCAACCCCCTCCCCCCCATCACCAAGCTACAAAATTTCAGATGCCCATCCGATCCATCCATTCTCGTGCTTGTTCCGGTTTTTCGAAAAACTGGGAGGTCCCGTTGTAGATCACTCTTAGTTTCGCTGGGTACTGTAAAGAGTATTTAATGTCCTTAACAGCCAAATGTTTCTTAATCTCAACAAAGCTTCTTCTTTTTTCCTGGGTCTCCTGGGCAAAATCAGGAAAAAATAACAATTTAGTCCCCTGATATTGGATAGGTGAACATTCTCTAGCTCTTCTCAAAATCGTATCTCTATCCTTGGACAATAGCAGCTTCATTAGAATTGCTCGTGGTAATTTCCCTGGGATAGGTTTCCCCCCTGGAATGCGATGAGCTCTCTCTATTTGGAACATGGAGGAAAAATGTTCATCACCCAAACTATTAAATATCACGTCTTTAAGCTGCTTAATCAACTGTGGGCCTTCAACTCCTTCTGGAAATCCTACTATGCGGATATTATATCGCCTTGATCTTTTTTCCAAGTCCTCAAGCCTAGTTTGTAAACGATGGTTTTCTGAAGCAAAGAACAAAGTCTTTGATTTTAGCATATCAACATCCGTTTGAAGGGAGTCGACCGCCTTCTCCATATTGAGAACTCGGTCTCGAATTTTGGCCAGATCTTCCCTTATTAGGGATATGTCGCTCTGCATTGACCCCAATTGGGTAGCCATCCCTTGCATTAAGATACCGTTATTTTTTACGGCACACAAAATTTTTTCCAGAGCTAAGGGATCATGCTCATTTTCTGTTGGTAATGACAAGCTTTCCTCCCCTTTCTCGGGGTCTACCTCTGATCGCCCATCTTCAGAAAGTTCTTCTGCTTGGGGAACGGTGACATTTTTCTTAAGATTTACACCTAGTTTCCCTTTAATCAGTCCCTTCTCATTTGGGGATTTCCAGAGTTGGTCAATTTTTCCCTCTGCGACCTTAGCCCCTGTCCTAGTTCCAGAGGAGTCAACTGATCACCGCTTCGGAGCCATTTGGAGTTATTTAAGGGCTTCTCTCCCCCTTTTTTTTTTGATCTTTATATTTATTTATATGTATATATATTTTTTATTTTTATTTTTTTTTATTTTTTTTAATATTTTATTTTTATTACTTGATCTTTTTTGATCTTTTCCTCTGTTGTTCTTTCCTTCTTTTTTCTTTCTTTCCTCCCTTCCTTTCTTTCTCCCCTCTCCTCCTCTTCACCCTTGCGACTTAGTCACTTATTTTCTCCTTTTTTTTTTTAACCCATCCTTAACCCTTTTCACCTCTGTTTTGTTACTCCCTTTCTTTCTCTCCCTTTGTTTTTAACACTAGTTCCCCTTTGACACTAGTTTACTTTCTTTCCACCTCTTTGTACCTCTATCTCTTAATAATTTTCCATATAGAGGACAAGAAGTTACAGGGAATCACAGGGAACGGCACAACACCTCACAGGGAGCAGAAGCAACGCTGGAGAGGGCAGGAGGGCAGGAGGGGGAGCGGAGTTAAATACCCCCAGTCACACAGGATCACGCATATATACAGAGTCTCACATGTCCGGCGTCTTCACCCACCAAGGCGGGGGCAGATGGAAGCAGGAGCAAACCGAAGGCAGTCCAGACCAGTGCGACAGCGAACGAAGGGCAGAGAGGCAGGAGACCATCGGAGAAGAACAGAGGAAGCCAAACACGGATCAGGGAGACCAGGAAGATCCAGAGCAGCCAAGGAAACAAGCGGAGGAGAGAGCCCCACGATGCAGCAACCGAGGAGCGGGGAGAGCAGGAGGCGGACCGAAAGCCCAGCACGGCAGGAGTCACAAAAGGCACAGCCGAAGCAGCATCATAAGCGGCAGGCAACAGACCGGTGAATACAGGGGTCAGAGTCCACGAGGCACCGGCAGCATCAGGGCTTCAGCTGGTGAGCGAGGCGGGGGGGGGGGGGAGAGCAAGAGGAGGAGAGCGCGACACGAGCTCCTCACGTCATCACGCCGCGCTGAGTGTGAAAGTACCCTAAACCTAAAAGTCAATACTGGTGAAAAAAAAAGTGACAGTTTACACTGATCACTTTTTTCCCTTTCAATAGTGATTGACAGGGGTGATCAAGGGGTTAATTGGGGTGATCTGGGGCTAAATATGTGGTGCTTGGTGTACTCACTGTGACATGTGCTCTGTGCTGGGTCCAACCGATGAAAAGGACCCAGCACAGAGCACAGTAGCCATTTAATGCATTATATTTATAAATATAATGCATTATATGGCTGATGATTCGTTTTTTTTTAAAAAGTCACCAACCTGCCAGCGCAGATCTTTGGCTGGCAGGCTGGTGACCAACTTGCCCTGCGCCTTTCCCTACATTCACTGCGCCTGTCCAGGCGCACAGATCGCGTCATCTCACGAGATGACGCGCTAACGTGTCGCTGAGGAATAACCCGGCCGCCAAGATCACGCGATTCTGCGTGAGGCGGTCCGGAGCTGGTTAAAAGGCTTGTCCAATGGTAGAAATACCCCCCCCCCCCCCACGCGACGGGGAGATGCATCGGCTGCCGTGAAGCGATCTGGTGGGACACGGGTGCCAGGGATCGGGTAAGCATTGTCTATAGTAGGGGCTCAGGCATTGGGGGTGGGGGATTTCTACTATTGGATAACCTCTTTTACATTCACCATGTCTCTACTTTATGTTGGCATCATTTGGTAATGTTATTTTATTTTTTTAAGGTGTTAGACATTTTAGAAGCAATTTTTAAAATGTTCAAGAAAAGTTTCAAAATCAACTTTAAGGACCAATTCAGTTTTGAAATCACTTCTAGGAGATTACATAATAGAAACCAGTCATAAATAACCTCACTACACCCCTCAATTTATTCAAAGCAGATATTAAAAATGTTGTTTAAGCAAAATAGAGGTGACATTTAAAAATTTTACTTTTTTTTGCAGATTTTCAATTTTAATTAATTTTCCATTAACACATCAAGGGTTAACAGCAAAGCAAACATCAGTATATATTACCCTGATTCTGCAGTTTACAGACACCCCCCATATGTGGTCGTAAACTGCTGTGTGGGCACTCAGCAGCCCTTAGAAGGGAAGGAGTGCGATATGGTTTTTGGAGGGCAGATTTTGCTGGAATGGTCTTTGGGCGTCATGTTGCATTTAAGGAGACCCTGAGGTATCTCTATAGTGAAACCCCCAAAAGTGACCACATTTTCTCCTGAATATATAAACATTCCATATGTGGTTGTAAACCGCTGTTTGGGGATATGCCAGGGTCGGTAGGGAACGAGAGGCATCTGGATTTTCTAGCATGGAATTTGCTAAAATGGTTTTTAACAGCCATCTTTTTTTCATTTTTTGTTGACTGGGCTGTATGGGGAAATATTTTTGTTGTGGGACAAGCTGTAGTTTTCATTGACAGCACTTTAGCGTACATTTAGCTTTTTGATCGCTTTTTATCAAATTTTTTGGGAGGTAAGAAGGGTAAAAAAAATTTAAATTCTGTCAGTGTTTTATTTATTTTTTATGGGATTCACCATTTGGTATACATGATAACTTTATTTTGCAGGTTGATACTACGTTGCATAATAAAATCACTTAAAAACTTAAGTTGTGATTTGCATCCCCATCTACTAACATCCATTTTAACATCCAACAGTTTAATTTTCTGCCACAGTTGATATCTGAGGACTTTCCATTTGCAGAACAGACTACTTTTTATTGGTACCATTTTGGGGTAAATACGACTTTTTTAATTACTTGATATTATGTTTTTTTGGAAGCCGAGGTGACCCAAAAAGTTGTTTTGGCGTTTTTGTTTTTTTACGGCATTAACCTAATCACCTGATGGTATAGATCTCATGTGATATTTTTATAGAGCTGGTTGTTACCTACATGGCAATACAAAATATGTCTATTTTTTCAGTTTTACACAATAAGCATTTTGAAAAAAAATCATGTTTTTGTGTTGCGATTTTCTTGGAACCATTTTTTATGTTTTTCTGGCAATGGTCTTGCGTGAGGGCTCTTTTTTTGCATAATGAAGTGACATTTTCATTGGCACCATTTTCAGTTGCATACATGATCGTTTGATAATATGTTTTTTGGGAGGTGAGGTGACTACAAAATAACTGTTTTGGAATAACTTGTATTTTATGGCGTTCACCTGATGGGGTAGATGATGTAAGGCCCCTTTCACACGGGCGAGTTTTCACGCGCAGGTGCAATGTGTGACATCAATGGGGCTGTGCACATGAGCAATGTTTTTCAAGATATTGTAGCGTTGGCGTGAAAATCACAGCATGTTCTATATTCTGCATTTTTCACGCAACGCAGGCCCCGTAGAAGTGAATGAGCTGCGTGAAAATCGCATTGCATCTGCAAGCAGGTGCGGATGCAATGCGATTTTCACGGATGGTATCTAAGGAGATGATGTTAATAAATAGGATGAGCCCTGGGACCCCATTAACGTCCATTTGCTTTATTATTTTCCATTAACCTTCTATCTTCATTCAGCAGGACCTGCGCTGATGTCACTGTGCTTACCATGTGGTGAGCGCGATGACATCAGCGCAGGTCCTTTTGTAGGTCCTACAAGAAGAATTAAGAACATGATAACCATCTTATCCTGGAAAATAATAAAATCTACAGAACACCGAACTCAAACCCGAACTTCAGTGAAGAAGTCTGTGTTCGGCTCTGAGTACCAACATTCAGTTTTTTATCACGCGCGTGTAAAACGCATGCACTCGCGTGGAAAAAACTGAACAACACAACGTAATTGCAGACAAATTGCATGCAAACTCTCATGGGTTTCCCTGAACCCGTCAGCAATGCATCCGGACTAAATCCGGCATGCTCGTCTGCCAGGGGCCTAATATTTTTATAGAGCCGGTAGTTACTGATACGGCAATTCCAAATATGTCCAATTTTTGGCAATTTTGAAATGACTTGATTAGTGGAAAGGGTGCTTTTTCACACCTGAAACTTTAATTCCACCCTTTGTGTCCCCCATAAGGTCATACTACAAGACCTTTGTGGGGCATTTAACATTCCAGAACATCCAATCAGAGATAAATACTG